>VWPW01014131.1:24401-53486 GCA_013389825.1 Crypturellus undulatus
GCGCTTCCGGCGGGCGCGCGGCGGTTCCGGCGGGCGCAGAGGCTACGCTGGCAGCGGCGGCTGCGACCCGGCCCGGCCGCTCCGACCCGAGCCGCTCCGAGCCGGTCCCAGCCGGTCCGATCCGACCTGACCCGCTTCGACCTGATCCGATCCGCTCCGTTCGGCGCCACTTGACGCGCTCCGACCCGACCTGATCCGCCCGGCCCGTCCTGACCGTCTGGTCCGACCCGCTCCGCTCCGACCCGACCCGCTCCGTCCCGCTCCGCTCCGCTCTCCCCGCCCCGCTCCCGCCGTCCCCGCGCCATGGTGGCCAAGCAGCGCATCCGCATGGCCAACGAGAAGCACAGCAAGAACATCACGCAGCGCGGCAACGTCGCCAAGACCTCGGTGCGTGCGCGCGCGCGGGGCGGCACCGGGCGGGAGGGGGGACGCGGCCGCACGCGCTGACCCCGGCTCCGCCGCCACCCACAGAGGGCGGCCCCGGAGGAGAAGGCGTCCGTGGGGCCCTGGCTGCTCGCGCTGTTCATCTTCGTCGTGTGCGGATCAGGTAAGCGCTGGGGATGGCCCGGGGAGGCGGGGGGTGGACGGCCCGAGGCTGCCGGTGGGGCCGAACGGCCCCACCGGGAGCCTCGGGCCGTCCCCCCCCGCCCCGGTGCCGTGGGGCCGTTCCGCGCCGCGAGCCGCCGTGTTTTGCAGCCATCTTCCAGATCATCCAGAGCATCCGCATGGGCATGTGAGCGCGCCCGCGCCCGCCGGCCCCAGCGTCGTTCCGGTCGCCCAGCCCCGCCGCAGTGCCTTGGGACGCAGCTCTCGTGTAAAGCAATAAAGTTCTGTTCTCGGTCAGCCGGCCCGGACCCGCTTATTCGGCCAAGCCAGCGCTCCTGCTCCCCGTAGAGACGCCAGCGCCGGCCGTGCGGATCCCGGGACCCGGCCACCCTGGCGGACGCCGCCCTCGAGGTCTGCTCGAGCCTCGGCGTGGGGGACGTGGCTGGTGTTAACGCCGCACCGAGGAGCGCCGTCGTGGCCGGAGCGCAGCCCGGGCCTCTTGTCTGTCCCAGGCTCTGTGTAGGCAGTCGAGTCCCGCTGCCGCATGCGGCCCTGCGCAAGCATTCCCGTGACTGGCACCGCTGTCCCGGGAAGGCCGAGCGCCTGCACAGAGCCCTGGCGCGTGCTGAACCCCCACGTGGCCGCCGGGCAGGATGGGCCCTGCCGCGCTGCCCCGCGTCCAGCAGCGCCCCTGGCTGCACTGTAAATACTCCCCGGGCTGCTTCCCACCGAGCTGTAGGCTTAAACGTTGTGCGGAGCCGTCCCTGCCGCTGCCCTGCCCCTGCCCGCTTCTGTGTGCTGTGTCCTGCGGTGTCTAACCGACTGCCGAGGCGGCCGCCGCTCCGCCCAGCCGTGGATCCCGCTTAGCTGCTTCCCCGACGGGTGGTCGCGGTTCCCTTAGCCCTCCTGGAAAGGCTCTCCTTACATCTGCACGAGGACGTAGAAATCAAAGTGAAACCTGCTCCCAACTGCACCTAACTGCTGGTGGCCGAGGCCTCGCGCGCTCCTCGCTGTCGTGGTAACTAGAGGCAGCCCCAGATTGCTCTGCTTGTGTGTGCAGTTGCAAAGGAGGATTTCTTTTTTTCAGGCTTCTTGGTGGAGGATGACAAATTTCGAATGTGGTTGTATTAGAAATATTAGAAAAATAATCTTTATAGAGAGTCATTAAGTGTCTGTACGCTGTGAGGGAGCAGATCTTTTGCTGGGACCAGTGCTGCTCCCATCTGAGCTGTCGTCGGGACTGGCGACAGGCAGCAGAGCCAAGAGCTTGCCCAAAACTTAGCCATGAAACTTAACAGACATTCCTGATTCTTGGAAATCCGTATTTTGTAAGTGGTGGGGGAGAATGATGTATAATCACTTATTTTAAATAAAGTTCTTTTCAAATGTGGATTTTGCTGCTTCTGAGGCTGGTGAAATGGTGCGTTCTGGGCTTAGAACGGGGCAGCCTCAAGGGCCGTGGTGGCTCCGCTAGCTGCCGTGTGCCGCAGCGGGGACAGGGGCAGTGGGGACAGGGGCCGGGGCTGTAGACAGCTGGGCTGGGCACCGTGGAGCCCTGGGGGGCCGGGGCAGCAGGGTCAACCGTGGGCAGGCGGCAGTGGTGCTGCTCCCCGGGCAGCAGCAGTTCCTCAGTGCCAGGGGCTCCTGTCTGGGCCGGGGGCTCCGGCTGGCTCCTGCCTGCACGAGCCCCGCAGCCCTTCCCCGCTGCCGGCAGCCACCGGCACCCGGGGCGGCTGCTTCCGTGTGGCCTGGGTGAAGGGAGAGGCCCCGGGGCTGCTGCCCCGGCTGTCGCGGGACCCTTTGTGGTGGCCGCGGCAGCTCCAGGGCCAGGAAGCTGCTGCCTGCCGGAGGCGGCTCCGGCCACACGAGCTGGGCACAGGCTGCCGAGCCCAGGGCTCGCAGGCAGCAGCTGGAGACACTGCAGAGTCCCGCGGCTGAGGAGGACAGTGCTACAGCGCTGGCCATCGTGGTCACGCTGCCCCAGCTGGCAGGGGACACCCAGCACGCTGGGGACAACGTGGAACCGGCAGCGTCACAGGTGGGGTTTGCATCTGCTCTTTGGCATGGCGCGGTGCAGAGCCAGCTGCAGGCGGCCTTGCCCGTTTGTGCCGCTGTCTGTGCTCGTCGCTCCCCGCTGCCGGCAGCAGCACACGGGCACAGGGGTCCCCAGGCCGTGGCAGCCGCACGGCCCCGGGGGATTTTCCTCTTTTACTCTCACACAAGGTGCGAGCGCTGACCAAGCAGCCACACGCACTAAATGTCAACAGTGCTGCTGCTCGCGGCGCTGCCGCCCCGTTTAACCCCTCGCCAAGCGGCGCTGCCGGCCCCAGCCGGGGGGCAGGAGTGAATCCCCTTGTGCCAACGTGAGGAGGAGAGCAACAAGGGAAGCGCCAAGCGGGATACGGCCGCATCCTGCAGCGCAGCAGCTCCAGCGACTTGTGCTTTGGTGACATCTTAATGCAACGCAATGAAACTTGACCGCACAACAATTACTGCGCCGTCTCTGACACCAAACCCCCACGACGTGCAGGACCGCCCCATGCCGAGGTGTGCTGCTCCCCTGCGCGTCCCGCTGCCCCCAGGCGCTGCCAGCGGGACAGCACGAACAAGACTGCTCTGCTGCTTTAGAGGGTTTTTCCCAGTTAATATTTATAGCTGAGCACAAAATCCGGCTGGGAGGAAACAACAGGGCAGAGCAANTAATGCAACACAATGAAACTTGACCGCACAACACTCGAGGGGCCGATTCACTCAGCTGAAGTTTGTCCTTTCTGCACCGTCTCTGACACCAAACCCCCACGACGTGCAGGACCGCCCCATGCCGAGGTGTGCTGCTCCCCTGCGCGTCCCGCTGCCCCCAGGCGCTGCCAGCGGGACAGCACGAACAAGACTGCTCTGCTGCTTTAGAGGGTTTTTCCCAGTTAATATTTATAGCTGAGCACAAACTCCGGCTGGGAGGAAACAACAGGGCAGAGCAAAGCAAAGCTCTCTGCATGGGACGTGTAACCTTTGCTCCATCGCCTGTTTCCTGCAGTTTTGCTAAATACTTTTTACCTCCCAGAGAGAGACAAGCTCTGGAGAATACAGGTGCTCCAGGGTATCCCGGCCAGGCTCCATTCGCAGTTGCAGATGTTGTGCAGCAGGGAGCGGTGCTGAAGACCTCGGTTCTGCCGGAGCGGGAGGGCTCCGCACCCTCCTCGGAGCCTCCACCGGCACCAGAGCAGGAGCAGCTGCAGCAAAGGGCCGTATTGGTCTCCTTGCCGCTTCTCTGCTTAGGAAGGGAAGGGCGTTAGTTATGCCGGTGCCTCTGGAAAAATCTCAGTTTACCTGCTCATCTGAAGGAGGACTTCTATATCCACAAATCCCCAGATATGTCCTTTCTTCTCAGTTTACCAGCCGTTCTAGTAAGACTTTCTACCCACGTATAATGCAGCGAGCCGTTACTCACACATCCTCGACAAGTTTAGCTACCGCAATACTGTGATGCTCTCCACTCCGTAAGCAAAGACCTTGTTGCTCCGCAGCCGTGCACACGTGTGCCCAGAGCAGCAGCCATCAACCAAGATGAAGATCCCCTAGCACTTTACCTGTGAACACTTAAAATATATGTAAGCATGTATGTAAGCATGTATATACACATATATATATATTAACATACACATATATATATATATTAACACATATACACTCTTTTGAACTGTGTTGTGAACTGATGCTTACCAGAGAGGTGCAATGCTGGAGCCCTGGACAAGGACAGCTAAAGACATCAACATTCACAGTTTCTGGGTACATTTAAAAGAAAATCTCTTATGCAAAAAAATAAAAAAGGGTCAGGACAGAGACACAGCCAGAGCTGGGGTGCCGGAGGGAGCAGAACGGGACGGGCTCCAGCCACGACGTGTCCCCAGCCCTGGAAAGGAGGGTCCTGCCCATTGCTCCGCATGGATGTTTCTCCAAAGCCAGTTTTGGCTTAGGAACATGAAGACTCCAAACTGTTTCAAAACCCCCGTGCACAGCCAAATTTTACCTGTATCACTACAAAGACAAACCATTAAAAGAAAAAAATAGTCATGGACAGGCTCGATGCATGCACGGGGACTGTGCTTTTTGCAGCGTGAAAGGGAAAAAAAAACACACTGCCAAGAAAGCTGCAAGGCGCAGGAGCAGCACCCGCAGAGGGGCACTGCCCCAATGCAGGGCCCCCATCTCTGCCGGTCACCTGCCCGCAGCAGTCGCTGCTCTGCCCTGCTAAGGCTCCCCGTGCAGCGGGTGCACACGGAGGGTTCCCACTGCAGCAGGTTCACCTTAAGGCTCCCTGTGCAGCGCGTTCATGTTGAGGGTTCCCTGTGCAGCGGGTGCATGTGGAGGGATCCCACTGCAGCGGGTTCACGTTAAGGCTCCCCATGCAGCGGGTGCATGCTGAGGCTCCCAGAGCAGCAGGTTCACATTAAGGCTCCCCACGCAGTGGGTGCACGCTGAGGGACCCCACTGCAGCAGGTTCACGTTGAGGCTCCTCGCTGCAGTGGGCACGCAGTGCTGTGCAGGACGGGCCCAGCCTCCTCCGCACTCCCCAGCACTGCTCAGGAGGGTCCCTGTCCCCTACAAGGCTGCCCCCTGCTCCCAGCTAGGGCGCCGCGCAGGGCCACGCAGCCGGGGCTGCCGCACGGGGCAGGGCTGAGCCCGGCTCGGTGCCAAGAGCCACGCGCTGCTGCAGCCTGCGGGGCAGCCCCACTGCTACTGCGGGGAGCCCCGTGCGGGAGGAGGCACCATACCAGGGACCTGCCTGTTCACCACACCTAGAGGAGAAAAAATGCAGTTTAATTTCAGAAAATGCGTTAAAATATATTTATATTTATACAGCAACTTGACAGACTGCGTTAGTTTACACAAATGATGGTCTCTCTTCAAACTGTATTTATGAAATGTACATTTTAATTTAAATACTCAGTATACACTGCACTTAAATCTGCATGTTGCATTTATTAAATACATTAAAATCTGCAATGTAACAAAACGTTTTCTGCATACGAAATTCAAAACACCATTTTAAATGAACAAAAGATGGCTCACTTCATTTTTTTTAAACAACTAGTGCATAGCACACTAGCTCAACTCCACCAACACCAGCTGTTCTTTCTTTTTTATTTGACATTGTTCACAGACTATTACATATTACAATAAGAGTGCTGGATAAAAACATGAGGTACGAAAGTGGTTCAAAGATTATAGGTCATGCAGATCATGCTAGACAGCAAAGAAAGTTGTGAATGAGAAAACACTAAATAAAAATACATAAAGAATGTGCATTATAAAATAAAAAAAAAAACTCAATTACACAGCTTTGCTTCTTTGGTTACAAAGTAGGTTGAACAATTTCACAGCTTTTTATTCCCACCCAAAAAAAAAAAAAAAAAAAAGTTATACGAAATGTCAAAAAGCAGAGGAATCATGGCAATTTCTCTCTATTAGAAAGTAGAAACAGAAATGAGCAAAGTTTTCTTCATCAAAATAGCCCATCAATTATTTATTATATCACAATAACTGGTGACTACCTGTACAGATGCACTATGGTCTTCATACTTACACTCTATACAAAATTTACATTCAAGCTGGATCTTTACTACCGTAAATAAATACCAAAGGTAAATTGCCATTAGTGTTAGAAATATGCCAGGATTCTTTTGTTCAATTATTGCCTAAACATTTTATCTATTAAACGCAATCCCGTCTATCATTTTACTGATACATACATTTATTAAAAAATTAAAAAAAGTTCTGTGACATTGTTCATGTACATTATGAAAATAGCAGCCCTGTAATAAATAAAACAAATAAATGAAACTAATGTAGGCAAATGTTTCTTACATGGAAAGAACAGTGGCTCTCAAGATGAATTGTTACTGCATGGGACAGCAAGGCTCAGAGTAACCGGGCGCAGGGCACCCGCGGGGCCGCCGCGCGCCGGCGCTCGCATCCTCTGCGCGCCGCAGTGAGGGCCGCGCTCCTCGGATGATTGTCTAATACTGAAAAGGCCAGACACACGACAGAAGCTACTCGCGCTCACGCGGGGCGGGAAGGACACCAGTGGCACACAAGGACAGACTGCTCTCAGGTCGGTTGTTGCTTTGTTTTTTACATGAGGCAAGAAAGCTTCACGCTGAGGAGACATTCGGCTGCTGCGGAGGCTGCGCAGGCTGCGCTGTTGCGCCCGGGGCTTGGGAAGTGCTACTGGGATTGGCCTGTTGGGCCGAGAGCTGCGACAGCTGCTCGTTGTTGGACAGGGATTTCAACAGTGCATTTTCTCGTTCAAGTAAAGAGTTTCTTTCAACCAATTCTTTTATTTGTTCCTTCAGGACTTCCACTTCTTCTCTTACCGCATACATCAAATGGCTTTTTACTAGATCCTGTGAAGAAGTTGACAGTTACACCAAATGAACAAGCAGTTTCACTCCACCCCCACAATTGGCTGTTTACTGTTTGCACTGAAGTAAATGGTAAGGCTGGAAAATTAAAGCACTTAGGAGTAAGCTGGCCTTCAGAACCCATAACCTGGCTCTTCAATTCACTCCTAAAGCTTCATTTCCAGCATTAGCTAATACCTAGCATACAGCAACCCAAGTATTCCTATCCTCAGTAAAATACCACATTTTTCACTTAAAAAAAAAAAAAAAAAAAGAGAGAGAAAAAGAATAAGTGCTATCAGAGCAGCCTTACTGGATACAGAGCTTTTTAAAGGCCCTTTTCCCCTCATATCTGCCTATGTACAACCCAAAGAGAATTAGGACGTGAGCTGCGGGCTGTGCCAGGCGCTGGGGCCTCGGGGGCCTCCCCGGCTCAACCGGCAGCGCAGCCGGGCCCGCACGTGGCTCCGCGGGGGCCTCGTGGGACAGCGCCGGCCCCACGTCCAGCAGCTCCGCACGAGGCTCCACGCTGGCGGGGTGGAAACCTCCAAGCCACCAAAACGAGATCAGACGTAGCTGAAGCTCAACAAAACGTAACAGACAGCCCAGCCTCAGGTAACGCTTCAGCAGTGAATTTTACTGAAGAGACTTTCTTTTCTCAAGAGTGCTGTGCACTTTTAGCATCCCTTTTGGTTCAACCAGCTTGTTCGCAGCAACATGTAGAATAGCCCATTTAAGAGACCTTCTAGGCCAACAGTGTAACTGAGAAACTATTTAGGTTAAATGTAAAAACAATCCCAGTTTGTGGCCATCCCATAGTTGGGAGAAAGTCATTTTTTCAAAAAATGATGTTGTCTGACCGGGCTGAAGGGATATATTGAGACACTTGCAGAAAGACCACAGAGCTGGAAAGCTTTGCTGGGTGATGAGCTGTTCATGGTATTAGGAATAACAACTTGCTTTCTACTCACCATTGCCTGTTCTATTTTGTTGTCAATGGCAACAACACTTGCACCAGACGCACTGCAAAAAGAAAAGGAGAAAGAAAACTGAATGAGCATTGCTGCCCCGCTGAGCACGGCTGCACGCTGCCGAAGCAGCCTCAAGCCAACTCCCCGGCGAGGCTAAAGCGCCGATGCAGGAGCCCGGCCCGCGGCCCCGCTCTGCTCCTGGGGCTGCTGCTGCAGTTCCTCTGCAGCTGCTCCAGGCACGCAGACAGGGGAGCGCATTACAGCAGAGACTAATTTAATTGCTTTGATTCCTTGCCTCACTTCTCAGCTTTCTTGACTTGGGAGGACATGGACCCACTGATTTGTAGTATTTTTTTTCTCTAGCTTTCCAGGAAGACTACTTTCCACTAAGAAAAAAACACTGCTTCTCCATCACGTTTCGTTTTCTGCAACTCAGTGGCAACAGGCAGCAAAAGACAAGACAGACAAAGCTCTGGACTTCCACAAGAACACGTGTTTGAGGGGCCGTTCCGGCGCAGAGCGCTGGACCAAAGCATCCTGGCAGTCCCAGTGCAGGAGAGCAGCCGGGTACCGCAGGAAACGCTCCCCGAGGACATCCTCAAGCCGCACGTGGTGGCCCGCGCTGCCGATAGCGGCGTTATCAGCCGCATGCAGCTACGCGCTCAAAAATTAGCATACGGGGAAAAATGCAAGGTTTACAGTCATATTTGGAATCCTGCTCTGTTAAAAATAAATAAATAAAATACACAAAAACTAAGTGCTAAAAAGCTACCACAGTTTTTAAAAATAGTGGGTTTGGCAATAGGCTCAGAAGTGCCAACTACATAAAGAAAACCAGAGTCTATTATTACATATGCCATTATTTAGACAAATTAATTCCACCAAGTCTCAAGAAAAAGAAAAAAGTAATAATAATCCTCGTGCACCAGGAAATCCTAGCACCAAAACCACATTTACAAGTCAAGCGATTCAGCTTTTGAGATTGAGAAAGTTTAACGGCCTCTACCTCCGAGCTGAGCTAAACCTCCAGCCCAAGCCAAAACGCTGAACGCCCCTTTGTGGAGAAAACTGTTCCGGGGTGTTATCTTCCCTTAAGCGGTGTTTATGGAAAGGTCCCTTGGAGCAGGAAGCGTTTGCGAGTGGTGACAGACCCGGCAGCACAGGCCTCGCGGCAGCTCGGCACGGCCCCGGATGCCCTTGCCGAGAGCTATCCCGGGCTCCGCAGCTCCCACCTGCGGCTGAGCCGCCTGCGCCCGCCACAGCAGCGCCTTCCTACCCCTCCTCGGGCCCCCAGTCTTACGATTTTGTATTTTTCACCAAATCTTAAACAGTTCAGACCAAGCCCAGTTTCCATAAAAAAAATCTAATCTTATGCCTACAGAATTGAAGTTACACATAAAATTCAGGCCTTATGAGAATGTCATAAATATTTTCAGTCAAGTAAGTTTGGAAAGAGATTCTAATAAAGAAGTTTCAGTATCATCAGCACGCTATAATGTTGTTAAAGAAGTGTTTAATCCAGAATACCAAAGGTATGTTTTGCATGTTATAAATTATTTTTAAAGATTTCACAGTCCCCAGTAACAGACTAAGTTTCACTGCAGTAGGAAGGATACCGCCTAGTATCAGACTAGGTAATAGTGTTCCTTATCTAAAGGCAACTGCAAGCCCCAGCGGCTGGACACCGTAAACCCGTGACGAAGGCGGCCAGCACGGCCGCTCTCTTGCACCTCTCTGCTCTCGCCGTCTCCTCTCACAAAACGCAGCACCACGAGTCGCTGCCCGTGCACGAGCTCCATCCAGGGGCTGCACCCACCCTGCGGGTGGACGGCTCCCCGCAGCGCGGTGCAAGGTGCCGCGCTGCCGCTCGCGGGTGACGGCGCCAAGCGCCGCTTCCCCCGTCACCACCTCCACACCGCTGGCGGGGGCCAAAAAGGCCCCACAGTCAAGGCCTGGGCGCCTTCTCTGGTCACTGCTGCACACGAGAGAGCTCCGAGGCCAGGTCACCTCTCCGGAGAGCAGCAGGGTGCCTGGGAGTGCTCCCGCACCCGAGCTGCTTGCCAGCAAAATGCCAATTCACAGATGTTACCTCTGTCCGCTCACCGGTCTGCTCATTTACGAGCTACTGAAAACCTTAACTGGGCAACACTTAGAGCTCATCGAGTGACTCGATCCTGCTGGAGAAGCCTTCTCTCTCCCTGAAATCCTGAAGGCCCCTTTAGTCAATCTCCATGCAGTTGTGAAACCTACTATGAGGGGCTCCCAACAGGAAGTTAACCAGTCCTGAAAGAGTAACTACACAGATATTCCAGATTTCTACATTTTTCCTTTGTTAAGGCATAAGGATGAATTCAGGGCCTCAGGATTGCTGGCAGGTGTCAGTGCAGGCAGGTCTGACCGGCCACACGCCAGCTAGCTCTGTCGCACAGCCACAGCCTCTACCAGACAGCTGCGTTCCTCAGCCTGACCAGACTCCGCAGATACACTATTCAGTGCCACATAACTGCTCGCAGAAGCTAAAAAGGAAGGCACATTAAATCCGTAGATTAAAAAGCTCTTGATTCTCAACAAACAGCTTGAGAAAGACAAGCATACTTGGAGCATTCAGAGGCAAATAATGAAAGCAAAAAGCAGAGAGGTTTGTTTTATGCAAATTTAAGTGGTTCAGTTGGTGGGGCTTTGCTTTTTGGACTTGTTGATTTGGCTCTGGGCACACTGAAGAAAAATGTGGTTATTAGTTGTAATAAGCTTTTGAGCAGCACTCATCGAGCCGCCCTGCGCACACCTCCCGCGGGGAGAAAGCCCGGGACGAACCACGCTCACCACAGCGCGTGCTGGGACAGCGAGCCACGAGGCGCTGCCTGCTCCCACACCAGTTCCTCTGATTTGATAGGTCTAGGGCTTCCAATCCCAAGGCAGAAGAGTTTCACCTTGGACCTTCCAGACAAGGCTGCAAGCAGCAAGTATGAAAGTGGTCACACTTCCCATCTCCCCCTCGCTGAAAGGGCATCTCACTGACAGAGTGCCGCAGCACAGGGAAATGCAAGTCCGGCATAATGCAGCACAGGGAGAGATTCTAATTCTTCAGACTTACTGATCAAAGATAGCAGCATATCTTAGAAAATGTTTATCTGGGTGGACATGCAAGAAGTACTTTTTTTCTTTTTAAACAAAATGACTGTTTCATGATGCACATACAAATGCAACACAACCCTACGCTGCACTGCCTCAAATTAAAGCTCACCAACCACGGCTACATTTTAGGCAAACTCATCCAAGCCCATCTGCAGGAAGCCTGTGCTAGAGCAGAGCAACCTCCCAGGCTCCTCCAACGCTGCACCAGGAGGCTGTTACTCTTCTTAATCCTCCAAGGCACTGCACTACTTGGAAAGCGACTCATGAGGCTTGTGCCCTCAGCAACACCTACATGGACACTACACAGAAGAAACATTTCCAAGCTCTCCTAAAAGTCTGTAGCAACTAATATGTCACTAATATTTAATGGCTTGAATGTTATTAGCACTGTCTCCATGATGACGTATTAGCAAAAAATAATCAGGTCTCTTTCTAGAGCATTTTCTACTAATACTTTATTGTCCCTTGCAATAGCCCCTGATTTGCTTTGTTGACTCAAATGGCCCCAGGAGAGGGCTGTTCACAGGAGAACGAGTCACATTTGCTAGGGGAAATAAAACAGAAACAAAGAAACAGAAGGCTGACATTACACAGGAAGATCTCCACTGTGTTTAGGCTACAGTCGCCTTATTTAAGCCTTTGGGGCACATGAACTACTTGCGAAGGATCTGCAAAATGTAATTAAAAAGTCTGTCAGCAGGCTTATGATCCATACACTTGTGGTTCAAGGAGCCCCTAAAATCTGGGATAGAGAACCTGGATGGATTTTGACGGCATTAGAAGGTTTTACGGTTTCAGAGTAGAGATTTCTCTTCTGCAAAGGAGTCACCACAAAAAGCCAAGCCCCAGCGAGTGTGTTATCCAACAGCTCAAACCCGGCGCCGGTTTCTCCCTTGCTGCAAGTCCAGAGGGGCTCCCGGCGGAGCTGCTTCCCCGTCCTGCTCCCGCGCCGGCTCCCCCTGCCCTGCTCCCTCCGACCAGCAGCAGCAGCGGTTGCTGCCCCCGGGAACGCCCCGCAGAATTGGTTTTACTGACTATATCGGGCAGAATTGGTTTTACTGACTATTATGTTTTCACTGGAACTGTATTGTTGAAAGCAGCTCAGTAACAGTCATCTGAATAAGTAAAGCCAAACTACACCAAGAGACCTTAAGAAAATCTACTAAGTTGCATATGAATGCAAAACCCCGACACCTTCTCAAAGAATTGGGAATCTGAAGCAACTTGAAGTTTAAAACCTATATTAATCCTGATGAAGTTGCTTCTGGGATGCTTTGTTCTTAAACAAATACTTGGCTTTGCTAAGAAGCTTTCAAAGATCTACCCAAATTTGGTGTTTCTCCATAACCCACACACTCGAAGTATTTGCTTTGGATGTTATTACGTACACCTAAGACACCTAAATCCTCAACTTTAATCATTAATAATCTCAGTTTTTAAATTTGCTTCTTCACTTAGGAGCTATTTTAAATTGAGACATGAACACAGAGAAACAAATGAAGGCCAGACCTAAACATGGACGTTTACCCTGCGCATCACGTTTGTATTCAAGGCCCTGAAGCTTATTTCTATTAAACTTTCAACCTAAACAGCAACATTGTCTTTAAATAGAGAGAAGTGACATGACTTGAAGCATAAAGCAAAAAAAAAGTTGCAAAGGTTTCTGTTAGAAAGGAAAGGCGTGCTTTGAAGCTCAGCCTGTGCTAGCAGCTCAACAAAACCAGCGCAGGATGCATTAGCTTTACTGGTGGCTGGTTGAGCCACCAGCCTTGCACAGGAGGCAGTTGCT
Source organism: Crypturellus undulatus (assembly GCA_013389825.1). Lineage (NCBI taxonomy): Eukaryota > Metazoa > Chordata > Aves > Tinamiformes > Tinamidae > Crypturellus > Crypturellus undulatus. Next base: position 37,244 of record VWPW01014131.1, read on the forward strand.
GCCAAGCGAGCTGTGAAGCTTCTGTAAGGTCTGCAAGCCTCAAGTCAAACACAGCCAATACCATCCAATGGTTGTCAATATTAAAAAAAAATAACATTTATATTCTACAGAGCTCAAGCAGAGATCTCATGAAAGGCCAGAGCATCACAAGACAAAATTAAAATCAGGACTTCAATTTAATGCTGAGAAAAAAACCTTCAAAAGTCATTCAAGTGCAGGACAGAAACACTGCTTGCAGCTACTGATGAATTAGTAATGCATCTCTGACAAGTCATATCCACAACATAAATATGACTTCACTGCAGTTTCTCGCCATGAGCTCAGAGCCAACTTAATAGGTTTTCTTTGTCCTCTTATCGTTTCATAGAACAGGTTTGTTCTCATCTAGCTTAACTTCAGCAGAATGAAAGCAAGCCACAAAACTTCCTTTCCTGGTTTTAAGACTGAAAGATTTTAACTTTGCTGAAACACACTTAAATATGACATTTTCACAACTTGTCTTCTGACACGGGACTTAAGTCATAACACCAAAGTTTCCATTTTTGGAAAAGGAAGCTGTAGATATTTTAGCAAAGGTCAGCTAATAGCTGACTAGCGTTAAAACTTTCAGCTTACTCATTATGTGGGTACATGCATAACGGAAGGAGGAAGAAGAGAAGTACTTTAAACCATTTAAGTTGCAGTTGAAGTAACTCAGGGACTGCTTTCAGACTTTGGGGCTGCGGAAGTGCAATGAAGTTCTCCACACAAGCAGCATACTTTGTGCAAACTAAGATGACGAGAAACTGGCACAGAGCGAAGCTGTTCATGCATACTGGGGCACGTATGCATCCGGCACCGGGAGTTCATACCTATCCCAGAAGGTCTTTGACTCACGCAACTTGTTGAAATGGAACGCTTGGTAGAATGCGGTTGACGGATTCCTATGAAATCCAAGAATCAAACAGAGATATTGAAAACGGATATGTAATTAAAATATCAACTCTTATTCTACCTACCTTACAATTAGCTATCCAGATGGGTTAGATTTTTGCCTCAAAGGGTACCGACTCCACAGAACTCCTTTGGAAGAGTTTAGTGACTGAAAAGCCTTACTGCTTCACTAGGCTAAACCTACGGGTTGCTGTTAAGGAGATTTTAGCTAAAAACATCCCCTCTACCCCACTCCCAAAAAAAAGAAAAAAAAAAAAAAACCCCAAGCAAAACCACATCAAACACCCTCTGGATTTTCAGGTCATTTGAAGTTACTACTGTAAACAGACTGTAAAAGCTCGTAATAAAAGATCCCATAATGTGCTGACAGTATCGTACAGATAAGTTGTATATCATTCTAATGTTAGACATACCTTAACTCAAAGATATTTGTGAAATCAAAAAATATATCCATCTGAAAGGTGCATCTTGACAAGCAATACACACTACTTCTACTGCCCGTGCACGGTGGCTGCGCCGGGGGCCGGAGAGCTCCAAAGGTGCCTGGACACGCGCTCCTTACGGGGAAGCGCGGAGTCAGGACTCCAGCGGCTGCGTCACGGCACCCCACATACGCGAGAAATGGCTTTAATCCATCCTGGAGCTGATCTTTACATTGGCATCACTGTACCCTTGCAAGGGCTGCAGCGGCCTGACTGAGCGACCTTTAGAAAAGCCAGCACTAGCTACAGCTCCTTTCAAAACAGCTCAAGTTAAGGCCAAGGGTACACCAATGACAGAAGCACCTCTCTTCCAATGACAGAAGCACCTCTCTTCCAATGACAGAAGCACCTCTCTTCCAATGACAGAAGCACCTCTCTTCTAAGTACGTAACAAGAGTACCTCTTATAGCAACTGTCTTCAGGCATTTAACTTCCCATTTAAGCACAATTTCTGTATACATCAAGTTTAAAACAAAACAAACAAACAAAAAAGATCAAAACAAACAAAAACCCAACCATCACAGAAGGAGCACTGTAACAAAATGCTGTTACCTGAAGCAATTTGATTCCCCTGTGGGACTGCCCCAGCAACAGCCTTGATTCCTGGCCCTTGCTGAGCACCAGCCTCGGACACATTGGTCAAACACTGCTGCTCTGCCCAGGAGCGCAGGATGCAGCCCGAAGGCTGCAGCGAAGGTGTCAGGCTGGTAACGCGCTCGCACGTCACAGACCTCACCCCGCGTAACCAGCTCTGTGCACTACAGTGACACCACTAACTGCCCCTGGCCGGGAGGATGGGCAAGACCAGAGCAGAGGACGGCTGAGGGACACAGGGCCTCACGCGCAGGGGTAATCGGCACCTGCAGATACAGCAGCATTCCTTCGCCTGGGCGGGGGACGAGCCCCAAACAGCCTCAGAAAAGCATAAAAACCATCTTTGGCAGGAGGTGATCTTAGAAATGAGATGACTTTCTATTTAAGACATTTATCTGCAGCACATCAAGCCTTATGGCCACTGTTAGGTATTAAAAGCCTGTGGCTTGTAACCACAGAGCACACAGGTCAGAAGGGCCATTGCTGGACTGAGATCCCAGAGTCAGGGACTTGTTTTATTCTCAATCAACTATTTGATTTGATTATTGTAAAGTGTTACAATAAAGTAATTATTGTACCGATGCAACATTTATATTATTTGAGTTGTATCAAGAGAATATTTTTTTACTCCATACCTGCATTTAGCACAATGGCAATTGTTCAGGGAGGAAAGACCTTTACAGGAAGATCTGCCTGACCAGAAAAAGTAAAAAGGCAAAGCCACATCAGAGGCGACACCAGCAGCGCCTGATGCGCAGGTCACAACCACTATCCCCGAGACTCAGGCTGCCGAGGCAGCTCTTTGCAAGGGCACTGAAGAGCAGCCAGGCGGGAGGGTTTCTCAGGGCTCCTACGTGGTTTGCCGAATGCCCAGGAGCGCCGCACGGGAGCAGCCTGGGCACAGCCCACCGGCCGGCCAGGAGGGCAGCAGCGAGCCCGAAGCGCGGCCCGCTCTCCTGCACAAACAGCGCCTGTTTTGCTCTGTTCTGTTAGAGGCTCACAAGCCCCAACAGCTTCTACAACACCAGGTTTCTAGAACAGTTTTAATACTACAGAACTCAGTCTAGATTCACAGGATGAAAACTGCACCAATTCTCTGAACACATAAAACATCAACCATCCCTCAGAAGGGAAGGCCAAACCATACCAACCATCACCTGCTGTGCAGAGCAGCATCCTCTCACGCGCCATGGGTCAGGACAAACATCTGCCAAGCACAAACGGTACCCTAGGGAGCTCGGCTTCTCGGCACGCCATGCCTGTGAAGGCATGAATCGACCCTCAACCAAAAATCTCTTACAAAACAAACTGTCAAGCCTTATATGAAGGGGAAGCACATGATGTGGCCAAGTAACTGCCACATTGGTAGAGCTTTTAATGTCCTCTTGCATGAGCTTAATTAAAGCATGCTTTATAGCACGTGTGGGCCCACAGCTGCTATGTCCGCTGTACGTGTAGCTCTCCAGTGATCGATGAAACACGGAGAGTCACATCGCACTGATCTTCAGAGTCTCCTCTGAGACTGCTGGAGGACACGCGGGCAGTGGGACATAGACCATCTCTGCACCTGGTCATGGTCTGCAAGCACAGTGCACAGCAGAAAGAGATCACGAAAATCGGGCACAATTGAAGCAGTGGCCTGAAATAAAAAGGGCCTGAAATAAAAATAATAAGGATAAGCATGAAGTACTTTCTGGCCAGCTGCACAAGCTGCACAATATAAAAGATGGAAAGAGTAGGGAGCTAAAACTCCACAGAAGAGAATTTAAAAAACAGTTAAAAAAAATCTCGCAAAGGCGTCATTTTCTCAGGATGTTCATGTATTAACTGAAATCTTGTATTCAGCCCTTCTGAGCCTCTCACCTAGATTTTATGTCCAGTTATGAAAATGACCTCTTCAAAAGGATGTCAGCCTGCCAGAGCTCAGATAAGAAGTCTAGAAGAAGTACCAAATGACTTTTCAGAAACATTATTAGGAAAATTAAGCATTGAAAAGAGACAAAAGAAGCAGACTTCAGGTACTTCACCCTATCAGCAAAGAAGAAGTTCTTCCATACCTGCTGGGTACTGCACAAGCATTAGTGTTTTTAACTGCAGCCAGGGAAGCTTGAGCTACGTATCAGAACGGGCTCGGGCACACAGCAGCAGCAAAATGACCTCCTCCGCGGAGACAGAACTCCCAGTCCTGCTCATTCTAGAAGAGACCAGTCACCTCCAGAGCGGAGGCCAGTGCAGAGCGACACCCAGTCTCGAGGCCACAAAGTGCCAGGAGAGCCGGTTCCCAGACCCCTGAGCTGGGTGCAGGGCCCCAGAACCACCACCGCACTTCCCTACAGGAGCTGCACCTTCCTTTCCACAGGGAGATGAGAACAGCTGCCTCTGCCTTCCTCACCCAGCTCCTAAAAGGGGATTTTGAGGAGAAAAGTCCTGCTCTGACTAGAGGTCTCCAGGCACGAACTGGAGAGGACTGTCCCAAGGGCAGTGTAAGGAGCCACTTCGCTCATCGTCTGCTTGCCCCAAGGTGCCGTCATCAGCTCTCTCCTTCTCCGACTCAGGCCAAGGGTCCCAGTGCCAGTTTCGGAGACATTTTTTTTCCAGTTTAAGGAACCTACAGAAGAGACTGAAGCTACTTTTACAAAAAAAGTAACATGATCATTTGCCCTTGGTTTTTGGTACACAAAGCCTTGGATCAATAAGATAGGGACAGCTTGCCTTAAGATACACGCCAAGGGCTGCTGCTACTTCAAGCCAGTGCAAGATAGAAAACCTTTTCTCCTGCAAGTATACAACACATGGGCTACTGTCATGGAAAAAATAGTTTTCTCTTTACAAAGTTGGTACACCAAATGTTTTGCTTGGGACCTACTGAGACAGGAGTCAGCAATACCTGCTGCTGCAAGACAAGATCTTCTCGTCCCACAAAACACTTCCTCTTACATTAGGTGACCTATTCAGAGGAAGTCAGCCATTAGTCACTATTAAAGTGTCAGGTATCTGTATATTAATGCAAGCTTAATTTTATTTAGATGGGAAAACACACATGCTTTCAGAACTAAGTTTTAATAATTATTCAAAGAAAGTTGGTCAATTTTGGCTCCATTAACATAACCAAAAATGAACTACTCAACAGCTAATTTCAAGTATCCATTATTATTATTTTTTATAAATAGGCCATTCACAACATGAACTTAAGTCACAGTACACTCTATTAGGCTAATTATGGTTATGAAAGCTTTACTAAGTCAGTATTTTTATTGTCTATACAGAAGATAAATCAGAAAAGAAACTTCTCACTTACCTGAACTCCTCCCTTGCAGAAGGATCAGCTATCAACCTGCTGCTGTTGCCTTCCCTTGTTTATACTTCACTTGCAGAATACCAGAATTGTCAATCAAGGCAGATTAGGCCCAACTATATCCCCAAAGAACTTAAAAATTAGAAACAACTTAAAAAACAAACCACCCCTACACAAGCTGAAAGCAAGCAGGTTTTCTGTTCTGCACACAAGTCTTAAGACATGAGTGATATAATTATGTTTATGTATGAAACAATACATCTTATCAGACTGCAAAAAAGGCACTGTATGCAAGAACCTCTCACCATCTACTTCCTACAAATGACTTTAAGGATTACACACACTTTTCTTGGTATCTGTTGATAGTATTGGCAGAAACTCAATCTGTCTCTCCATGCAAGACAGAGCATCTGGTTTATGAAATACCCACAATGTTTTAGTGTATTATGAAAAAGCTTTAAAGACATTTTACATTATATAAAGAAAACGTGGTAGTTACGACACCAAGTACTATTTAGCCTGTGTTCTAAAGCCTTTCCTCAAGAGTTATAGCCCCAGAAGAACACTCTCTTTTCGAGGAAGTGTTTTGATACTACTTCTAAGCAGTAAGATCCTAGAAGTGATCCATTGATCAGTGAGGACAGGAAAACATTCTCCCGATTAAAATCTATAGGGCCACTGAAAATGAAGCCTCAGCATCCTTGGCAAGTGAGCCAATAAGTAAAGTCTGTCTCGGTGTTGTGTTTACTCTGTAAGGAGAGTCCTGCAAACAGGCTGTAAGTAGACACCTAGTCAAAAGCCCCTGCAGCTTTCCGATTTCAACAGTTGCTACTCAAAACTCTAGAGGCCAAAGTCTCTCAGATCCCAGACCCCAGAAGCCCTATATATAGCAGCTAATCCTATAATCACGACGGCCTTAAGGTAGTCTCAGACTTGCCAGTGATCTTTTCCATTCTCTGCCTGTGCCCTCCTGCCGGCATGGGACAGACCCCGCGCTCCCGCTCCCCGCGGAGCGCCCGACAGCCCCGGCCAGGGCCCATCTCCATCTCCCCTCACAGCGGGCGGCGGTTGAAGGACCAGCGCCGTGAGCTGCAGCCACCTCGCCAGGGCTGTCTGCCGAATGGTAACTGTTTCTGAAATCATAATGTTGCAGACTAAGTGCTTTGAGGGATCTTTTCCTCCAAATTAAATACTCAAGTCACCAGCACAACAAATCTTATTCCTGTCTTCTTGCTGAATGAAGTTATCCTTCCGTTCTCAGAGGAAGGACATAGGATGGAGCTCGGGAATTAGCACACCAGCTTAGCAGGGAACTCGCAGAGGAAAGTGCACGGCAGAGCCCACACTCCGCGCACCGGCCTGCTGCAGCCGGGGCACCAGCAGGAGGCTCCGGCGCTCAGATCCAGCTCTACTCTGCACCTCCCCAAAACCCCATAAACTCCATGTCAATAGAGAAAGTCTCTACTTGCGACTCACTGGGCACCCCTGCTACAGAAAGCTGCTGTAAAAACTACAGGAGCAGGAATGCCTGTTGGAACCATCCACGTGTGCACCAAAAACAATTATAAATACATTAAAAAAGAAAAAGAAAAAAAAAAAAAAAAAACACCACCAAAACACACACACATTCCAAACAAGCCAAACCAATGAGACCTAAATTTCTCAAATAAAAGGATCTACATTTGTTAATTGTATATAGAAAAAAAGAAACTAGAAGAGTCAAATGTATTTAAAAAAATCAGTTTTTACATTTGCTCAACTCGACTGGTAAAGAAAGAGGCATTTATTAACATGCATGAACTTGTTATTGCAGCAGATTAGGCCCCTGCTGCCTGCACTGCCCACAAAGCCAGATTTCATCAAAACTCCGGGTGAAGGGAAAACTGCCTGTGATTCCTGGTGAAAGCAGCACTGCAGAGTGCAACAGCTCATTTGAGAATATCCATTTCATAGAGCCTGGCCTCAAAAGTGAGATTTCCCCCTGCCAGGACTAAGCTACAGGACAGAGGTTTCAGCTATTTCAATTGTTATAAATTCAATTAGTTCTTTGTTTTCTCAACTCCCCCTCCCATAATTTATTTCCTCCCCAAGATTTGTAGGGAGAGAAAAAAAAAGACAGAAGAAAACATTGAAAAAGAGGTGGCCAAATCCTAGCAGTTATTGGACATTGGCCCCAAAAGCATCTCTTAGCTTCTGAAAAGATACCATGTACTGCATAATTATTCCACAGCATCCGACAAGCATATTTGCTCTTCTACACAACTTGCAAGTTTTTACAAGTGTAAGCTTACGCAAGTCTGCAGTCTGTTGAAGATGAAGCTGAGTAATTAAAGCACTGTCAGTATGACAGCTTATTTAGGCTATATTGGGAATATTAAAATAAAAAGTGTTAGTAGGGTTGATGAAGGCATTCACAGACCTGGCTCCCACCAACCTGTTCTGCTTAAAACCCCTTGCCAGAAGATATTCCCTACAGCCCCGCATGAACAGCTGGAGTAGGTGGCAGAGAAGCGAGCGAGTGACTTTGGTGGACCCTCGTTTTGAGGTCTCCTCCCACGAGCCAGGTAAGCGCAGAGGGACATGGGCCCCGTTTCCTGGTCACGGTGCAGACGGCCAAGCCGTCTCCCCGCTCAGTAACACCCCGACCCGCGCGCAGCTCCGCCAAGGGCCTTCGCTCGGCCTGGCGCGACAAAAAACAAAATAAAAAAAAAACCAAACACCAACAACACTGTAGCATGACCCGATGCTGTAAGAGATTACTTGCACTTCTTACAGGAATGCTACTCGGTATGCACAGCCCAAGAAAGGCTCCACACCAGTGAGCTTGAATCCAGTTACCTATATCCTCCAGTCATTTATAGCCTGCCCCAAATTCCAAAATGCTTGAATATCATCTTTTAAGAACATTTAAAAAAAGCTTCCATTAAACATATGTTATTTCTATCATATGAGACAGCATTCAGAGGAAAAAAAGCTGACTAGGGAATACTTGTACTCTTATATAGAAGCATGGGGTGAGGGGGAAAAAAGCCTCTTGCAGCAGCAGACCAGAATAGTTAGAAGCACACAGCACAGAGAAGTGCTTGTTTCAGAGCTAGAACACTTCAGGCTTTAAGAGAAATTCAACCGTTTCACCTTGCAAATTTTGCAAATATCCCCCTACCCCCTTTTTTAATAACTGTCTCATTCAACACTCCTGCAACAGGAGTTCTCAGACAGCATCACCTCCTCCTCAGTGCAGCCCTCAAACGTTCAAGCTGGGACAGACGGCTGCCAAACGAGCCACTTGCACTATTTTTTCTGACTGATAGGTATCTTTTAATGCTTGATAAGTGACTGCACGATAGAAGAAGTTGTTCATAATCTCAACATTGGTGTAAGACTCATGTTACTTTACGTAATTCTTATTTTAGGAAGTATAGCAAAACTTGAGTAAAACTAAATGAAGCTTTTGTCTGCCCTAAATTTCACTTGATATCACCAGCTGTAACGCTCACCTAAGAAGTTATCTCAACTCTTTTTCAAGTGTATTTCTGGACACAGTAACATTAATCAAACTGAAGGCCCTCAGGCTTTGAGGAGTCTGCCCATGTTTCATTCTCTCCTGCTTCTACAGTCAAGCAGAACCCGTCAGTTCTGAGAGTGGAAAACGTGCAGCTCTGCAGCCGTGGGAGCGCTTACAGTTTAACAAGCTTTAGACCAAAGTGGAAAAAAAGGGACAGTATTGACTAATAACGCAATTCGAGCACTGCTTATTTGCACATATTTGCATAATCCTTTCATTTTTTAGGGGTACAAGATATGCATCCTGTGGATAAAGAGCTCTTATCAAAGTCATATTAATGCCTATGCCCAGTTCTGCTTTTATATTAACAGAGCCCCAAAAACTCAGACTTGCTAACTCTACCCCACCAGCAACCACCCGCCTCCTGCACAAGTGACTGGGCTGCACAGGAGACACATGCGACAAAGCCATGCTCACAATCAGGTTGTCCATGGGCTGCCCGCTGGGGCTGACCGCCCACAATCGCTGCCATTCATCTGTGCTCCTGGAATACGGCCCGCACAGCTCCAGCTGGTCAACTATCTCTGGAATATGATCTATGCCCTTTTTCCAACACGTCTTGTAATATTTTGTCCCCAAAGGCTGCCAAACATGCAGGATACTTGAACAAGCTCTCTCAGTAACATTCTTCTATGATTTCCCCCTGCCCCCAATCCAAATGACCCCAGATCAAAAATAAAAGTATAAGTTAGTCTATTACACTTGTCAGCTACAAATTTCTGTATACATAGGGGTGAAGGTGAATGCAGAAGTGCCACACTCATCTTGAGATCATCTCTTGGGTATTCTGACTTTCCTTCACCCAAAATAATATGCATTGCTGTAACAGAGCAGTGAATCAACAGTCAGGTCATTCTCAATCCAGTTCTACACACCTGCTTTCACTGAATTTGTGAAAGATGCAATGAAACTCAAAGTGGATTGCAACGCTCACTCCCACCTCCGCAAGTATACCATTTCCTCCATTCGTGAATACTGTTGCAATTTATTCTGCTCATAGCCACATTTGGAGAGGAAGAGGAAATAAAACTATTTGTTATGCTGTAGATATACCTTATAACTTGCGCAAGACATATATGTTTGTAGGAACTTAGTAATTTAGATTCTTAAGCTGAAGTCAGTCTTCCTCAAAAAAAGAGTTGAGACACACCAAAGGCTTCTTTATTTCTCTGGACTCCCTACCGCCCCGCTGCCCCAGTATAAAATTCTGAGACTAACCGATTCTTCATTATTCATCAGATCAACACACATAGCACAGCAGTTTTATTTAGACTACTGTAAGAGTTCTCTCAACTAACAGGATAGGAAATTAAGGTTATTGGGCAATGTCTTGGGCAAATAAACCCAGTGTCTATAACAAGTTATAGCCTTATAACTCCACATTCAGCTATTTTAGATGTAGGCTAATCTAAAATAGCAGTCTGTATGACTGGAATAAGACAAATAAGTTTCCTCCCTACCCAGATAAGATGAGAACAGAATTTTAATATGAGAAGTCTCTGGCTTGCATTCAGTACAGTCCTCAATATGCTTTCAGAGAATTCCCATCCTAAGCCTTTTCACCTTTAAAGTAGTTCCTCTTCAAATTAAAAAAGTGATATACAAAAAAAAACCACACAGAATATTTAGAGCTATACATCATTCCTTGACTATTTTAAAAGAGAGAATGATTATACAAGTTTGTCAAGGCTTGTCAAACCTCAGTTAGGTGCAAAAACTTAAGAACAGTAGGCAGTACCAGAAGGAACATAAGTATCTGCCTACAGATTGGCTACTCCTTCTTTAGTATAGTTTGAATATTACACATTAAGACTTAAAAAAAAAGAGACAGACAAGGTTTTCTACAACTGTTCCTGTGATCAAAGTATACCTCTCCTCAGAGAGAAGTGTTAACTTCCGGAGCCTGAAGCAGCCTGAGACAGTGACTCATGATGTGCGAGCTCCCTTTGTGCCCAGTTAGTTTTATCAGTGTCAACTCTCTGCCTATTAATGACACCTGAAAGTCTTCATTAACCATTTCACCACTGATTTCAGTAGATTAAGCAGCTGAGAATAAGTCCACAGAAGTAGTAGTATAACTTGAACAGCTACAAAAAAAGAAGCAGGAAGAAAAACAGAAGACAAGCAAGAGTTAAAACTAAAGCCTTTTCACTGAGTAACAGCAATTAAAGCGGTAAAACAGCATTTTATGGTGTTTTAATAGCATAAATAGCATAAAAAGGAGGCTATCTCCTCCTTTCTCTGAAACAGTGGCAGTCAGGCTACTACTAGCAAGCATAAACACATTTACAACACGCATATACTGCACTACCTGTATAAAGTGAGCCGTTACCAGCTACCAGCAGCACTGCCAGAGCAATTCCAAGCCTGGCAAATCGTTTACACAGGAGTTCATGCTAGTGTGGGAAGAGAGTCATGTAAATCCTCTAAGTTTTGTTTGAAACTGTGCTGAGAAGCAGTATGCCAAATCCAACCTACCAACTCCTCCAAATACTCCTCCTCCCCCAGGGAGTCCTCCAGGCACGAAGAGCGATATCCAGAACACTCCTCCTTTCCAGCCCCCCAGCGCAGGCTGCTCTCTTCCACTGGCACAGGCGGGTGCAGCCAGCTCAGTGCAGGACACTGCTGGCTACAAGTGTCACAGTCAGGGCACCAGCAACCCCAGGAACCCACCTTCTCTGCTAGTGTTCCTCATAAGGAAGCATAGGCAGAAAGTTAACATTTTCCTAGCTTGTATAAAACACCTCTNCTCCAAATAAGCTCAGAGCACAGCTCTGAAGGAGACCCCCAGGGAGTCCTCCAGGCACGAAGAGGGATATCCAGAACACTCCTCCTTTCCAGCCCCCCAGCGCAGGCTGCTCTCTTCCGCTGGCACAGGCGGGTGCAGCCAGCTCAGTGCAGGACACTGCTGGCTACAAGTGTCACAGTCAGGGCACCAGCAACCCCAGGAACCCACCTTCTCTGCTAGTGTTCCTCATAAGGAAGCATAGGCAGAAAGTTAACATTTTCCTAGCTTGTATAAAACACCTCTCTACCCTTCTGATGTGTTACAAGAACAGTAGTACTATGTACTGGGGTTGTGAAAAGAAAGCAAAGGTTGTGCTCATTTCTAACAACATAGTGTTTTCCATAAAAAAAGAAGCAACTACAGGGAATCGCCTGGATCCTGCGGTCCTTACTACAGCTGAGACGGCTCGAGGCAGGAGGGAGATGGGAGCCCGTGCAGCTGCACGGGACAGGCCCGCACGGAGCTGCCTGCTGAAGCAGCAACGCCGCTCCTTGCGGAGCCAGCGCCAGGATGCACCAGTACGTGGAACGGGACGTATCCTGGCTCAGCCGCTGGAGGACATGGAAGGAATCCGAAATGCACACCAAGGAGTGCATTTTTAACCACCAGGTAGCTCCTCTGAACATCCTAACATGGGAAACAAAAATAGGACCCTGAATTTAAAGTCCATCCCTAATTTTTATTCACGGTTCTCACAAAGTTCCTGAAAAAAATTCATTGGAAATAAACAACATGAAGATAATGTTACCACAGGTCTCATGTTCATAGACAAAACTGCTATCATAATTTTAAAAAGTCATTATTCAGAGGGAGACCATCTGGGATTACCTCACTACTGTGAGTTGCAAGTTAGCAACTTGCAGTTTTGAGTAAATGGGACAAGTTTTTCCTTGTTGTTACATAAAGCCAGTGATTCATTTACCACAGATGATCATGTCTGTTACAATGATTTATAGGAATATTAAGTACTATAAGCTATGCAAAAGGAATGTATGTCCTCAGAATGACTTAAAAATGAAGAAAACATTTCCTGATAACTATAACAAGCTATGAAAAAAAGAAGTCACTAGTTTGAAGTCGAGCCTTATTTGCACTAAGACTCGTTTGCCAGCTGGATCATCAATCCTCTTAAGGTAGGCACAAGTGAAGGAGTATTTTTAACAGTATAACTTTCTTTCACGTTCTTTACTGCTCTATTTTTAAATCAGAGCTAGCGAAACTGTCTACAACTTGGGCTTTGTTTACATAAAGCTATAAGCAGAATTACTATCTCAAACAATGCTAGTTAAAGCTTCGGAAAACACAAAGCCTGCATTAGCGTAGACTTTTTTTTTAATATAAAGGTCTTTAAGGGCAACTAGAGTTACCTTCTCCATCATCTGCACCTACACCCCACACATGCAGCAAGTTTACCAAAAGATATCCTAAGCAAACCTCAGTTATCTTAAACCTGATATTCTTCCGAGGTGACAGAAAGATCATAGGAAAATTCAGCAAGTTAGGCTTTTTCTTAACAGTAAGTGTTATTTGTATTATTAAAAATAGAGGAAGTATAACCCACATGTATTTTGTTCCTCCAGTAATCAAACATCAGTAACATTAACTTAACACTCAAACATAACTTCCTTTGAAAGTCTTCCCTCAAGGAAGAGGATCAAGAGTAGTTTTAGTCATCATGCCACCCTGCAGAGCAAGCCAATAGGCTTGGAAAAGAACTCCTATACATGCTTCCTCTCTCAGGCCACCTGATGAGTCTGTCCCTACTGAAATCCTTATTAAAAGGAATGGTTCCATAATATCCCTCTATACAGGAGACTTACTTTGAGACTGTATTTTCCATTTCTACATATTTTCACCAAGTAAGCAGAGCAAGTAGCACAGTCTTGCTCAATTCAAAGGGGTTGTCACCTGTAGTTTCATTATATTATTACATTAAAATTCACATCTAGGTTGCAAGTATTTTCCTTATTGACTGATATTTCAAAGTGCAAGCCTGATGGCAGGATAAAAATCAAGTATCAGAGTTAGAAACCTGGAAGTTTGCTGAGGCACCTCACCCAACAGCCTCAAGCAGCACTGTGTTTTCACCACCAACACTGCAGTCTACTAGCACTGATAAACCCATGTTAGCCTGCCTGTCATTCCCATGTCCAGGGAAAAGGAAACAACCAGCTTCCACACGTACTGAGCCATTCGTAGGGCCACAGAGAGTTTTCAGCTAGTTTGCAGGTGGAAGAGGTTACTTACAGCTTTCTGGATACTTTCTGCCATATTTTCAGGAGAAGATTACCACGCACTCAGATGGAGAAGAATCAGTACTGTTCACTGCTCGCCTGTGCGCTTGCCATGCTCTGTTCTCTTAAAAGCACACACACAAACAAACAAAAACCCACACAGCAGCCCAGGGATATTTTGGTAGGAGGCTTTTTAAAAATACAATCTACTAAAAAACACCTGACATAACCTAAAGCTTCTTTGTTTGTTTGTTCTCAGAAATAGAATTTGAAATAGTTCATACCTGTCTTCATCACCATCAACAGGAATAGATATGCCAAAGACAGAGCTGGCAAGACTGTTCATAGGAGTACTTGTAGGTAACTGAAGAGGATTTGTTAGAGTGTCTGGAACAGGAGGCTTCACAAGAGGCTTATTTTCAGCTATAACAGCAAGTGGTGGCTGAGGTAGGGGTTCCGACTTTCTTCTAGTCTCGTCGATCTGGCCCACTAAGGATTGAGTCTGGAACTGTCCGAGGCTCGAGTGCGGCAGGGCTGCCGCTCCGGCAGGCGCGCCCTGCATCAGCGAGTGCCCCCCGTGCTGCGGCGGGACCGCGCCGGAGCTCCTGCCCACAGGCGTGTGGCTGCCCAGCTGCGACGGCGCCGCAGCAGTAGGGACATTTGGCATAGTAACAGAAGTGGCGGACACACTAGGCACACTAGTACCGGGCACAGCTACAGGCACGCTCTGGACCCCAGAAACCATGCCATGGGGAGCACCAGGCATCCCAGACACCTGACTGCTGCCACCTATTTGATGCTGAGTCACAGGTTTCTGTGGCACGACGCCTGCATGCGCGATGCCTTGCTGCACCACTCCTCCGGGCTGCGCGAGGGCGGCCGGGCTGGGCTGTGCCTGGCCACTCTGCATCACTGCTGCTCCCTGCCCCACGGCTTCGCCAGCCTGTGCCGACACCCCCAGCATGGGGGCTCCCACGGCCGAAGGATTCTGCCCAGGCACCTGGCCCACAGAGAGGCTGGAAGCCACAGTACTCGGGATGGTGCCCGCAGCAGCTTGCTGGATTGCTCCTGGAGGCTGCATAATTGTCACGTGCTGCATGTACTCGGTCTGACCAGAAGGTTGCGTCGGCAGTAGATGCACTGGTGGAATTTGGGGCTGAGAATAAGCAAATTGCTGAGGCTGAGTCACGGGTGCGGCTCCTTGCTGCACCTGCTGTGGGGTGGCGGGCAGGCCCGCGGCTGTGCTCGGAGGTGCCACACTCTTCCCATTGGGCCCGGCTGGCCCCACGCTCTGCGCGTTCACCTGGGGCTGCGGCGGCACCATCATTTGCTGATTTGCTACCGGAGTTGTGGAAAACAGAGGCTGAGCAGCACTTTGAGGCATGGCCCCGCCTAGGGGCTGTTGTGGCTGCTGTTGTTGCCCAATGACAAAACTAGATTGCTGTAGAGAGGACTGGTTCATTTTTTCTGCCTGGAGCAGCTGCGACACAGCAGCAAGCGAACTGTCAGCTATAGAATCGGGGCCGTGCACTGACACTGGCACGGCGGACACCACGACTGAGCCCCCCGTGGCGCCAAGGCCACTGTCCCTGTCTTGGGAGGCCTGCTCAAAGGTGCTGCTGTGCCTAATGCAGTCCCCAGTCCTGCCCAGGACCCCGCCACCATCCGAGTCCCGGTCATAGTACTCCATACACGTCCATCGCCCTCTCCTGTAAGGCTCCCCGGTGCCGTGGTCCAGCTTGATCACCCTGAAGCGTGAGCTGCACGCAGTGGCTGCCGTCTGGACCACGGCGCCGGCCCCTGCAGAGGGCAGGGCGGGCTGGGCTGGGCCGGACGCGGTGCCGGAGCTCTTGGGCACAGCCCCTCCGTTGGGGGCCGGCAGCGGGGCGGGCGCCGCGGCCACCAGCTGCCCGTCCAGGAGGAGGTTGGGGGAGACACTGCCGGGCGTCTCAGCCTCGCCCACATTGTTGAGCGTCTCCTCGGAGGAGCTGCGCTCACAGGCCTCCTCGGGGCCGTAGTCAGTGGCGCGGGACACATCAAAGATCTCGGAGGACACGTCCTCGGTGCGCGACTCGTCGGGGTCGTCCAGGCTCTCGGTGTCCTCGGTGATGCTGCTGGCCACCTGCGCCGTGGTGACACTCGTGATCTGGAAGCAGCTCTTCTTCTTGGCCGGCATCTTGGACATGGCTCCCGCGCGGGGAGGGGGGGGGGCGGCGCGGCTGTCACGGGCCCCCGGCGCCGCCGCACATCCTCCGCCTTCCTGCCGGGCTCGGCGCGCTGGGGGGCGCGGCGCGGGCTCCTCCTCTTCCTCTCGGCCCGGGACGCGGCCTCCTCCCGCCGCGGCCTCCCGCC
>VWPW01014131.1:54247-153203 GCA_013389825.1 Crypturellus undulatus
CCGCGCGCCTGCCGCCTGCAGAGCCCCCTGGCGCAGCGCCGCTCCGGGCCCGTCGCTGCCCCGCCGGGCACGCGGGCGGCCGTCGGCCTTCGTTGGTGTGTTCGTCCGGCTCGCCGGCAGCCGAGCTGCTGCAGCGCTGTGGAACAGCTGTATCCACTGACGTTAGAGTAGTGCTTTCAGAAACACACTCCTCTTTATTTGAGTCTTCCGAATATTTTGTATATTAAGCTTATTCCTGATAAGATTCCCCGTTCTAAGTTCAGAATATAAGTCCGCTACTAGTTACTTCACTTAAAACAAGGTTGTCTTTTGCCTGGTCCCCAGCTTGGATTGGTATTTTTTACAGGGCAGTGAGCAGAACTGTAAACAGAAATACAGATGAGGTATTGATAATACACATGGCAGCGCTGGCCCCAGTTTTTTCCTATAACCTCATTTCTGTTCTTTCCACAGACACCCCGTGCTGATGGTTGATACACAGGTGACAAGGAGCCTCTCTGTGCTGTGAAGCTGGGTCCTTGTTCTGCAGCGTAAAGATCTTCTGATTCTGTCCCATTTCCAGTCCCACTATCGTCCGGGTCCTCCTCTACAATACTCTGATCCTGTTTCACGCAGCCGTTCTTTGCCTCTCATCATGAGCATGCTCCTGCCCTTCATGTAAGGGCACAAAGTATTTAATGGATCAGGCCCAAAATACAGAAAATATCCACCACTAGCTTCCCTTCAGTTCAAGGTTCCTGTTAAATGGAACCACTCTGTTTGGATTCCTTTTGCAATTTTGTGCAGCAATCCATCGTTTCTGTACCTGTCTTCAGTAATATGTCCCACTATGGTGTCATGCCAAATACTTCTGGGACTTCCACAGAGGTTAAGCCACTACATTAACAATGTAAAAAGTCATTTATATTAGAAAGGAGTTGTGACCTAATCAGACCTGTGCTACCTTGGTAAGTTTATCTATTAAAACCAGGCGTGCACATAAGATGAATGTGTGCGAATTCTCATTTGCCCCCCCTGCTTTTTTTTTAGTTGGAAATTTTTATCAGTTGTGATAGACCTAATTACTGAAAACTGATGGCAGAGATATTCAGATATATTCACGTGTTTGCCTTCCCTGATCACATATTTCAAACCTTTTGCATAACCATAACTACCATCCTTGAACTTTCTCTTGATCTTTATTATTTTGTCACACCATCTTGTTCCTTTGTAAAGAGGAAAGGATTGTGCTGATGATCACCCAGCTCTCTGTTTTTCTGAGCACTGCCCTCATTTTTAGCAGATGATATAATTCGGTGGGAATCTGTCAGTGTCATTTGACCAAATACAAATGATAACCAGTGGGTTTTTTGCCATTAGCTTCAGGTCACCATCCGACCAGGTATGCCCTGGCAACTGATAAACCTTCACTTCCCTAGGTTAATACAAAAATTGCAATTTTAAAAGTTATCATTTCACATCTATGTCTAATACATGACTAATATCTACAGGAAACTGATTTTAGGGCATGGACATGAGGTATTAAGCTTGTCATTAGTCCAGGAATAATTGCTTCTTGTTCTGCGGTTGATACCAGGTCAACCGGGTATAATTTGTGAAAGGAGTGGAACTCTGAGCAGAGAAGGCAAAGCTTCTTGATAAGTTTCATTTTAAAAAGCAGCAATTTGAAGTGTGTTCTGTGTGTGGGTATTTCAAATTAGTCACAGCAAAGGTGGATTAAACAGCTAAGGGTGAGTTGAAGATGTATAATAATGCAGTACATGACTCTACTGTTTGTGTTGCACATTCCAGTGAAGTCAGCAGTTGTGTTCTTTTTTTTCCAGGTTAGCATGAAAGCTGTAGAGAGGCATTAACGACTGGAGATGATCAAAGTAATCTGGGCTAACTGGATGGTTTTCAATTCAAATGTAGATGTTGATATAACAGATCATAAGCCAGAGGGTTTTTTGGTTTTCAAGCAAAATGGGCTTATAGTGCTTTTGTGTCACAACTGACAGGTACGTGTGGCTCATCAAGATGGAGAAAATTTCATAAGGGCAAGTAATGACCAGTTATGGGATATAGTAAAGACTTGATTTCATTTTTGTATCTATATATAAATTTCTTTTTATAATATTTAAATTGAGAGCATTTGGACATACTTATCTAAGAAAATGAGAGTACCCTACAGATACTTTTTAGTACCCTATAGATACTTTTTAATCAATAAGGCAATTTGTGGAGAACTGTTCATCATGAGCAAAGGTGTCACAGTGACCCAAAATTATAATTTTAGTATTTTATGAATTTTAATATTTTAGTAATTTTACATTTTAAATATACTGTAACACCAGGTATTTACAAAGAATCTTACTGACCAACTATTGCATATGTGGTATTTTGTATCAATAACACTGAAAGCAAAATCTTCCTCGAGAAGTGACATTCTGCAAACATGCATGAGAGGCCTTAAAATCCAAGGCAGAAGTTCTTCTGCTTGACCTACCCCTACAGGTCACCGTTCAGAACGAGTAGAGGGAGGAGGCTGATACAGAATTAGCAGAATGAAGTTTATGCTCTTAATATATTTAGGTATGTGTATATACTTCTGCCATATAGGGTAACATTTTTAAACAGTAAGTGTTAAACAGGTTACTGCTAGATGCTAAGCTTTCAGAAGAGAATTTTTTTTTTCTAATAATGCAATAACCCAAAGTTGAAAGTTATTTTCCTCTCATTTTTATGCAACTAGTATATTATACTTAATGTATGTTCTTAATGTATGAAAATACTCATTTTTAGAATACAGGAGTCTGACTTAGGTAAAGAATTCTATGAAATGTAAAACAGCAAAAATGCAATTAGTTTGTGATTATTGTTGTTCAGAATAAATTAACAGTTGCCATTATAAAACTCTAAATCCCAGATTGAAATAGTCAGTTAATAAACTCCATTTATGAAGTATGCATCTATGAATATTTTAATGTAACCTAAAATGCAATGAGCAACTTCCAAACAAGCTCTTACTTGTAAATATTCATCAACTTGTTTTTTTGTTTTTATGTTTTTTTTTTTACTGCCTTTTAGTATGGTCTAGTAAAGGAGAAAGGAAAATTAATAAAAGGTAAAAATAGAGAAGGGAGCAAGAATGAACAAGATAAACTGATTCATTAACAAAACAGAAAGGTTTTTGAAAAGTCAAGTATAAAAATGGCTACAGCCCATGACCAGGTTGGCCAAGATACACACGAATAATCCACACAATGGCCTTGGCAGCGTGACACTCATAATATTTTTTTTTCGCAAGGTTCAGTTAAGGCTGAACAATGTCCCAGTATGTTAGGCACAAACATACTCATATTTTTATTATGTGTCAAGCGTGCATGTACTCTTTTTCTGTCTTCAAGAAAAACATCTGTCACTGTTATTTAAAAGAGATTTCTGTATTACTCTTCTTTGAGAGACTGTGTGTCAAATGTGCGGGACTCAAATGATTTGTGAGTGTGTTTGTGTGTGTGCGTGTGTGTACGTTCATGTTTTATGTGGGACATGCACTTCTGGTTCTGCTGTTTGGGAACTTCAGGAGAATTTTTGTATTTTGGAATTCAGGGATCAGACAGCTGTCATGGAATAGGCCTTTTACAAAATTTCTCAGCCTCAGGATACTGAGAGAGCACAAGGTCTCTCAGATGACAGAAGACAAAAAAGCATGAGAGACTCAAACATGGGTCCCATGCGGGCATCCAGTGAAAATGATACTAAAATTTTCCATTTATTTGTTTGTATGATTTTAAATGGCAAAAAATGGCCCTCCCTGACCATAAGTGATATCTCTATATACAGACAGTGATAAAAGCTATATATTAAGAAAAACCTAAGACAGAATTTACAGACATATGAGCACAACCCTCCCCATATAGATATATATATATATGGTGACTGTAAAGATGTGTGTTTATATGCGTACATGTAAATTTATAACTTTAAAGATCTCTAATGATAATAGAAATACAATGTGTTTTAAAAAAGGGAGTCAGATTATTTATTGGTGTATACCGTTCTAATTCCTTAGCTTTTAATAACATTAGGCCATTCCAGTTGAAGATTCCTGTGGAAAAGCAGTATGATCTTATGTATAGGGCAGTGACCCAAGAGTTGGTAGTCTGTCAGAAATACAGTTTTCATGGAAGTCAGCAGGAAAAGTTCAGAGGACCAGTTTTAACCTCAGTTTTATACCTAGCTTGGTACTTACCTGCAGTGTGACCGCATACAAATTATTCTTCCCTCTCTGTGTCTCCTTTCTTTCTCTCACATTTGTTTACCCCTCCTGGTCTGCAAAGACAGAGGAGTCCTCGTCAGGGCCCTGCCTGTCTTACTGTGTTGAGCACTGACACCTAAGTTTTGGTCAGGCTATGTGATACTGCCCTACCAGTAGTGACACATTGACACAGTCATGGAAACACGAGAAGCCATTCATTTAATTTTTTTATTTTAATTTGGCTAGAATATGAGGAATTACTATAGCTGAAACTCCCAAATATGACTTTAAATGAACCAGTTTGGTATTTTAAGACTGCAATCCCTTTCAGATGAATCCTGTATCAAGATGCTGAGTTAACAACTTAAATTTTAAAACAAACAGGAATATTAGTAATTCATTGCTTTTACTGTAAGCAATACATTTTCCAATTTTGTAACTAATGATACTTAAAAGTAGGGCATTCATCCAAATTCCTTTTGTTTTTAAAACTCATTCAAATTACCACAAACAATCTCAAGCCAGGATGAGATGCAGTGATAATATGAATATCAAGTTGTTTTGAATATCAAGATGCAAGACAGTGACTTCAAGACTAGAAGGTGAATTCCAGGTTACAGACTGCTGGAGGGAAGAGGACATGGAAAAGGGCAAATGAGTGAGTTGAATGTCTAAGTAGGATTTTTGCATTTATAAAGGCTGTTAACTATCTGGAGAACCAGCTAATATATCTGCAGCATTTAGCTTCAGGCTCTTAAAGTCTCACGTGACAAAAACCATGAGACTCCTTTTTCTTCACCCTAACAAAATTGTTCTTTTTCCGTCTTTACAGTGTTCTTCTATGTAGAAAATAATAGGCACTAAATACAATAATTCCCTAACTATGAGGGAGAGAAAAAAAGGAATATGGTAGAAAGGTGCAAACAGCAGATGGAAGCAGTTACACAGATGGAAACATAGACTTAACTGCAGATGAAAATGTATAAATGTTAACCTAATTCTGACCTCTCTTAAGACAATGGCAGAACTTGTTAAATGTCAATGGGAGCTGTGTTTTACTTAAACAGATATGTAAAAATGTGCCACAAACCAGCGTACAGGTAACTGGACATGACTTTAATGCACTGTGCTCTTGTTCATGAATTGCATGTTCACTTTTTTCCCGCAGTCTTGGGCTGCACCTGGCTGTGCGGCTGGTTGGGATTGGTCTGGGCAGGTGTTTTCTCTTCAGCCTGCACTGTCACACAGTGTTGTGCACACCTAAGGCACTGGCTAAAAAATTCAGGCAAATTACACCACAATATGGAACAGTTGCCTCCAGAGCGTTGTTTCACTAGGGGAGTCTGAGGTTGTCTGCTAACAGGGCGGGTTGTTTTCGGTCACACGTGGGCTGTGTAAGCCCCTGGGTGGTTTTCATCAGTTTGATTTTGCTGTTCTCATTTACATAGTTGTTCTCAACCCTGCTCTCCGCTTCATTTTGAATCACCTGTTTTTGAGGCAGAGAACTCTATTTGCAGAAGAGAAATATAAGTCAAACCTGAGCAGTAAATACAGTTTAGAATTGCAATATATTCTTAATGCTGAAAAAAATACATTTTAAGTGACTATAAGGCAACTGGCATGTGATGGCACAAACAACGAAGTATTGCTGCAGAACAGCACGTTTTGGGAAGGCAGTATCTAAAAATTGCTCTAATGGTTTCATTGAAATCCAAGACAGAATTCTATCCTTCAGGATCTTTGTTAGAAACAACTATTAAATATTTAACAACTGGCCAAGAGACCAATTATTTCAGCACATCTCTGTCCTATACAACAAGCTCAGAGCTGTAACTTTCAAAAGCTAGAAAGTTGTTTTCCTGGCAGTTTTCCTGGTCTCAGCATGTGAGACTGTATTAATTTTATATTTTATTATTATGTGAATTAATAACTTCAGCAAATTTCCTTCTCAAATTTTTAAACCGATTTTCATTGTTATTTATGGGCAGACGTGGTTTTGGACCATAGTTTAAAAGCCAGGAAATAAATTGGGTTTGCATCTCTTTCTCAGTTTGCACATGGAACAGTTTGTAAGCTATAGATACTAGTTAACACACTGGAATGTCATGAAATTTAAAGACATAAAATTTCTACAATTTGATGTATAAATAGCTTACAGCATTTTCAGCATTCCAGTCGTATGATCCAGTGGAATCCAGATCAGGTTTCATTTAACTCTGTTAAAGAGCAATGTGAAGTATTTCAGATATCTCAGATGGAGCATATTCCTTACATTTCAAACTGATAGTGAATAAACAGATATTGAAGTTATAATATCAACAGTGGAGAAAATCCACATTTCTCTGATAAATTTTGTGTAATTTTTACATCCTTTTGTTTGGCAAGAATGTGTATTTTGATGGAACATCTCAACAAATCATTGCTGTATTTTGTGGAACCTGGGTTGCTTGTTATCCTGAATAATTCTTCTTTGAATAGTAAGTAATCGCTTTACTTTGTCTATCAAAAATTATTGAGGTTTTTCAAGCTATATCATTATGCCTAAGAGTTTAGAAGCAAAGATAAAGGCCAACTGTTTGGTTTTTTTTTTTTTTTGGTTAGGTTTGGATCTCGTCTGAGCAGAAGGGAAATGTACACAAGTTCCAAATAGCTCATCACTTGAAATAACCTAAGGCACAACTGCATATCTTGACAGATACTTAGTTTGCAGCACTGAATTCCCAAGGTGTACGTCCTTATGTAATACTTGTAGCATTGGAGTAAGAGGTAGTGTGAAAGGAAACACTATTTTTATGATGAGAAAAATTATAAACTAGCCAATAAAATAATTGTAACTCTACAGTAATATGCAGGTGGCCTATTTAAATTGACTTTCCAGGGAATCCTGGCTTGCTTGTTTGCTCCAGTGATGTCTGTGCTCCACAGCCCTAGCTGAGACATTCGTGTGGTTGGAATACGTGAGAATCCCGTTCAAAGGCGGGTCGGTATCTGTGCCCCTCACATCTCACTTCAGCACATGCAGTGCCTTTTCTTCTCCTTTTCCCTTGATAAGCACGCATTCAGGAGCAAAGATTAGAGCTCAGTAAATAAAGGTGCGTAGTGACTCCCATGCAGTTAGGTTTTGAGTAATTTTTGACAGTTCTATTGCAAACAGACCGTATGGGATAATGATTAGCAAAACCTGGGCTTTCTTGGCCTTTTTCATGTAAACAAGCTACATAAAACTTGTATTTTGCAATAGCTGTGACTTTTCGACAAAATCATAAATACTGGTTTATACAGTGGATTGATGGATTATCCGATTCCATTGTCTGTATGCAAAGCAAAGCCTCCGTGTTTTTTGCTATGCTTAATTCCTGCTTTTCCCACCAGGCTATAGAGGTGCTATAAAAGCCTGGGACTTCGCACTTACTGAGGCTCCCATGCTGATAGACACTATAATTATGTGATTAATATATACCTGAAGTTTTGGTTACATATTACATATGTCTTAATTTTTCTGCTGTTAATTTTGTTTTAAAACTTACATAAGCAATCTCACTTAAATCAATAGAATTAACTAGGTGATTGGAATTGGGACAGGGACATTAGCAAAAATAAAAGTGTTAGAAGCAGACAAGCAATAGTTGTTTGTGATGGTCTTCATTTTATATTATTATTTTGTAATAGAACACTTGCCTTAGAAACTTGATTAAAAGGACAGGCACATTTTTTCCTTATCATTAAGTACAGATTGCAAAATATATTTAAAACATAGAATAGTGGGAGAATGATCTCAGTTAGATTTCGCGTATTTAAAAGGCTTTCAGAATACTGCATGTTAGGATTCTTTAAAATGAGAAAACAGAATATTTGGGAAAACGGATATTCTGAAGTTCATCAGAATAAACTGAGAAAAATGGCACAAACTTCTGGATAAAATGAAAAATATTGCAATACTTTAAAAAATCACTACTGGAATTTCCATAAAAAATACCTATTTCATGGCAAGCCTAACATACTATGCATTAGGAGTTCGATCAGTGGAATTGTCCTGAAGGTGTTAAACAGTGTTGAAAGTCATTTGTAATACTTTAAACAAGCAATCATGTACTGCACATTTCATTTTGAAGAACCTATTTTTTCTCAGTTCCACTGTATGTTATTTCCTATGACTAAGACTTAGCTTGTGAATTTTGAAAGCCAGGAGTAGGGGGTGTTTTTCTTTGATGGCTGGTAAGTCCTCAGGCACCTAAAAATCACGAAAGGCCATGAATACAGAGAGATCTCCAGGAAGAGGAGTTGTGGGGAGAGATCACGACTTGTTTCTCCCTCTCGTAGAGTCTGTTTGTTTTAGTTTCTGTTTCTCTCCCAAAAGGTCTAACTCTTCCCTGGTGGTTGAGTGAGGGGCACGCGGGGCAGCGTGCGGGGCAACATGCGGGCAGCGCGTGGGGCAGCACATGGGGCAGCGTGCGGGGAGCAGCACGTACAGAGCGTGTGGGGCAGCATGTGCAGAGCGTGTGCGGAGCGTGTGGGCAGCGCGCGGGGCAGCGTGTGGGGCAGCGCGCCGGCAGCGTGCAGGGCCTCTTCGCGGCTGAGCTTCACCTTGAGGCCAGGTTGGCAGATCCCTTTCCTGCCGACAGCATCGGCCTTGCTGTTCTTGGCGCTGCTGCTGTTCTGCTGCTCCCAACAACGTGAGTTATGGAGCAAAACCAGGTTACCTGTTGCCGTTCTTAAAACAGTAATTGTGCGTGGTTAGAAAATCATCTGGAAAAGCTGCAGCTAGGCTTTGTAACGGACTTTGTGTCAGGAAGAGAGTCAAAGGAAGGCAGAGTAGCGTTTCTTCTGACAGAGGATTGGCAAGAGGTATCTCATAAGAACACAGTTCTCACCTTTACACTACTGGAAATAACCCCTCAATTTTGCATTTTCTACTTCCCTATCCATTACCATTTACGATGAACCCTTCAGTAGATTAGTTATAGCACAAATGTGTGTAAATTGTCAGCTAGAAAAGTAGGGACTGGCTCCATTTAGTAGTTTGTGTCAGCAAGACAGAACATATGAACCCCTTTTCCACTGTCTGTAGTGACCATCAGCAAGTAAATTGTACAAGAGGATGGAGAAAATATTTTGTCAGAAAAAAATACTTGTTCCCAAGTCCTATTAGGACTTGTTGTCCTAATAGGAAAACTATGGATTAGTTTCCAGAGCTTGTTAATACCAGACCACATTATTCGGTTAGAAAGACTTCTTTTTCCTGCATCTTGCGTAGGAAATACATGCAGCTGTTGTTTCTCCTTCTGCCTGTTAAGGGTTTATTTAATCATGCAGTAAATTTCATGTACAGATGTTAAATCTATTTCCTATTAATAGCAACATAATTTATCTTTCAGGAGTGGTTGTAAAAATAAATAATAATGTGCCCAGAACACACTGGTTTCTGTTTAGCCAAATTATATTACTGATAAAATAATATTTCTCCTTCCTTTACAAAACAGAGTGTTGTATTTTGCTGTTTCATGACATACAAAGTCATAAAACCCATGAATTTTACTGAGACGTACGAAGAAATAGTTCTGTAGAATGAGCAAGTGCAGTTCTTACATGTTCTGCAGTTAGTGGTGGGACTGGCAGTCGCGCTCTGACTTCCTTGTTTATGGCAGGCCCTGCTGCACGGTGCGCGTCCTTGTGAGCTCTTGAAGCTGTGTTGGCTCTGCACTCAAAACTTGACGAGCTGATAACAGAAATTAACACTAGCAAGCATAAATAAAACAAATGAATCAAGCCTGAAATCCTTGTTCAAGTAGCATTCCCATCAAAATCCATATTGGAAATAGGTGTCAATGAGCACTCGTCATTTTTAACAATATCTGTTAAAAGGCAGTTTCTAAATACTTTGCACTCTTAATGTTTCCTTCTTTCCTTTTTTCCTCCCTTTCATTAAAATTCTTGTCGAGGACAGGCACCATTACCAGTTTGACTTGTAGCTTAGTTCCTGACCAAGCCTGATTAAACTTGTGGAAGTCTCAAAAAGCTGTAAGTGCATCTGAAATTGAGAAGAATATACTGCCAAAGTGTTCAAACATAATATGTGTAATAACAGATGTTGGAATTGCAAGGTCAACAACGGATATTGCCTTTTCTATAGTATAACACTGTCCTGTTGTGTATTGGTTTTGGCAGGAGATGACACAGATATTAAATATAATTCTGAACATTGTCTGAAGTTGCAGAATCCGAATTATTTTGACTTGTCTTTAATGATATTCCAAGTCTTAAAAAAAAAAAAAAGTCAGATGCATATTAAAAATGAATGAAGATGGGTTAGGAAAATAATAGAAAATAGAAAAAATAGAGACTAATCCTCTAGAGACTAGAGACTAATTTAAGATTTTATTTCATTATTGCACTCACAGTCCTGTATAGACAGTATGTGTTCATTTGCGAGTTGGTCACTAAGAAAATCAGACTCTTGGCACTATGGCTTCACTTTCATGCTGTGGGTTATCCAATATTGAGCAAATTTTCTCTCTGAAAATGTGTGGACTGTTTCTTTCTAAAATAGTAAACCTTAAACTTCTCTATTCACCACTTTTTTTCCTTTCCTCCTTCCTCTGTAAAGACAATAACAATTTGGACTCATGGCTTCCTTGAGAATGAATCCCAAATGCTCTTAGAGTTACTCTACCATTGAAAACACCTATGTGGGTATGCACAAATTTGGCCTGGATTTTTTCAATTGTTTTCTTTTTTGCTTTTGGTACAATGTTTGCGATTAGAAGAAATTCCTCTGCGCTGCTTAAGCAGTAGACAGACAAGGCTGGGCTGCTGGATACCGTGATTGATGCAGGTGTCCCTGCTCAGCAGCGGTGTTTGTTTGCACTGGCCGACGCTCACACCCTGCAGATAACTCACTCAGCAGCATATAGAAATGCACATCATGACTAATGCAGCCTGTAAGCAGTTCCATTGTCATCTATCCAGTACAGGAGTTTTTGGCATTTTTTCAGCGTTGTCATACACAGTTTATGTGTACATGTGATTTAGATCACTTACTTGTACAAAGAGACGACACACTAAAGTAAAGGGAAAAGCATTTGCTGGATTTCCTGTTTTCTCAACACCTTGTGTTTGCAATGCCTTTTTCCCTTCAGTGAGGCTCTCAGAAAATCAGGTATCATGTACTGCACATGTAGATCAGAGATCTCCTGTTTATTTCAAATTTTGGGACATTTTGCCATCTAATTATCTTAGAGCTGAATTATTTTCTTTTCATCTGGTGCCAGTAATGAAGGGCAGAGTTGATAGGTGAAATCAGTATTTTTCTCTGTTGCTTCCACAATGGCATAAGGAGGATTAAACAAAATTCTGAAAGAAAAGCTGAGCCAGGGCTGCAGGTCTCGGACACCTTTAATGACTGGGGACTCGTTAAAGTCACCTTTAATAACCTTGCTGACAAGTTGTAGGGCCATTTCCCGCAGTCCTCCACTCGGAGACCATAGCAGAATGCTGCATTTGAGCAAGCAATGCAAAACAAGCAACAAACACCTCGAAATGCAGGGGGTCTGCAGAGGGGAGGCCACGAGAGGAGGTTAGCGGGGGTGCGTGTCCCTTGTGCCGCTTCTGCACGGGGACCAGCAATGCCGCAAGGACAGGGAGGTGACGGGCCCTGGTCCTGCTTGGGGACCAGCAATGCTGCAAGGATAGAGGGGTGACGGGCCCTGGTTCTGCTTGGGGACCAGCAATGCTGCAAGGACAGGGAGGTGACGGGCCCTGGCCCTGCTCGGTTCCTCCCGGCTGAGGCTGGTGGTGACAAGCATCTCCCTAAGCAAGGGGCGCGGGGGACACCATCCTGCCGCAGGCCGTGCTGTGCCCCGTGGCTCAGAGCTGCTGCTCGTGGTTGCGCTTGGGGTGACTCTGTCCTGCCGTCAGATGCTCCTGCTGGGAGATGATCTTATCGGGGTCTTGAGGAGCACAAGCGGGTCGGAACAGAGTAGAACAGATAAAGCTGATGGTAGAGCTATGATACTGGAATAAAAAGCAGCAATAAAGTGGAATTTACTATTATGTGTGGAGCAAATTCACTGTTACTCCCATGCTCAAAGACCCTTCCATAATGATAAATATAGAATGAGATGGATTTAGCATGTGAGAAGGTTCATGATTTACTCTCTAAAAATGTAAAGGGCAATAGACTTCAGTATACACACAAATAATAGCAAGGAGATCCACGTGTTTTAAAAATTAACACTTGCATTCAGCCATGCTGTTCAAGTTAGCATGACAGTATATATATAATATCTTTTCTGAAATTACCCTCTTCAAGAAGATTAACGTCTTCAGCTCTATCCGCCTGAGGGCAGACACCTCAGACGAGGGCAGCTCTCCTTGCACCGCTCTTCACAGAACCAGACCCCCTACACCATCGTGCACCCAGCATGCGGTGTGCTCCACCCCTTTCCATAGTGCTACATATGTGAGCAGCATGCTGAGGCACTGCAGCTTCAGGTAAAACTTCAGGTAAAACAGAATTAACTAGGTTTAAAGGAACTTCCTGGAAGTTCTCCAAGGCTTAAAAATAATATCTCCTAGCTTTTTTTTCAAGTAGAAAAACAAACATTTCAAAATGATTCGCTCAAAGTTGCAGACCAAGTCAGTGACCAAGGCAAAATTAAAATCTAGGGTTTTTTATCTCCTGCCTAGTATAGTGAAAAGCAAACAGTGCATTGTGTGAAATAGGTTTAGCAGGTAAATGGGTTTATAATACATGTAACACTAGTTTATTGCTTCTGCATTTGAATTTTTGCAGATGTATTCACACAGGATATAGAGGAAAAGTGATTTTGAATATTAAATTGCTAGAGGATTTTTGTGTGTTTACCTTCTTCAATGTTCTAAGACAAGAAGGGAAAAAAAGGTACTGCTCATAATAGAGGTGATGCAGAGCAGAAAGTTGGAAGGCGGGAGATAAAATTGTGCAAGGAAAAGGGAGAGCCATGCAGTTTCCTCCCACGTTTTCTGTTCACACCTTTCCAAATCTATCGCAATTACTTTCTCATTCCTGCTTTGACCAGGTGCAGCAGAAGGGAACGTGTTGGGCGCCAGGGCGGCCGCTCTGCGGAGCTGGAGCTGGAGCCGGAGGTGGGCTGACCTCCCGGAGGAGCACTTGGAGCCGCAAGGTCCTCGCGAGGGGCACCGGGGACTGCAGCCCGCTGCTCTCACCCCAGCTCATCCACGGAGATTTTACACAAGGCGGTAGGTTTAGGTTGTGTCAGCAGAAATGCAAGCAGAAATTTAGATCTGTGATTTTACTCTGTCCAGTACTCACAAAACCAAGATATGGGAAGTGAAATCAAGTCAGTAACAGGAACCTCGCAGGGATTGGTTATGTACTGAGAAATCCCAAGTGACGAGTTCACATGACTGTATCCTGGAGAATGTGTATGTGTACTACTTCCTTCCGTGATTCACGTTCAGTTGCACGTAGACAGGGATGTAACCCAGTTTTTGCTTTGTAAATCCTTAGACTTGATACCTCTCAGACTGTCTCACTGAAATACTAAAATGAAAAACGCCTTCATGGTCCCTCCTGCTCCTCACCCCAGTTTGGATGAGTTCCACTTTGCAGCAGTGGTTGGCACTGGCCTGCTGACCTGTAAAAGAAGCAGCTTTATGACACAGCACTGCTGACGGGATCGTGAGGGCAAGACAATCCTTCGTTTATTTTTGCAGTTACCTTTATAGGTAATATCTTGTGGTAGCTTAAGCCATTTGAGAACTGTACAAATACAGAGCAAAAAAAAAAGATGGGTAACAGCATACTGAGATTATGATCTGTAATGAATCCATCTAGGCATTATGCTAATTTAAATAATTAAAAAAAGTTTTAATGATTAAAGAGATCAGAATGTGATACCACATGGGTGGGAACAGGGGGCAGAGATGATCATTCCTCATTTTTTCCCACAGATGACAAAAACCTGAATTACAAGCTCACATCACAGCTCCGATAATGAGTAAACTTGAAAGCACTTGTCCTCAGCCTCCTCCATGCTATTTTGTAAAGTGAGAACATCAGAATATCTTGGAAGGCAAGGAAGTTAACACTGTCATAGAGTTTACAAGCTTATTTTTACAGGAAGAAAAGACTAATCCAGCAACCTTTTTCTTCATGTATGTATTGTTAGCTTTTTAAAAACTAGTAGTGAATTGTATAGGTGATTAGAAGAAAACAGAGCAGGTACAGAAATTTAGAGTATAATTTGTTTCTAAATCCATTAAGTATATGCAAGTTAAACTTTGTTCTTAATTGCAGTGATAACTA
Source organism: Crypturellus undulatus (assembly GCA_013389825.1). NCBI lineage: Eukaryota > Metazoa > Chordata > Aves > Tinamiformes > Tinamidae > Crypturellus > Crypturellus undulatus. The sequence continues at coordinate 68,791 of VWPW01014131.1, forward strand.
CCTGGAGCAACTACATTATCTTCAGTGGATCTAAGACAGAAACTTAACAATGTGACTCTATTGATTCAGGAAATACAAAGAACCTGAGAAGTTCTCAGTAGGAATCCCTACATCCAGGAAACGAAATGTCATAACAAAATCATGGCTGCATGGGCCTATTTTGTTCACCTCTTTAGTTCCCTGAAGTACTACCAAAATTGCAAGCTTCTATATGTAGAGAAAATCAGTTCTATGTAAAATATCACTATGTGTAAATATCTTGCATTTATAAGAGCCTTTGAACAAGCTAAATTCCAGCCCCTAAATGCTGTGACAGGCCAAGCTAAATACTAACAGTAATTACTCAAGCAAAGTCTCCCCTTGAGACAAGACATAGGCTTTGTCTTGCAGGATTGCTGTTGAAATCACCCACATTTTGAGTCACCATCGCTGCAGAGAGGCATGCAGAGGTGCCACTCTGCATGCTTGGAGGAAGGGCCAACAGGAACCTTATGAAATTCGGCGCGGACAGACATGCCGTGCGTGAGAGGGAAGAACTTCCAGCACTGCGGGCTGGGCCCTGCCTGCCTGGGCAGAGCTCTGGAGAAGGCCCTGGGGTGCCTGGTCGATACAAGCTGGGCACGAGGTGTCCGCATGCCCTGACAGCAAAGATCTACCCGTCCTGGGCTGCTCAGCCGATAGAGCACGAGGAGAGGTTTCCCCAGCACTTGGTACTTGTTAGACCACAACATCATGTTGTGGGACAGTTTTCCCCCACTCAGTGCAAGAAGGATGCCAATAAACTGGAGCAAGTTCAACAGAGGGCACTGAGGGGCCAAGGGGATGGATCTTGCTGAGCCTGGAGAAGGCTCCCGAGGGGCTCGTGGCCGCCATGCAGGATAGACTGGAAGGGTATCGAGAGGTTGGAGCCAGGCTCTTCACCACGGTCCGTGGGGGCAAGAGACAACAGGCATGAGCTGAAACAGCGCAGTTTCAGGTTGGCTTAAGGAGAAACTTCCAGTGTGTGTAAAGCTGAGCGGTGGAGCTGGTTGCCCAGAGAAGTTGAGCAATCCCCGCGTTGCAGATTTTCAAGACCAGCCTGGATAAAGCTCTCAGTAACCTGCTTCTGACCCCAAAACTGACTCTGCTGTGAGCAGCAGGTTGGACTGGAGATCTCCTGAAGAGCCTTCCAATTGAATTACCCTATGACCCTCAAACACAACACCCCTTTATTGGGGAAAGCTCATATACATTCTTCCCACCCCTGTTGTCAGCACAGCATTAGCCTGTTTTCAATGCATCTTGAACAAGAACTTTACTTTGTGTCACTGCAGGCAGCCAGATTATTTCCTTTCCCATGTCCCTGGTACAACTCAGAAAAAAAGACTGAATAATCCTGGTCATTCTTCTCTTATTGGTGGCCTTGGTGCTGGTAAGAGCAACATTAGTGGTAAAATCATGCAGAACAAAATGGGGTCTGTGGCTCTTTGTGGGTCTGTGGGTCAGGAGTTGCCTCATATCCCAGCTGTGCTTAGCTGTGCTCTATGTTTCCATGAGGATCAATAACAGAAATAAATTGACATAATTTGCTTGTAGACCTCAACACTTACTTGTCCAGTCCTTTAACTCTTACTTGTGGTCATGACATCAATTTCAACATGGCTATTTTGCTAACTGAATACTATAATAAACATGACATCAAGGCTATTAAAAATAGAAGAAAATAGAAATTAGTTAGGAAAGGAGAAATGTTGAAGTCTTATTTACCCAAAGCCTCCACTGAAGTTTCAGGACATCACATGTTATACATTATATTAGCATCAATCCTGTACTTCAAGGCACCGAACTGATCTTCAGCTAAAGCTAAAGGTTCTGTCTCTTCCCCCTCTCTATTATTGCATAATTAAATGTGACAAGATTTTTATCTCCTTCAAACATTAGAATTATGAGGGTTTGGATTAGCTGCTGCATTGGTCTGTTGCAGAAATGCTATTCTTCTAATCACATCCCATTCTGTCATAGAATCATAGAATCACAGAATCACAGAATGCCTAAGGTTGGAAGGGACCTCTAGAGGTCATCTAGTCCAACCCCCCTGCACACGCAGGGCCACCTAGAGCACGTGGCACAGGGCTGCATCCAAGCGGGTCTTGAAGATCTCCAGAGAAGGAGACTCCACAACCTCTCTGGGCAGCCTGTGCCAGTGCTCTGGCACCCTCACCGTCAAGAAGTTCTTCCTTAAGTTCCCGTGGAACTTTTTATGCTTCAATTTATGGCCATTTCCTCTGGTTCCGTCAGTGACCACCAGTGAAAAGAGGCCAGCCCCATCCTCCTCATTGCTTCCCTTGAGGCACTTATAGACACAGATGAGGTCCCCTCTCAACCTCCTCTTCTCCAGGCTGAACAGGCCCAGCTCCCTCAGCCTCTCCTCACAGGGCAGATGTTCCAGGCCCCTGATCATCCTCGTGGCCCTGCGCTGGACTCTCTCCAGCAGCTCCACATCCCTCTGGTACTGGGGGGCCCAGAACTGGACACAGTGCTCCAGATGTGGCCTTACCAGGGCTGAGTAGAGGGGTAAGATCACCTCTCTCGACCTGCTGGAGATGTCAAGCAGAGAACTTTTATATTGGAAAAATGATTCACAAGCAGTGAAAGAAAAACCTAAAACGCATGCGACCTTCGTACTGGAATAAGGATATGCAGTTTCACAAGCCACTCAGTCCTTGTACATGGAAATAGGCACGAGAGACACACATTCATATGTTTAATTTTAGGAGGCACACTGAAAAACATGACCTGCTGTATACTGCTTCCAGCTCCATGCAGTAAGCAGTACTTAAGTAACTCTTTTTTTTTCTTTTTTAACAGATAGACTAAACCCTAACAGAGGTGAAGCAGCAGAAATAGCTGCTGTGAGGAGCAAACAGCTACAATGCCTGCAAAAATCCAGCATCTGGGGCTTCACCTCAGGAGAATGACGTGAGGGCACATTTTCTACAGCTGCTTTTAGCTGTGGGCCAGGCAGCTCCTGGCAATCCCCGCTTCATTGCGTAGAGCGAATCCGGGACAAGAGGAAGGGCCAAACGGGTCTTCACCTTGAGGGACACAGCAGTGAGTGACATCTTGGAAGGATCCTGCAGACCTCCTGGAGCTGGAAACTCAGCTCGGCACCAACAGATAACAGGTATGTTTAAAATCACATTATGAAGATATAAAACATCGTGTCTTTCACCAAAACAGAAAATATAATGTGAATTTATTCAGTTTTGGTGACGGTCACGTTTAGCCATTATTACTTTAATATCCAGATGCCTACTGGATCTAGCCTACTAGAGTTATTTTCTGTCACTCTTGTTCAGCAGATTATGAATGGCATATAAAATATAAGGAAATATATTCTACTCACAGGGATGCTAATTTATGTAGTATCTAACAAATTTCTTAATTGCATTACATCGCAGTTACTCTATCTTTGAAGTCAAGCTCATGAATATTCAGCAGTGATAATATCTGGGATGTGCTTGTATAAAATACCAACAAAGCTGGCAGATTCAGCCTGACAGATGATCCAAATGCAGTTTTGCGATTCCGGCCTATGGCAAAAACTGTATGTTGCCATGATAGTTTATTCAATAACCTGTTGCAGTTGCTAAGTTAGCGTTGTAGGTTATGAAATTACTGATATTTGGCATTAAATAACAGGGAAAGATTTATAGGTTTGCCATAAGACCACTTGAGACACTTCCTCATATTTTCTTGTCTGGAAAACATTTTAAATTTAGTACTACCATTATTTTTATGTTGCTAATCCTAGATCCCTATTCAGTTTTAACACATTGAAAAGAACAATTATGTTATCCAAGCAGGTCTTTAGATAAGGCCTGTGGGGTCTTCATCCCAGGGGTATTCCAGACTGTACTGGCCACAGTCCTGAACAATCTACTTTGGAGCAGGGGGTTAAACCAGGAGATTTCCAGAGGTTACCCACAGCCCCAGCCCTGCTCGAGATTGCTCTTGCTGCTAGTTCCTTCTTGTCTGTTTGTGCAAGCAGTACGGACAGGCTTTGAGCCTCGTCCTCCCTGGGGTAGCAACCAGGTGTCGCCACATCTTGTGGTGACTTTGTAATGTGGAGAAACTGGCACGAGGATGAGATCACTCTTGTTCCATTCCCTGACCCAAAGGAATGCAAACTCACTGACCTCATATACGTGCAGACGTTGGTTTATGATTGTACATTATACCTAGCATTTATACTGCATCATTCAGTGCAGAAATCAACAGCAAGTGGTCTGCGAGTTACCACTATTGCATCTAGAACAGAAAGCTCCTCAGGTAGCTTAACCTTGACAAACAGCTTTCTAAGGGCGCCCTGGAATCTGGCATTCCAGAGGCAGCCTCCTTGGGAAACCTGACTGCCCCATTATCTCCTGCCGAGGACAGCTCAGAGGAACAAGCATGATGGACAGCAGTTTCCAGAGACCACCGCCTGCATCCACGTGAGCTGACAGGAAAAATTCTCCTAAATCTCCAGTGGTCCAGCTCTGGATACACATCTCTTTCAGTAGCAGTGGGTACTGGGTACCTTCAATGGCATTTAGGGGGGCCTAGGTGCTGACTCACTGACAAGTCCACTTGCACTGTGGAGGTAGAGTAATTTAAATAAGCTTCAGCTAAAATATTTTTTAAGATACACGAGTAATCCTATTATTTTTGATTAATTATTATAATAATTGCATTTTATTATGTCAGATGCTAACAAGAATGCGCCACAGAGCCCTCCAAAGCCATGAGGAGGTGGGTGCAGAGCTGCTGTCCTGGGGCTGGGATCGGGGTGTCCCCGTATCTTGTTCTGCATTTTCTGTAAATCAGCTTCCTTCCTCCAGCAAGGCTGGATATAAAGCTGTTTGAGCAAATAAGTAAACAGAATTATAACAGCACACATCGTGTTTAAACAGTAATCATTTCTTAGTGATAATAAAGTGATTCAGCACTAGTAAAATTTTCTGGTACAGCTAAATAATTATATAATTGTCACAGTACAACTGTGGGAAAGGAAAGGAAAAGCTGTTTCTGCTCCAGTAACAGCTGCTGTCTCCGCGCGAGTCCCTGTTCCAACCCGGTGCGGTGATTAGGGCAGTCCGGAGAGCAGAGTGGAGCAGAGAAGGGCAAAGTGGGGAGGAGGTAGTAAAACATTCAAAGAAAAGCTCAGATGAGGATAATTCAGCAAGCAGGCAGCACAATAAAAGACTCATCCAGTACAACTACATCATATTATCTCATTCTGAATCAAACTCTGATCACAAACCATTTTATTTTTGAAATGTCTTTGAAATAAATTGCAAAATACAGAAAAAAAAAAATTATCAGGTCAGCCCATTTGCATACTATAGAGTGATGAAAGATGCTTCTGTATCTGTACAGGATATGTTTGTGCCAAGCTATGAATAATTTAGCTTTTATTTGATTTCAAAAGCTCTAACAGGATAGCTCATGGTTCAAATCTGAATTAGGCTGAAGTAATGAGAGAAAAAAAAAAACACCCAACTTTTCAGCAATATTCAATGTCTAGACAATGTTGCTTTCAGAGCCATTGTGGAAAATCAATAGTGATAATATGGCTAGAGACAACTATAAGCCTATAAAATAAAAAATGGGCATTTTCTAAATAAGCTTTTAAACTTCTGCCTATCAAGTCCTGCCATTTGCTGTTTACCAGATTCATCTCAAAAGAATGCACAGGTATGATATGAAGTGTAAATTTATCTACAGAGTAAAATTCAAAATAGGTAGTAGTTACATGCAGAAACAGCCCTTCTCCTTTAGCAAGGGACAGCCCAGAGCTGCTGAACCGCATCCCGTGTTCACGGGAGCAGCGTGGCTGACGCTGGGGCGGAAGGCTGTGCGAGTGGAGGGATATGGAATCAAATCCAGTTCTTATTTGTTTCTTCTAGCACAGCTCCTCCTTAGAGCAAGCAAAAGGCTCTTTATCCCTCTGAAACTCGTGGCTCTCTGCTGTAACCCTGGAGAGTGGGAGGGTACCTGAGTGCCCGGGCTGCTGGAGGAGCTGGCGACACAGAGACGCTCCCCAGGGCAGCGCTGCGATTACACTGACCCCGAGAGAACGGGAACGTGAGGGGTTGTTAGTGCAGGAAACTGAGAACAGCTCCTCTGCCTTAGGAAAGGTGGCAGAGCCGTTAGAGGGGAAATAAAGAGGTCTGGTCCTGTTTCCACTGAAACTGCTTGAAATGCATAAGCCTGAATTTGCTGAGGAATATGAGAAAAGTCTGATGAAAACTGACACTTTTAACTATAGTCTCTATTCAGCTGTCAGAATCCAGTGGATCTGGTGACAAGTGACAGATCAGCTCCTACCACTGTCCTGATTATGCCTTTAAGGTGGCAAAATGTGTGTTAAAAAACATGCAGTCACCTGCACAAATCTTGAAGGTTTTCACCTATATTCAGATTCATAGTTTTTTATCTCAATGGCAGTGATCTATACACACAATGTAAATCCCTAAAGCGTCAGACATGACACAAAAAATGGTTAGTTATTGAGTGAAAAAAAAAAAGAATCTCATTGTGGCCATCTGTGAATAAAAGGAGTTTTACCACTGGAAATACAAAATTCACGATCATAAAGTCTAATGAGATTTTCTTTAAATTAGTCAAATGAATAATTGATTTCACAAGTGTTAAAATGGTTGTTCTACATTATTTTGGGGAGCTGTTGTTCTGTTTTGCGGAGACGGAGATTTTCATAGGAGAAACACATGGAGTCACAGGAGAAAATCTCCAATCGCGGAGTGTTGGGAGTTTTTAATAAGATCTCGGGGTCCCATTGGAAATAATGGGTGACCTTTGTTTAACACCTTATCTGGGCATGCGTGGTGGGACTTTGTACAGGGGGGTCCCGATGCCCCCTGTGCGACCCTGGAAGCCTGGCGCATGCTCAGGCCTGCGCGCCTGACTGAGCAACGCCCGGAGCTTCCAGAAGAGTCGAGAATCCTGGAGGTGGGGGCCAGGAGCATCTGCCCCTGGCAGGCTGGCCGCCCACCAACGGGTTTGGCCCAATCAAGTAAGACCACCACATTTGCATGAACCCACTTATCTCCCGAGTTTCCTTCTCCCCTCCCCTTGTTAAAACTTATATAAGTCAATGTTCGTTACAATAAAAAAGCCCCATTTTTGCATCTTGTGTTGTTTGGTATTTTACTTTGGAGTACTCCGCACTTTTCTTTTGCCGTCATTGACCCAGATCCCCTAGGGGGAGTTATACTGGGCAGCGACGGTGATCCACGCCTCAGAGCGCCTTTGGGAGCCGTCACCCGGGACCTGAGGCCTCGTCCGGGAGGAGCATCGGCAGCCTTCCCCTCGGCTGTCACCGGACGGGTAAGGGGAAGCCTCACCCCTGGGGGCGGAAGGGGAATCACATCTTCCGGTCGGGGACAAACCTCACGCAGCCCCAGGGACCCCTCGCGAGGTACCGCAGCGCCGCGCGGCGGGAGGGCCTACCGTGGCGACTCGGGAACGAGGCACTGCCGGCGTGTGGCGACTCGGGATCGAGGTACCGCTGGGTGGGCCTGCTCAATAAAGATCAGTTGGGAGTTATATCGGGACGGACACCTCCCGATAGCGGAGCTGGTGTCTTCACTCGCGTTACGGCAGGATCGGCCATGGACAGGGAATACGACCACAGTCTCCTGTGGAGTGTGTGTGTCCCCGTCCCTGACGGCGGGTTCGGTAGCAGATTTGTGACCCGTTGGCCTAGAGTGAGTCCTTGTCTGCTGAGCAGGGCTCTCCTCTGAGGAGAAACCAGCTGTTTCTGACGAGACGCGTACACCGACACCTGCAGGGTAGTGATCGCGTCTGACCACATCAGCACCCACCCCTGGGTGCTAGGGCTGATTCAAGGCAGCAGTTGAGCTGCTGGGTGTGTGTGTATTCCTGCTGCACACCGGGGTGCAACTGGAGCAGCACCGGGTCCAAGGAGGAATTACTGGGACCCCGGAGGCATCTTTGCTCCAAGTGCTGCCTGCTCCAGAGGAGACTCCGCTGGGGAAGGAGAGCCCCCAAAAGAGCTTTTCTTTGTGGAAGGAAGAAAACGTGTGAAAACCCTCAAGGGGGTTTCCAGATGCCAATCTAGGGATCTTTTATTTCAGGAAAAGGCTTCAGAGCCTTTGGGCAATGGCCTGTACCTGTCTTCTGTAGGCACTGGCAGAAGATTTTTGTTTTAGCTGCAAACAGAGTGTTTTTGCTTGTTTATTTGTCTTTTGTTTCCTCTCTTCTAAGGAGACAAGGTCAGCGTGGTCAGGGCAGGGAGCTGGTGTGGAGTTTCAGCTAACAAAGGGAAACGTCTCCTCGGCACCACTCACCGAGACACCTAACATGCATCACTGGCATCACAGCTGGGCATGCAGTTGTGTAAGCATATTTTTTAGCAGCAAAAGGAAAGCAAGAAAATGAAAAGTGACAGAAATGATTCTTCACTTTAATATTTTGATCTCCATATCTTCCCTGCATGTAAATTCATGTACTTTCAGCTGATGTATTTTCTTTTATCTTCATAGGCACGCTGAGATCCACAGGGTAGCACAGAGTGCACCCCTTCCCTGGAGGAGCTCCTGTGTGGCTGCTGGCAGGTTTTGAGGCTGCGAGTCTATAGAAAAAAAATAGGTGGGTCTGGTTTCCCTAGTCATCATGCTTAGAATTGCACATACCGTGATGATGAAGCATCGTAAATCATGAGTCTGCTGGTGTTCACCGATAAACCGGTCATGCAAAGGGGTTTTTGGAGCAGGAATTCAGCAGAAGGCATTTTGCATCTGTCAGAATTAATTCAAGGGTGTGGAGTGACTAATTGTGGACCTCATGAATAACCAAGGCTGCAGTAAGATAAAGCCATGAACTTTTGTCTGGCAAAAGTGGGGAATATATTTCCGGTGCTAGGAATGGTATTCTGGGAGCTGGTGCTAGTAAAATCATCACAGGGCATTTTCTTTCTAAATAAAAACAGACTGTCCACTTTTAAAGTGCAATTTTGTGTATGCCAGTATAGCATGGGTAAAACGCTGGAAAGCTCAGTATAGAAAATAAACCCGAGAAAGCAGGAAAGCCTTGCACTAGTGTTTAGTCACAAGAGTTTCTGCTGCAAATCAGACAAGAGATACCACAGCTCCAGGTGTGTCAGTTCCTAAATTAAAACAATATTGCAATGAATCAACAAAAGAAATCCACAACCTCAAAGCGAGTATGGGCTGGGATCTGTCCCAGAGGAAAAAACCTCTCCCACTGCTAGATCATTCCCCAAATCCTTCCCAAGACGTCTTGTAGACTCCTGTCATCAGCAGGATTGCAGACTTTCACATGGGTGACAACATGGGCTCGTCTGCCAAAACAGCCAGCTTGGTCCTGCTGTTTATCTTCATTTCTCTTCCCAAGCATTTTTTCTAAATGAAATTCTTTTGCAAAGGTTCTGAGATGAATCTGTCAGCAACCTTTTTACCTCCTGCATTAGGGTGGACTCACATTAAGCCATAGCATTTTCCCAGTGTCATTCAATATTTATTCAGTGGCATCATATTTAACCCCACTGATTACCCTAATCAAATTTACAGTTTAATTTTTTTTTTTTAATTTACCATAAACAAGTTCTAAAACTGTATGTCTGCGTCTGTGAGGATCCTCACCTGGATCTGGCAGCTGGACCTGCCTTTGGAGAAATGTGACTAGAAGGGGAGGGTAATTGGCAGAACTTGGGGACACCTTCTCTACTCTAAAAAATCTAACAAACTTACCAGTTTACACTTCTTAAATCTTTTCAGAACAGAATATTGTTTGCATTTTAATCATAAGTAATATGTTAAGTAAGCAGCTAAGAAGTATAATTAATGGAAAGAATAAACAGCACTGAGAAGCAGTTGAGGCCAAGTAAGCCTTAAAAACAAAGATTTCAATGAAAAATAAAGGCATAAAATTTGAGATGAGACCAGAAAAATGAGAAATGAGATCAGTCTAAGCTGAATGTTTTAATATTAGTCAAGAACTTAGATCTTTCCATTGCTCCAGTAAGAAGCAAACAGATTTGTATTTGAAAGTAGTGATAGATTAACTATTTCCTTTGCTCTTGGCCAAGACTAGAGAGTTGCCAACCACTACTGGTTCCCACTTGCTGTTTGGAAATGAGGAGCTGGATTTTTTTTCCAGACTGCCAATCCCGCAGCGATAGGAGTTCTTCAGATCTGCAGTTTTGACTTGCTGCACTGAGCAAGAAGAACAAAATCGGGGAAAGGAGGGATCGTTTTCAGGTGGTCTGTGCCAAGGTCCAGACTCAAAATATCCTCCAAAGTCACTGTTCTGGCCTCAGGTTTTGTTCCATCAGATCTGTAAGTACTGAATAACTGGACGACAGAGCTGTCTCTGTCAGAGAAATATGGGGCTTGAAAGATGAGCAGCATTGGGAAATTGGAGATTTAGTAAACACGAGAGATTAGGAAAAACTTTATAAACTGAGGAAAGCTGAGAGAAAGCTTGCAAATTTTGGTCATGGATCTGAAAACAAACCAAAATGGATCTAGTGAATGTGTTATGTGTATACTTCTATCACTTCATTTTTAAGCAAGTTGTAAAGTTCTTACAAATCATATTGATTAAGCTATAGGGTAATGTGTCCTTTATCTTGCACAGACAGGATCACTTGGCTTTCAGGACTGTGGGCTAAATCACCGTTGCTCTAACTCAGCAGCACGTCACAGGTTGCTGGTCCCACATGAGTAGGGCAGGCAGAGAACAGGAGCTCCGGGAAGGCAGATCCGTGAAGGAAGCAGGTCTGGAGTGCGTGGGGAGCGCAAGGGAGCACACGGGAAGGTGGTGCAGGGACGGGTGAGCTGATAATTACTGTGCTGAGGGAAGCCGGGTGGCTGCAGAGGTGAAGGAGGCCGAGAACCGCAGGAAAACACATGCTACAAAATGAACTGAAAGACGGATCTGTGGCCATAGCAGCTGGTGGAGATTATTAGCATGGAAATGCAGTGTTCAGCATGAGCACAAGCTAACAAAAAGTACATAGCTGCCTTGTTCCTATCTTAGTTTACAAAGCCTTCATAATGCTTTACACCACCGTGCCATTTTTCACCTGAGGCTGTTCCCCACCCAGGGTGCTTCAAGCTGTTACCAACATCACCTTTACAAGCCACTCTGAACCAGTCATCCTTGTCACACGCTTACATGTGAGGCAGCAAAATTATGAAGGAAATTTTTAGGAATTCAAATGATTCTTTTGGAAACTGGATAAAAATGAAAAATCTGATGGATGAAATGAGACAAAAACACTATTTAGCATTATTAAGGCTGAAGTATTCAGTGCTGCAGTTCTTGAGCCTGAAATGTGGGTAGTCTGTCAGATGGCAAGTCAAAGCCTTGGCAGGGTCTGAACGTGCCCTTTCAGCCCGTAGTGACGTAGTCACAGGTCTGATTCCATGTGGCACTTGTTTCTGTTGTGGAATACCCAAGGGACCTACATAATCCGTGCATGAACATCTGCTCCACCTGCTCATGTTGCTGAGCTGCAAAAACTGCAGCATTAGTGGTCAACATGGTACAAAAGCTGCTTCCCCCCTACAACGCAGTACCATTCACCTTTTTTGCTTTGTTTGATTTTATAATTCCTCTTGTGGTCCCGTGTTGCCGTGAAATGTCATGCCCCTTCCCTGAGAACAGTCACAAAGCTGAGGTTGACTGTGATCGGTACCTTCTACATGAGAAGTAAACCGTTCCTTGGCTATAAAATCAACCGAATGCACAAGTGGTCTTTCCTAACGCCTGGCGGTTGTCCCAAGCCGTCACCCGCTCTGTGCGCAGCCAGGAGGGTGATAACGATCTCACAGCTGGCAGTTATTGCCTTGGCTCCGCTGTCTGGCCAGCAGTGCATGATTGTACCTGTCTCCAACAAAAGCTTTCAGATATTCCAGGCAAGAGACATGCCAGATCCATCTCATTTACACTTTCAAAATCTTCCATCCCAAAGGACCAGCTAGGTGATGATTATATTTTTTGGCAAGTAACTTGAACTATGTGTCTCACAGATAGCGTTTTTGGTTCCTGAAAAACAGAGATTCAGTTACTGAAAGTAGTTTCTGGGCTTACACTTGGTGCCCGCAGACTTCGGCCCTGTGCTGTCTTTTGCCCAGGTCTGACGGTGTGAAGGAACCGACAGTCCGGTGCCACCGGCCGCTGGGGTGTCTCCTCCCCACCTGCACCCCGAGCTGCTGTGGGCAGCTCTCTGCACTGCCGGCCACAGTGGGAAGTGGGCACTGCCCAGGAAGCGAAGGGACTCGGTCCGGGAGTAGAGCAACAAGGGGACTTTCTGTTGGAAATATAATAGGTGTGGCAAATATTTTCACTGACATTCAAGAAAAGGGGCTGCACTGATACAGTCATCTGTGTTTTAATATCTGGTGACTGTGGAAGCTAAGGAATGCCACAGCCTCCAGTAAATGCTATGCAAGAAGCAGTGCAAAGGAGTTCCTTATCCTGTGCATATTAAGAATAAAGTTTCCTGGCAGTAAGGGAAGGATCTGGGGAGAATCGTGCTATCTGCCTCACGCATTCTTTTGTGCACATGGGAGCCAGAAGCAGAGCGCGTTGGTCGCTGCGTCGCAGGTTTGTTCAGCGTTGCAGACAGAGGCCAACTCCCGTGGCTCCTAACTCAGTGGCTAACAGCAAGGCTGCCCATCGGCATCCAAGTGAGGGTGCTTGCTCATCGCTTCTAAAAAGTTACTATCTTCATTCTTTTTCTTGACTTGTAACAGACACCACAGAGAAATTCAGTTCGTTTTATGTTATATACCATTCAGTTTGTGATAGGAGAACGGGGCAAACTAACAACCCAGCAAGGTATTCTAGCAAAGTCCGAAATTAATTTATTGTTGCTGCCAAACTTATAGGAGAATGTATTTTTCTGCTGAGATACAGTATAAACAGTAATCCCAAAATCAGTTAGACTACTTGAAGATCTACTGGAGAGCAGCTCTGCTGAGAAGGAGCTGGGCGTCATGGTGGATGACAAGTTGACCATGAGGCAGCAGGGTGCCCTCGTGGCCAAGAAGGCCAATGGCATCCTGGGGGGCATTAAGAGGAGCATCTCCAGCAGGTCGAGGGAGGTGATCTTACCCCTCTACTCAGCCCTGGGGAGGCCACATCTGGAGCACTGTGTCCAGTTCTGGGCCCCACAGTACCAGAGGGATGTGGAGCTGCTGGAGAGAGTCCAGCGCAGGGCCAGGAGGATGATCAGGGGCCTGGAACATCTGCCCTATGAGGAGAGGCTGAGGGAGCTGGGCTTGTTCAGCCTGGAGAAGAGAAGGCTGAGAGGGGATCTAATTAGTGTCTGTAAGTACCTCAAGGGAAGCAGTGAGGCGGATGGGGCTGGCCTCTTTTCACTGGTGGTCACTGACAGAACCAGAGGAAATGGCCACAAATTGAAGCATAAAAAGTTCCACAGGAACTTAAGGAAGAACTTCTTGACAGTGAGGGTGCCAGAGCACTGGAACAGGCTGCCCAGAGAGGTTGTGGAGTCTCCTCCTCTGGAGATCTTCAAGACCCGCTTGGATGCAGCCCTGTGCCATGAGCTCTAGGTGGCCCTGCGTATGCAGGGGGGTTGGACTAGATGACCTCTAGAGGTCCCTTCCAACCTTAGGCATTCTGTGATTCTGGGATTCTATGATTCTTCAGACAGGAGCTCTCCTGCTGTGTGCTGCGAGACTCTGCTGACGGCTCCGTTAGTGCACAGGGAACAACAGCTATTGAGAAACAGTCCTCCGACCACATGAAGTACAAATAATTGTCTCTGCTTATGTATCGGTTTGGAAATCCACCTATTGGTATTTGGACGTACAGTGAATGGCTGCCTGCAAGTTGCAAAGCGATCCCATACCTTTCCCAAGTGAGTCATCCAGCAGGTTGTGTTTACAGAGAGGCACTGTGGATTCTCCGACTGTCCTTCCCTATGGCCCAAGGTCATGTTGGCTCTTCTTCAAGCCACGAGCAGTGAGATAACAGACACATGAGAGCGCAGGGCTGTGAGCTGTAACCTGCGTACGCAGACCCACACAGCCCTGCTCGGCCTGGCACGGTCCCGGGCCCGGTGGGATAACTGCCGTTTCCTAGATGCCAGGGCTGGAGACACGGATGAGCCGTGGTCATTCAGATAAGGGCTGCCAATCTTCCATCTCTGTGCATTTCTCCAGTGCATATTTCTCACCTCCCTGGAATGCACTTTTATTTACGTAGTTTTATTTTGCATAATAATATCTTCTTATTATTTGAAATTATAAAATGATTGTTCACTTCCATCTATATTCTCTCCTAAGTTATTACAGTTGCAATTCTGCAATTGCTCTAGAAGTATTCTGTAAAAAATGTTAAGAACTTTCCTCCCAAAAGCCTTTTGTATGGTATATGTTAAAGAATAGTCTTAAGAGCATCTTTTACAAGAAAAAAAGTAAATCTCAGAGCTGACAGAATTCTGTACTCTTTAAGGGCAAGGCAATAAACTGATACAGGCTGAATTTTGGGCAAGTTCAGACTTCACTTGCAATTAGTCCACACTTATGTAAAAGCAAAACTATCCTTAATTTCCTTTTATTTCCCTTCTCCAAACATGCAATCAGAGAGCAGAAATAGTGTTACATGGCCGGTCAAAAACACCTCAAACAGCAAGCGACAAAATGCCAACAACTCCTCCCTAAACAAAATGATGGCTAGCGAGATATGACAAAAGGGGAGAGTTTCTCTCTTCGCCTTGTTCTTCAGAGATCCCGGGTGCTCCTAGGCGCCGCGAGCAGGTCCTTGCAGGCTCTCTCCTGCTTTGCTGCTCCCTGCGTCAGGCCGGGCGCGTGAGTGGATTCCAGTCCCACCTGCAAGCGCTGGAGGCTGCAGTCGGCGCTGCAGAGCGCGCTCGGCTCCAGGGACCACGGCCGTGTTGGGGTGTCCCCACGCTGCTCCTGCTCCGCAGTGAGGCAGTGCCAGCGCTGCCCTCCCACCGCAGCCTGCGGGGCCCTGCGCTGCCGCATCCTCCTGGGAGCCGGCATGCCCCGCACGGGTCCGGGCAGGGAAGGGGCTGCGGTCCCTGCGCCCTGCAGCTCTCCAACTGTCCTCAGGATTCTTCATTGTGTCTGTGATACCAGCGTGATTTACTGGCAGGCTCGAGACACCGACCCTGCACATGCAGCATCCCTGTCCCGCTGCTCCTTTTGCCTGGGGCAAACATGTCGTCAGCAACCCTTCAGCAGCGCCTTTTCCTCAGGAGCAGCTGTCCCGAGTGTCTCTGCACAGCACTTCTGTCCTTAGAGGGCTCTACCAGGGTCGAGAAATGCCACCAGGTTCCGTCCCCAGCTCTGCCACTCAAGACCACCCAACCGCTCTCTAGTCTGTGCAGTTCAGAGCTGGGATGGTGCATTGAGACCAGCAGAGAAGGGCAATGAGGAGCAACACGGAGGTGAAAGGAGTTCGGCAAGGAGGGGAAGGGCTGTCCTCTGACTGCAGAGACAAAGTGTCTGCTCTTGTCTGGGGCCACACCGTGACCTTGGGCATTTGTGAATCCGCTCAGTGAGGAAAGAGGCAGGATGCGGCGCCTGCCCCGCTGGAGAGGGGAGCCAGGGGACAGGGCACGGGGTGGCTGTGGCCACCCAGATTACAAGCCTGGGCTGATGATGAGACTGGCAGTACCAAAATTAGCAGCGCTGCCCACAAGGTGCAGTTGTTCTGTACAGGGTGATTCAAGGAGCTCCCTGAAAGGCAGCATTGCCACTGCCGGCCCAGGAGGGCTCTGCGGAGCCGCCGTCTGCCCGCGGCTTCCGCCACCAGCAGCAGAATGCGGCCGTGGGGCAGGGGACATGGGATCGAACCCACCGTTCCCATGGGGCAGTGCACAGGGAACTCTAAAAGCAGTTACTGATGCAAATAGAATAAAGAGGAAGAAACTGTGATGAAAACGTGATTGACAATCATGAATATTAAGACATTTTTTCTAGCTGTTCAAAAAGACACATGCTCAAGCAGAAAGGCCATAATGATGGGGGAAAGTGAATGTAGGTTAGAATTAGAAGCAGTTCTCTTTTTAAAAAGACAGCATAATAATAATTGAAGAGAAATACAAGCAAATAGCAGAAAGGTTTAGTTGTTAGTAATGACATAAATCAGAAACCAGCAGTTTCAAGGACTTGATAGGGAAAGCAAAATGGCTTAAGGAACAATCTATGTCCAACAGAGTGGAGGCAAATAAAGGAGATTTCCAAGTATATTAGGATCCATCAAAGCAGTAGTACTGGTCCATTACTACGCGGCACTGATACCACTGTAAACGATAGTGCAGAAATGGGAGATGAGTTCAATAAATTTTGCAGCATCGTATCCGGGAGGAAGAAAACTGATGAATCCATAGATTATAAATGATAAACAATTCCCATCATCCAAAGGAGGATGCCAAAACAGCAGCGTCTAAAGCAAGAAATTTCCTAGCAGTGTACAGTGATAACAGGCCTATATTAATTTTGAAAGAGTTAGCAATGGGAATGGTGAAAGATGATGGTCGCTGTCTCCACAGTCTGCTAAGGTGTGGGGAGGAGAGATCTGTGCGAACACAAGTGCGGGTTCGGCAGCCCTGGGCGGATGAGCAGTTTGCCCGCGAGGAAGGCACGTCCTGTCCCCACACTGCAGTGACCATGTCCATCCCTGTGCTGCAGTGGCCACATCCCGTCCCCACACTGCAGTGACCACGGGCCTTCCCCATGCTGCAGTGACCACATCCATCCCTGCGCCGCTGTGACCATGTGCCCACGCTGCAGTGACCATGTCCCGTCGCACCCCCCACATGGCCGCGGCTGGGGCACCCACCTTTGCTCCGCACTGATGGTTTCTAAACCTGCACCCGTCCCATGTTGTAACATGGGATAACAACATCACAACTCTGCACGTGGCAGTCCTTTAAGTCACCATAATGCAGCACGCGAGGAGCAGTGGGCTGAGGAAGCGGGTGCTTTTTTCCCACGGACCAAAAGATGGGAGGGAGTGGGGCTGGGAGCCACGTCTCTCAGCCCTCACCATGAGCTCTTCATCTCCCACAGGCATTAAACGGCTTCAGACTTGTCCCTTCATGCTGGTGCATGAGGGCTGGTGCCCTCCGTAGGGGTCGGTTTGGGGTCTGGGACACACGGAAGCAGGCTGTGACCCAGGGCAAGGACAGTGCAGTGCTTGTCTGCAGAAGCGGGGCCTGGCGAGCTGGGCAGTCTGGAGCTTGGAGCGGTAAGGGCTACAAACTCGTGTGGATATTTGACTGTATTTGCTAAAGGATTAAAAGAAAGAGCCCCTGGGCTTCTCCATTCTTCCTTCCATGGGGCCTTGCTTCTCATTTGTCTCCTCTGTCAATGCAGCATTTAAATGAATGCCCCATGCTGGCCCAGGGCTCCCCAGTGTGCACCGCAGAGCAGCCCAACCTGCGTCGCGGAGCGTGCACCGAGCAAAGCTGCCTGCATCTCGTGTCTACTTAGCTCTATTTCGAGGTATTTAAACTTAGTAATTGGCTTTTTTCTTTTTCTTTTTTTTTTTTTTTTTTTAAACAGCCCACTAGGCTGAACGACAAACACTCCATACGCACAGATCAGGTGGTCGTCTGGGGCAATATGTTTATTCAGAGATTCTAGCCACAGCCTTCTCTAAACATAATCAGGGCTATTTAAGTAGCTGCCCAGAATTGCCTCTCGGTTCCTACAGAACACCAAGTATTTCCCTTGTTGAGCAATAACCCATGCAGATACAAGGATGAAGAACCGCAGGCGACCGAGTTCCTCACAGATTGTTGTGTGCTGCTGTGTGGACGCTCACTTGAAGAGCTGCAAGCCTAGCACAGGGCATCATTGTGTGAGTTTGGAAATCAGCAGGTCTCTCCGCAGCTCGACAGCTGTTGAGATCCCTTAACCTCCCCGGCTTCTTTGCTATATTAAGCAGAGTCTCTAGGCAAGAAGAAGCCCAGCGTGTGGCCCTGTGCACGGTGAATGAAGACCAGCAGGTCCTCCCAGCCCTATGACCACATGCGACGGGACGGCTTCCCGCAGAGGCTGAATGGGAGAGCAAGGGCAAGGAAGATGCCTACAAGTTTGTGCTCATTAATACTATTGATTAGTACTGCGCTAGCGATAGAGAGGGGAGTTTTGTATGTTCTAAAGAGCACATTCCTTTCGTGGGCTTGTCCCTTCCCCCGGGACGGCAGGGCTCCGCTCTGCTCTCCTGCTTGCCCTCTCCTTCACCTTTCTCCTCCACACTCCTGTTTTTGCCTCCTTTCTTCCCCTGCTGACACTTGCACTCACCTCCCAGCTTTCCCTCATGCTCGTGGCTGCCCCCTCTCCTGCTCTCATCCCACCCTGCTCACTTCTACCTTGGGCATCCATGGACCTGAGGTATCGCCAGGCTAAAGCCTGTGGACCTTCAAAAGCCCCCTCAGCACAGGGACGACAGAGGGTGGGCAAAGCATTCTTTTCCAGAGATGTGGCTGCTGCTTTGAATGCAAAATAAGACAGCTCAAACCTGCGGATAATTCTGGATGCTTTTCCTTCCCCAGACTACCTTGTTTTGATGACGAGCACATGCTACCATTCAGCAATGATGAATTTGCATTTTTCACAGAGAGAAATTCAGGCAGGGAGTCCACGTAAGTTCAGAAGGAAAATGACTCATTAGCACATGTGGCAGCACAGGTAGGAACGTTCCTACAAAGCTCTGTAAAGTTACTGTAGGGTGTTAGATATTTTTAGATTTTAAAATGAAATTAATGACTAGGATGATAAAGCACTGACACGACATAATATAAAAAGAAGTTAGAGGATTTATATCATATGAAACAGAAGAGAAAAAATGACATTTGAGGTAATTATAGTTCTTTAGGAAAAGATTTAAAATGATCAAAAGTGGTTTTGGCAAGGAGAGATCTGAAACTGAAACCAAGAAAATTAGCTCACATTTTAGAAAAAAGTGTTAGATGAGAGCTGATGAAATGAGAGTTACTGGCGACTAGACATCACATACGCAGCTTTAATAGCAATAGTCAAGCCTAGACCACAGAAGACGCTCAGCAGCTTAACACCTGGACAAGAAGGTCTTTCCCGTCCAGTTTAACCTGCTACCTCGGACCACCCAAGGCCAGATTACACCCGCGTCGCACCATGAGCAGCCTTTGTGCATCAAGGAAGTCGGTGCCTTTGTGCATCAATGAACGATCAAGCAATGAGGAAGGGAATAGGGGCAGGAATAACTCCAGTTTTAATTGGAGCAATTAAAGCTCCAGTTCTAGAGCTTTAAATTGTGTATAAGAAACTTGTAGGAATGCTGTGCTGGTGTTCTCATTACAAAGATTATTTATTAATTTAATTTAGGTTCTGTGAGCCACACAGACAGAGTCTTTCCCCTGGTCCTTCAGGATACAGATGTTTGTATCTAGAAAGAGCAGTGCGAAGCAGCAGGGCAGAGTGTTCTGCCTTGTTATTCAACAGCAAATGGAAGGGCATTTAGAAAGCGCTGGCACCATGAGAACCTGCGAAGCTTCAAGTCTGCTTCCATACAGTTTTCTTCAGCAAACCCAGTTTGCTGCTCGGCAAGGAATTTGTGTTATTTTTGGATGCATCTTGGTGTATTTGATGATACCTGCTTTGCTACCCAATCCAAACTCTTAGATTTATTTACAGAGCTGCAGTTGTGCAATCTACAGCAGAAGAGTGATGTTAGCTGTAAATAAAGGTATAGGAATCTGTCCCCAACATGATCTGTGGAAATGTGGGAAGTTTGAGAGAGAGTGAGGAAGGAGCCAGGAGCTTATCGTACCTGTTGATAGAAGCATTGCACATACAGAGCTTCTGCCTAAGGCAACAGGAGACTTTGCAATGCCAGTGCATTAGTGCACCCTGCGGGCATCCACAACTCTCCTTGCATCCATATAGCCCCTAATAAATAGTTACTGCAAGACCTGAGCATACGAAAAGACTGAAAGATGTAAAGGCTGTTCGTAGTAGCTCCCCCTGCCTTCCTAAAATGCTATTAACTAAGTCATGATGCTAAGTAGGATACCTAGTGCCAGTGTCCAGGATTACAGATATCAGTAACTGGAACTCCAAAAAACAAAGAAACATTTCTAAGAAGAAAATGAGACTCAGAGAAGCGTGAGCCATTCAGAACCCTCTTTGTGTTTCCAGTCTCCTCCCGCTCCAGCGGCAATGGTGTAAATAGACACTCCAGTCTGCTCAGGCGAAACCCAGGTCTTCTTTCCCCAGGCCGCACGACAGGGTGTTTGATGGGCCAGGGCAATAGGATTGTCTTGTGTCAGCTCCACAGTGAAGTTTAATCACTTACCAGATCTACTAATAACATTTTAATGAAATATTGTTAAATCCTGGAGAAGGATGAGGCTCAGTTGACTTCCAAGTAGCATTACAGAGTTCCACTTACAGAGTGAGACTCTTTCATTGCGGATACGTAGTCTCGCCCTCATGCAGCCACCAGAACCAGCTGCAGCAGAGGCGGCTGAAGATCTGCACTGCTCGCGACTCCTCCTGGTGATTTGATTGTACCATGCCATTCACGTGGTACAAAACCCCACATTTACGAGAGAGTACCTCGTAAATGTGGGGGTTTATGTCCTCCCTTCTTGATTTCATTGCCATGCGATATGTGCTATTGGTGGCACATGACCACACGCCACCTGCCAGGATCGGGTGCTCCTGGTGCAGCCATTTGTGCTTTGGGAATGGGACAGCTCGGATGCTGCTGCCGCTGTTGCTGAGGGAGGGAGTGAGCTCAAAAGCGCTCCCCACAGAAGAGAATTAAAGTCACCGCGAAGGATGAACTCCTCTGAGTTTCCTCCGCAGCAGTTTGCAGCCCCCTCCTTTCTTTACGTCAGTTGCCCCTTTGCGGTTTCAGTGGAGAAGCTCTTCTGCTGTTGTCCTTCCTTTGCCCCAAGTACTTTCATGTGCAGAATTCCAATAAGAAAGACATTGTAAGAATTATGTTCTCTATTAGACTCACAGGAATTTTGCTTCTGAAAGGTCTCACTTACACTGGTTTGAGTGACATTATTCTGGGTTTGTGCAAGCATCAGGGGAATAGAATTGGCCCCACTAGGGCCTGAGTTATCAAGTTTTCTGGAATAAGAGAGTCTCATTTTCACAGCAGTGCAATTCTCTCCACAATGATATTATCTTTGTTCCTTGGCTTCTGGCTGCATAGCTGCTAACACATGCTATTAGCAGATGGCATGAGACGTATATGCAGATCTCTCCAGGACATTTCTTTCATTCTTCCTTTCAGATTGAAGAATTGCAAATTCAAGCTAAAAACATACATTGACTATAAGCCCTTTTCCAAACAGGGCTATAAATAGTTAAAAGGAAAGCTCCAGTGTAACCCTTTCAAATACTTGAGTTTCTCGGCCATAGTTTAACTACCCAGTACATACCTTTTTCAGCCAGAAATGCAGAGAATGCATTTCTGTAGAATGATACTCCCTTGTGGCCTTATTTCAGCCCCTTTTCAGGATCAGCTGTTGGGATCAGCATGCACTGCAGGCAGACGGATCACATCCATGCAGCCTGTCCAGCCAGCAGTCGCATCCTGCAGGGCTGGTGGGCACGGTGAGCTTGGTTCACCATGAACATGGGTTCATGGTGATCCGTGGATATACAGGGTTCAGCGCCCGGCAGACTGCTGCAATGGGCATGGATGCTGGGCAGCGCCGGGAGCGCTTCCGTGCCAGCCCCCAGCGCCGTCACCCCAGCCGACGAGGGCACCTGACACCATGTCCAAGGGGTCCATGTGCTCTCCGAGCGGGACCAGGCAGGTCCACGAGTGATGCCGGGGAGCTCTGCCTGGAGCTGTGGGCCTGGGGCTTACAGGGTTTTCTCTAAATAACCACTTACTGCTGATCTGAATGTCTTACCTAGGAGAAGAAATGTCTCTCTGAAAAATGATCTTTTCACTCAAATCCTTCTTATGTTTCTAATTTTACTATGATGTTTTTTCATCCCTAAACTGAGGTAAACCCTGCTCAGAGTTATTAACTGCCATTAACTAGGAGGCTAGATTAGGAATGTAAATATTTTCTTTGATCATAATTTTAGCCAGGCCAGTTTACAGCAACAAAGATCCAGAGGAAATCTTCCTGCCAGCTGGGGAAGTCTTGGAAACACAAACGCTTTTACAGGCTCTCCTCAAGGGCCGCAGTGCAGCGGGTGCCCGCAGGAGCTGACTCCTTATGCCCAGTGGGTCCCTCTGTGCAAGGAGAACCGAGGGTGGGTGTGATCCCCACCTGAGGACTGGGGTGAAAGGTGTAGATGAAAAATTATCCACAAATGCAAAACAATTTTATTATCTTATCATGCAAAATATGTTGTTAATAGTAGTACCAGGACCAACAATTATTTAGGGGATAATTGCACCAATTATTAATAGATTGAAATGAAATTGCGCGCTTGGCCATATCATGCTGGCCGAGTAAAGAAATAGGTAGGTTTAGCCTCCTTTGTAAGGCTCTCACTTGAGCTGCTCTAATCTTTGCAGGAAAAGTCTGCAAGAATGATTTTTCCAAGAAGACTTTTTTTTTTTCCGTGTTGGTGACATGGACACAGAAGCTTGAAACGAGGGCAGTAACTTGTGGCTTTAACCCTCCAAGCACTGCAGGACCCAACAGAGAGCTGTGGCCTTCTGCTGCCTAGGGAGCATCCGCGGAGGGGCCTCCCGAGACGCCCCAGCGGCCGTGGGGCCGAGAGCCCAGACATCCTGAGGGAGCCTTCGAGGCCGGGCACCAGGATGAGCCAGGAGGGAGCAGCTGGATCCCTGCTTCCCGGCCAGGCATTACCCAGTCGTGAACTGCCTCCTGGAGGTGAGTGCCTGGCCCTGCAAGCAGCCTCTGTCCTCTCATCTATCCCCTATCCTCTCCTTTATCCTCCCCTCTATCCCGTAACTCCCTGATTTGGGCACTTAGGCAGCAGAGACCAAGTCAAGCTCTGTTTGAAAGGACTCGGAGAGCACATCTTGCCCCTCCGAGCGCCTTCATCCTCAAGCGCAGGCTCGTCCCACCTGCGTGTCCCGCTCAGGCGCTGCTGGTGGAGCACGTGTGACGCCAGGGCTGGCACCACGACGCAGAGCTCTGCCCGCCGCTCCTCTCCCCTGCACCTCCTGGGAGCTGAGCGCACGGGGCAATGGGCGCAGGTCAGAGGGAATCACTGCTGGCAACCTGCTGGCACCGCACACAGGAGCCCTGCTCCAGAGCCCGAGACTCTCTCAGGTAGGGGGGAAACCTGGGCCCAGGAAACCTCTAACCACGCGGCAAAGACATGGCAGCACCCGCTGCCGTGCACCGCGCTGCGGGCTGCCTGCGCGGCCGCCCCCCTGGCCCCAGCAGGGACGGGCAAGAGCCACGGCAGGAGCGTGAGTGGCGCAGGAGCAGGGCTGAGCCGCGTCCCCGCGCACAGCGGACCTGCCCGACCCTGCAGGGCACTCCTGCTGATGACAGCAGCCTGGGTTTAGGCACTGCCCGCAGCAGCCCGGGTTTAGGAACTGCCCGCAGCAGGCCTGGGTTCAGGCACCATTGGCAGCAGCCCGGGTTTAAGCGCTGCCGGCAGCCTTGGTGCTCACACACACTTTGCGCTGCATTCACTCGTCACTGGCAACTCATGGGAAAGGCTGCAGCTAAGAGAAGGGATCACAAACCAGGCACGGCCGCAGCACACAGGGACCCATGAAGACCTGCCCCCTGCACGCCTTCCGCGCGCCAAGGGGCTGCGCAGGCGAGACGGGGCACGGCAGCCGCCCTGGGGGATTGAGGGTTGCTGTTATTACATAGACAGACGGGAGGCTCCCAAAATTTGGCTTGCTGCCTATCCAGATGTAGCATTTCAGTTTACAAGCCTCAAATGTAAAAACTAAAAATTCTTTTATCGCAGCTGAACGTACTTGTTCAGATAATTAAGAACCATTTTAGGGTTACAATTATCACATTGTCCAGTCTGAGGCACTCCACAGTCCCTACCTAATTCCATGAAGCAGTTTTTACGGAGTGCTGCTACCTCACATCTTTCTTACGTTACCTTTTTTCCATGTTCAAAGCTAAAAAGCGACTTCAAGTTGGCTCCATTCATCTGCCCTTTGGTTCCCTTGAAGCAACATAATCAGTAAATTCCCTGGCATATTTCCCCTCCATCCTTCACTTCTCCTTTGCCCTGTCTGTATAACCAGATCCCTTCTCACACATGAGTGAACCTAGAAAATGATTTGGAATGGAAATCACAGCCGCGTCCAGGCCGCGAGACTGCACATCCAGAGACGTCACTGGGGGCTCCGTGCAAAGATTCCCTCTCGCTTTGCAAAATTATTAGAGTTCACTGTTGCTTTGAGAATGGTCGAGATTTTTAAGTATATTTTTCATTTTAAACTGCTAAGTCACTGTGAAGCTTTTAGGAGAAAGGGTTAACTTCACACCTGCAGCGGGATGTAGAAATGAAGCAAGAGCTCCTTATCGCACCCACAAAAAGGAGACCAAGAGCAGAACTTGCGAGCTCTGGAAACCAGACATCACTTTCAGTGTGATGGCCCCAGGGTCCCATTTGATAAGCCTGCTCACGTTACAGTCTTTCCTACGAGGCGCTATAAATTTGAGTCTGTCATCTGTAACAAATCAAAAAACTTTGAGAATAAGTGAGAAAATAACACAATGATTGACATGAACAGACTGGTGTGAGCCACAAACCACAAGATGGTCACGTGGTTCCAATTTTTGTACAAAACCAGACTAAGAGCACAAAACAGAGTTAAAGAAGTATCTTGTCCTTCTTTAATGTATCCTATTTCAATACAGAAGCAAATAAATTTGTGTGATATTAAAAAGAAAAACATTGAGGGACTTTGATAGATAAAATTCGTATGTTAGAAGGGGTTTTAATAACTAGATTTATTTTTGTGAAAAATAACTTGCAATTGAGAACAGAGCAATGCCACTTAGGTTGTAAATTCATTAAAGCAAAGGCTTTTAAAAATTGCAAAACCTAAGACAATAAGGTCCTGACTTGTCCTCTTAGGAATGTGATACTCATAAACAATACTGCATTAAGTATCCAGTACCAAATTCTCTACTGTTGTGTCAGACTCCTTTTCTGCTCGCACTTTCAAACGTGCCCAAGTATTTCCAAACTCTGGACATCGATCACTAAACAGACCAAATTATGATTAAAGTCATGGATTAAACATGTACAGAGGCACATGAATAAGCTGGCATATGCTGGAATTGGCTCATTTTTTTTCAACTAAGGCAAACACTGACAAATCTGTTTGCAAAGTGATTCCCGCAGAAATCAGTCAGTGCTTCCGGAAAGCACTCACTTCCAAAATTTTGTGAATGATAAAGAATAGAATCAGCAATAACACAAATGCAGTTCCCACCAGGTTGTTTGGTAAGAAAGCTTGACATTAGAGGTATGGATACCCTCTGAAGCCTTTTAAAAGGCNAAATCTGTTTGCAAAGTGATTCCCGCTGAATGCCGGTGAACTGCTGAGCCACCTGCAGCCGCTGCACGCAGGGAGCACCGAGCACCCGGCACACGGGGCTGCGCTTCCTCTTCCATCCCAGAACAGCACTGAGACCAATCTGTTTTTTTCCCCCCCATTCCAAACTCCGGGGAATTCCAAACTTGTCAGGGGAAGATGACTGAAGAACTTGAAGCTGCCAATGTCATTTTAATCACATCCCTGCTGACCCTTTCAAAGTTTTCCAGGGTAGACGTCATACCTCAGGAACCTTTCCAGTCTTCCGGAAAGCACTCACTTCCAAAATTTTGTGAATGATAAAGAATAGAATCAGCAATAACACAAATGCAGTTCCCACCAGGTTGTTTGGTAAGAAAGCTTGACATTAGAGGTATGGATACCCTCTGAAGCCTTTTAAAAGGCATCGTGTGTCTGCAACCATGCATCTCAGGCATCAGTTCTGATTTACACAGGGGCTGCACACCTCAGTTTCATGAAAAGTGCCAATTTCCAGCTCTTTTAGAGCACTTGAACAGAAAACTCATAGTTCTGAAGATTTTTTTTTAATTAATCTTAGTGATTTGCTCTTTGCCTGACTTCTGCAGTGGAGAGCGGTGCTCACGCCAACCCCGTAGGGAGAGATCTGCAGTGGCCACGCAGATCCCAAGGGCTCCTGTTCCCCTGCGCCATTGGCTGGGCTCTCCTGCAGGGCAGATTGTCACGGAGCTGCCGAGACCGGGAAGGTCCTTGTGCTGCCAACAGCAGCAAGCGTCGCTTCAGATGCAATTTTCAAAAAACCCAATTCATGACATTTTAGGCAGTGGGTGCTGCAGAGCCAGGGCAGTGCTGGAGGAGGACGACTGCTGGCGGAGGAGAGCCGCATGGGAAGCGCCCCGAGCCGCTGCCCCCCGCCGCCCTCCTTGTCACCCGCTGCAGCCCCGGTGAGCGCAAGGCGGGGCTCCCCTGCACGGCACCACTGTGCGATGCAACAACAGTGAGATGCCGCAGCCGTGCCGGATGCAGCAGCAGCACGGGGTGCAGCAGCATTGCGGCATGCGGCAGCAGGGCCGGATGTGGTGGCAGTGCCAGATGCGGTGGCACTGCGGGATGTGGCAGCAGTGCAGGATGTGGCAGCCACAATATGGGATATGGCAGCAATGCGGGATGTGGTGGCAGTGCCGGATGCAATGGCAGTGCGAGATGTGGCAGCAGCAGTGCAGGATGGGGTGACAGCGCAGGATGTGGCTGCAGTGCGGGATGTGGCAGCAGTGCCGGATGCGCCTCTCCAGCCTGCTCTGCTGTAGCCCGCTTGGGAATGTGGAGGCAGCAGGAATTACCCAGCCAGGCATCGTGTACTGCCCTGGGTCACTCAGCATTGCCAAGAACTTTTAGTATTCATCAGAAATGTGTGTTCCTTAAGAAACCGTATGCTAATTCTAGTTATTTTTGATATTAGCAAATTCCCTAATAAATACGCAATCCCCCCCAGTTTTCTCTATCAAAGTACACATAAGATGGCTTGTCTGAGCGGTGCTTCCTGAAAGTTTTGAAAATTGCCTTTTGACCTGCTCTGTTCTGTTCTCTTCATCGCTGCATTGATTTCTTCATGCAGACAAGATCCACTTCAACTGTATTTATGTCGTACTTGAGTTTGGAATTATTTCAAACATGCACATGGAGGTCTATTTTGAGTAAATGTGAAATTCTATACTTTAAAAAAAAAAAGTCCAAAACATTTCAGTATTCTCCAATCACACACATATTTTTTGCCTCCATTAATAGCTTTCTAAATCTATAAAATATATTGTACAATATTTGCAGTAGTCATTTTTAAAGATAAAATGTCCTTTAAAGTCAGCTACATTCAATAATTTGTATTTACCGTGTACTCTCAAACTGTAGTAAATCACCTGATTTGCAAAAATGCCATATAAGGCATAAAACAATTTCCATGTGTATAAGCACCAGCAAAAAGAGCATAGTATCCAGATGCTAGATTTCACCTTGCATCCCTCTCTCCCACAAGATGTTATTAAATTATAATTAACACTAATAATATAATTATTAGTATATTAATAACTTTAATTACCACTTTAATAACCAACTTTGGAAGCCAGTGTTTTCCAGAAGGCTGGGAAGGTTTCTGAGGTATGACGTCTCTCCTGGTAATCTTTGAAAGAGTCAGCAGTAATGTGGTTAATTAATAATATATTATTATCATAATAATATCATTAATAACTTATTAAATGATTTAGTGGTTTGGGAACCAAACGCAGCCTGCGCTGGACGATGGTTTCTCCGAGGCTGCCTGGAAGAAGAGGCACCCACAGAACAACCTGTGAGCGGGCTGTCCATGGAGCCTGCGTCACACCGGGCCCTTCCCTTCTGCTCTGGGGTACTTCTGCAGGGGCAGGACAGGGCGCTCGGCCCTGAGCTGGCCCCATCTCGCTGACAGGGGCTCTCTGTCCGAGGACAGGGTCTTTAACGTTGGTTAAGGGCTCTGCTCTGCCGAGGCGGCTGCCCGGAGCGCTCCCGCCACTCAGTTCTGTTCACAGCATCCCCGGGCACCAGCTGCCCCGAGGCAGCTCCTGTGCGGAGGGAGCTGGACCCGCCAGGCTGCTGCCGACCGGAGTGCCCGGCCCAGCGCGGAAAGAGAATAGCAGTAGTAATTAGGATTAAAGGGAAGTAACTGGCTTAGGATAATATGACAGCTGTGCCACATAGAAAGACACATTTTCTAGCTGTAATCCCCACTGTCAGATCTCTTTGTCATATTTTGGGCACTGGCCAAATTGTGCTGCCTGTAGAGTAGTCTTTATTACTGCAAGTCACTGGAGAGGGGCAGAATTGTCTATATTTAGGCCACCAAGTTCCCCATGTTAATCTTTGTTTTAGCGCTCCGCTTGCTATTTTGTATTCTGCAGCAGGTCTGGGCTCTTGAGGAAGGCGGGCCAGCCTTTCCCCCGAAGAATTAAACTGACGTGTTTGCAATTTGCTTTCCATTTACTTCCTCTTTCCTTTTTTCATGTGTGGGTTTTCTTACCATGCAAGCTATTAAAAATACTCCATGTAGAAGAGAGCAGAACTGAAATGGAAAGCAAATGTTAAACCGAATTACAGCGTAAAAGAAAAGGAACAAAGTCTATAGCGTAATTTTGCCTTGAATTTCAACAGCACCTGTGCTTAGTTAATACTAAGAAAGCAAATTTGCAAATTTGCAAAGGAAAGCAAAGGATTTGCGGCTAGGAGACGCCGGTCACAGCTGCAACACGGTGCCACACACCTCCCTGAGCCGGTTCCCTGCCCCTCCGCAGGCTCCTTCGTACTGAACTCGGTTGGGAGGACTGCCCTCGTGCTGAATGACTAATCACGTTAATAAGGGCGGAGAGATTTGCTACTACATATGTAAGTAACATATTTCTCATTGTTATTTCTAAAACAAAAATAATGCCATTTATTAGCACTTTAATACCTTTAAAAGTCTTGGTTTCTCTGTTAAACCAATCTGAACAAGGGTCCAGTGCTCTGATCTTTCAGTTCATCGAGCCTAAGTCTGACTAATTTCCCTCTCCATAAGATGCCAGAGGAGCTCAGGTTTGCCTAGAAAAGGACCAGCATCAAAGTCCTGCAAAGCTGCTTCCCTCCAGGCCTGCACGAGGAGCCTGGCTCTTGACGGCTGGACCCCTCCTCTGGCTGCTGCTATAGATAGCGTCAGACAGATCCCCTGTCATCGGAGCGCACAATTCCCACATTCCAGCCCAGGATTATTTTACAGACACCTGGCACTCCCTTCAGAGAGACGTAAATTATTGCACTGGGCACAAGGGAGTGGAACCAGAGCACCTAGGACACTGAGGCACCTACAACCTTTCCAGCCCTGTATTTAATTCCAGAAGGTGGATTAATGTGACTCCAGCTGAAAAGATGCAGCAGGAGGCTGCAGAGCAGATGCAGCATGAACTGAACACCAAGGCAAACAATGCAGTAAGAAGAGGCAGCGACATGCAGAATGGTGGGAGGATAATATAGGCAAGGTGGGGAGAGAGACTATTCAGAACTGGAGTTAATTGTATAGCCTTTGGCTGTTAAACAAAGAACTACAGTGTTTTTAAAATTCTGCTTATTGAATTAAGTTATTCTCCTGTCAATTGGATTGCTTCAACTGGCTAAACAGTCTGACAACTCATTTTAGAAAAGAATTTGCTAACATGACCAGCATAGAATGATGGCATAATCATTCCCTAATCATCCCCTTTCTGTACTCCTGGAGAAACCCAGCCATTACAGCTAAAAGCAAAGCCCTTTTATGAAAAAGAAAAGTAGAATCCAGAAAATAGTAGACTAGAATTTAAAAGAAAAATCAAAACACTTTTAAGTCTAATAGAATTCCTTGCTTTAAAAAAAAGTCCTAGATTGCTACTTATTTTCTAACATCGCTTTCATAAGTCTTTTACATTGTTTTTTCCTCTGAGGACATTATTAAGACCTCTGTGAAACCTTTCGGTTGAACCCAGGCCCTGAGGTGCTAGAGTGAGTCCTGGCATGGATGGAGCTTCCTGCAGGGGCGTTTCGCGCTGCAGCAGCAGACGCAGAGCTGCAGGGGACCAGGTCTCCACGCAGGCTGTGCAACGCGTCACACAGCCACGGTCCTCGACCCGGCACGGCTGCTTGGGAAAGCTTGGGTTTTACATAGGGGAGCTGACACAGAGAGGTTATCTCTGCTGCCTGAAGGGAGATTGGTGGAAAACTTTCTTGGATGCCAAATCAATGGCTTAATCAGAAGATCCATGTCTACTAAGAGCAGATCACTATGAAACTCCATTTCTTGATTTACTTTCACAGTTTTATTACTATGTAGCCTGAATACTAATATAACTAGGTCTCTACATGGCTTCTCTCCCACCACACTTCGGCTTTGCTTATAACTTAGTGCTGAAGTTGCAGGAAAAATGCAAACCCGTTAAGTTTTGCATCATTAGGGGCACCCTCTCACCTTTCCAATGGCAATTCCAAGGCAGCTGTGTCACCTTCTCTCTTTTTTTCTGAAATCCAGTTCTGCCTTCTGGACAAACTGACAGGAGCACAGTTGATTGCTGGGCAGCAGTTCACAATTTTCCACCAGTTTGGAGAAATAAAAGCAGGAGAAGCCCGTGTTCTGGCTGCAGGGCAGGCACCACCCCACAGATCCTGTGGGGCAAGACTTGGTATCAAAGAGACCCTCTGTGCCTGTGAACTGCACCATCGCATCTGTGCTTCTTGCAGCCGCTTCTCTAATGACCAGTAATCAAACAGCAATCTTCAGCGGTCTTCAGCAGTCTGAAAAAATGAGCTCTCTGCAGACCTTGACTCATCCACTGCAGTGTTCACTTACTCTTCTGCACGACCATTGGAAACAGTCTGTGCTGTGGATTTGAAAAGGAGTTATACGGAAAAAATGCAGATGGTGGGAAAGCAGGATGCAGCCTCCTCATCCTTGGGCTTGTGCAACTAAAAGGCTGCTAAGAATAGCAGAGGGGAGAATGGAGTGGAATGAGCGTCAAGGAAGGTTCAAGGGCCCCCAATGGCAGGGCAAGGATGGTTCAGGTCACAGACTAGAGCACAGGTAGCCGAGCAATACCTGTCTCCTACTCCTCAAGGCCTGAGGCCTCTAGGGCAGCACATGGGGCAGTTCACATTTGGTCGCCCACTGTGAAACAGGCAAGTGGAAGTGGAAATTCAGGACCAAAGGACTGGGGGCAACAGCTCCTAGCTCCTTTTCAGAGAGTTCAGAAACAGGTCTGGTCTTTCTCAGAAATAAAAGCAGGTATTTTAACCTCAACAAACACTTTTAGTGTTAAAACACAGATCTCGTTGGACAGTAATAAAATCAAGGCAGCTGGAAAGAGCTGGAATTCTTTAGATGGGGATATTAAGGGAGGTCATTTGTGCGGTACTGAATAAGTCTTTCGTGTCTTTTCCTTTATATCTCAAATTCATTAAACAAAATGATCAGATTTCATTAGATCAAACTGCCGTGTCTCTTTCTGCCTGCAGACAGACAAAACATAGACTTTGTCCAACAAGTTATATCAATTATTGGTTTCTGAACTAATGTAATTCAATGGACATAAAGCCAGCACAGACAAAATTAGATCTGTTCATGATGTTAGTTTAAAACGAGCACAATCTAAGATCTGCAAGGTAGCATCATATTAACTCCAGACAAGAGTCTATACACATCTTTGAACAGCTTAGTGAAATCAATTTACAAAACATGTCTTTGGTTAAGGCAGTTAAACTTGGCACTGTTATTTAAATAACAGATATTTTATGGCTAGTGTTCATCTAAAAATTGAATGCACAAACCATATGAAGTGTTTTTTACAGTGAAATTCTGAGATGGCATATATAAATATATATATACACACTATATGTAGAGAGATAAATATACCCACACATGCACACGCATATATATGCAGGATTTTATCTACTGTAGTTCCATCCTTTACTGAGAGCAAATCCAGCCTATAGCATCCACTCCCATATAGGCCGTTTGTCTCAGCATTTCCTCATCTCCCCCGTCTTGAACGCTGGCTCTTGCCCAGGTTGGGGCCTCGCTGCAGTTGTGTGTTCCAGATTCCCAGGAATGCAGGCAGAAATTCTGTCTTCTCCTACAGGGGGGTGAGGAACGTGCATCAAGGCTGCCGAGCTGATGGGAAGGGAGATGCTAGGAAGGACTCAAGCACCCTGTGCAGGGGGACAAACAGCATGAGGGTCCCACTAGGGTGCTCACAGGGGGGCCACCCTCAATATTGCATCAACTTGATAAGAAGTTTTCCCCTGGGGTTGTGTCATGCATGTTCATTGTTAGAAAAGGAAAATGAAAAACGGTCCATCTGGAGTGTTTAATCTTTAGCCACTTCTTTCTTTCTCCTGGATTATTTTAGCTCATATTTTATCCTGATAGGGCTAATGCATTAGAGCTTGCAACAGTCAACATTTATTTTTTCCTAATAAAAGCAGGGTAAAGCTGGCTGAAAAACTCATCATTTTTCTGTGTACCTTGGTGATCCGGGTGCACTGAGCCCATTTGTTCAGTGGCTGCCTCTGCTCAGCTAGTGCAGGTGAGCGCTGTGAAACGCAGCACCCACAGAGGTCTCCCGCTCAGATGGGGTGCACAGACAGTTTTCCTGACACTGTTTCCCTCACGGAAAGCCGGATCCTTGATTGTCTGCCCCAGACACCATTGGCCGCTTGTCTCAGCGTCAAGGCACCCGTGCTGAGAGCCAGGCCCAGGCCAAGGAGCGCACAAACTCCACCAGTTCCAAGGTCATGAGAGGGACCACAGCACCCGGGGGTTCCTATGGGGTCCAAGACACTGGGCACCCTGGCCTGCACCTCGGGGCAGACGCTGCGTCCCCTCTCACTTGTGCTACAGCTCTAACGTAAGGGGAGACCATACGTACAGCCCTACCTGCTGCAGTCTAGCAAAGCCAGCAGGCTCGTGTGTATCACGTAGATGCAATCAAAGAGCACACCTACACCAAGGAAAATAACGTAATTAGTGGGTGGGAGTGTCCAGTGTGAAAACTCCTTCCTACTGTCTGCCTACATGGTGCAAACCGGCAGCCTTTGGCTTTCAGTCCAGAGATTTTCAGTGCCCACTGAAAAGCACCGTCACAAGCTGCGTTACCCTGACCCATGCACCTCAGTACAGTAATTTGAACATATCTCCATTTTTTAAACTCAATACAGGTAACTATGGGCTCAGTGCCCCCTTGGGACATTGTGTTCTCCAGTAAATGGCCTAGGAACAAAGAGCATCTTGTGAAGGCTGCCACTACTTCTGGGCTACATTTGTCATATCTGACAAGCCTATCTGTGAAATTCCAAAAAGAGATGTTTATCTGCTCTTATACAAATAACTTAGGCTAAGGTTACTTTGATACAAACCTTCTGTGGCTCCTTTCTGTAAGCAAAGAACTACTTAAGTGCTACTCTTGAAGAAACACTAGTACAATGTTTGACATTTGTCTCCTTTTGTCCCTAATGAAGACTATTTTTTGTACCAGCTTTACCCATATATCATTACAGTAGTGTTTTCTTTTTATTTTCTTCTTTTAGTATGCACTTATAATTCTACTTACTGGTTGTTGCATTTATAGGTTTGAATATATTTCTCTTTGGAATCAGCAAAACACTAAATACATTTTATATGAAAAAGGTGAATTTTTAAACAGTCTTAAAGGCATTTTGTAGATTTTTCCATGTCCTGAATATCTTATTGATAATACTTCAAAGTACATAAGAAATTAAAAATTGTGCATTGGAAACTGTACGAACTGTCACCATCTGGACCCGAGGCTCAGGCCTGTAGCCTTGTAGTGTCACTCAGCATCACGCTGCCCCTCTATTGAACCGTCTTCCTACTGCCACAGAACATGAATTCCAACTTATCCACAAGAATGGCTAATTCTCCAATGACAAAATGGGCTCTAATGAGCTATCTTGGATAGGTAGATAGAGGAGAACCTGGTCCTGTTGAAAATCATGGAAGCATGAGCAAAAAGGCAGCCATTCCTCCTGTATTCAAACAGGGAATTCCTGGGAGTGCAGACCAGGCCAGCCTGGGCTCGGAAAGCAGCAGAGCCCGGTGTGTGCGGGGCCGCGAGCTGCGCGGGGCTCAGCGGGACCCTGGCACAGCCGGAGCCATCAGCCCAGTGCCCGGGCCCGAGGGCTCCCGGGGGCCGCAGACAGACCCAGCGTTGCTGCCCGCGCCGAGCAGGGACCTGAGCGCAGGGCAGAACCAGCCAGGGAGTTTTCCCGGCCCTCTGGTTATCGGGCTCTGTCACCCCTTGCTAGCGGGCACACAACTGTGCAAAAGAGGAACACTCCATGGCACTGCTAGAGATACTGACACTTTTCTACAAAACACGCATTAAACCAGTCTGGAGAAGCTTATCAAAAGTCTTAGATCTCTGCGTGTTGCTCATTCCAATGCACAATCTAGGGCTAACCACAGTAGAGAGAGAAATAGCTGAAAACAGAAACACAAGAAGAATTCTAAGCATCCACAACTAAAATACAGGATATATTAAAAAGGTTGTCATTGTTTACTGCTTAAGTCAAGAGCATCCCTGGTTTTAGGCTTTGTTCTATATTCCATGCTGAGCTCAACAGTAAATATTCAATCAGTTACATGCATTTAGTTTGAAAGTTCAGAAATGTTTAAGAACTCTCACAAAGTTTAAAACGACATCCTAAAGCAAGTGCTCTCCACACCAGGCTGAACATACTGAGATTATTATTGCAAACACATGAGCTCGCAGTGTTACTGCAAAGTTGCAAAGAAAAGTCCATTTTAAGAAGTGGTTTATGTGTGAATGGATCTATTAAGAGCCCCAGATCAAAGGTTTACAGTGAACCCGCCGGGCTGCTCTCCGCTGTGGGGCAGGCCCCGCAGGGCAGCATCCGCAGTTCCGCGGCGCCCATGCACCCCGCGCAGCCCTGTTTGGCCTCCCAAAGCTCCCCAGAGCGCTGCCGAGGGCCAGGCCGCAACTGCTCCCCTGCAGACCCTGGACCGGGGCCTGCTGGCATTGAGCAGCTCATGCAGGCGCTGCCGCAGCAGCTCTGCCACCATCCGTTGCGCTCGCGCCCCGGGGACACAGCGGCGCTTGGTGTCGACACGGGCGGCAGCGGCTGGTTAGCTCTGGGGCTGACGGTGGCTGCTGCAGCCTGCCCCATGCTTTGGAGCTCTGCGAGGGCACGAAATCCCCCCAGGAACATCCTTACGTGAGCCTGAAAGCCCTTCGCAAATGCATCTTCCAGAAAGCAGCCTTGTCCCCCATCTTGCTTATTTTTAAAGTAGGGCAAAGGCCTGAACTGCCAGGGAGCAAAAGAAGCTTGTTCTATTTTCCTAGTCTTATAAGCATTTCAGAAATGTTAAGCCTGTCTAGATTTTGCTAGAAAACCTCTTGGGGCCATTAAGGATACTACTTTTCCCACTGCTTTCTCAATAATCCCACACAATTCCAGGACTAGAATTTCTCATGCAGAATACAAAACAGAAATATATATATATGTATATATATATAAAATATATACAAAAAATATTATGTCCTGTAATAGTTAAACCTGTTTATTTATCATAATAATATTTCTCAGAATCAAAAAGTCCTTCTTCCTCCCCTCCTTAGACAGTTCATGAAATAGAGACCGTTCGAGCTCAGTGGCTCAACCTGGCAGTCGTGTTACCGACCTGCCGGCATCTTTGAGCGCTCTCCAGGTGACAACGCGATGCCTGTCACGAAGAGCTGGGGAGCTGGTCACTCACAACATGGTCAGTCAGAAAGATGAATAAATGTGTCTCGTAGGCCTGCAAGACCCCTGAAGACGACAGTGCAGACTGCCAGTTGATGATATGAAATGCTCCTAAGCGATTCAAGATCTCCAGTCGGCTCACCTGGATTTTAAACAATGGACGTGCTCCCTGGCTGGAGCCAGCATGGGATAATGTCACACAGTACCACATAGTGACACCGATGTGTAAAGGTACCAAGATCTGGACTAGTTTTTATTCAATTTTGCAAAGGGATGTATCTAAGTATCCCATTGAGAAGATTTTCTGATTAAAAGCTAGCTTCTACAAAATAATGTAAGAAAACATCAGTTTTTCTGAAAATGACTCTTTTTCCTTAGAAAATGGAAACAACTCAATTTTTTTTAACCCTGAAAATCTGTGTTATGTGTCATTCAAACAAGCATCACACGCCATCTCCCTACCCATGTATCGCTGCGCAGCAGCTGGTTGCACCCCCAGTCCTTGCTACGGGACTGCTCCGGTCGATCACATCTCTGCTAATGCGCTGCAGATGTCTGGATGGCCGATGGCTCTCTGTGTCACGGGAGTTGCTGACCTCTCCCTAGGGATCCTGACACCAGGAGAGATTTAGGTTCCTGATATTAGCTGAAAAATGCAACTTAACAGGGAAGAGGCTCCACATGAAAACTGACTTTGAAGTCAACTCAACGGGCAGTCTGGTTCTGGGACTGTTTAAATGTTTTATTTAAATAAAAAAGATATTCGTGCCTTGTTTGGATTTTTATTTCCATGCAAAATATTAAATTCCAATTTTTTTCATTCTTGTCTGTGATTAAATAAGGGAAACTGCAGCAATTTCTTCTCAGATATATACTTTAAATTCCATCCAGTTCTGCTTTCATTTCAGGATAATTTATTCAGAGCACAGACAAACAGTAGGAAAGTTTTAAGAGTGTATGATGCAGTTACAGAATTGTGAGGATATAATCGATAACTACTTTTTTTTTTTTTTTTTTTGAACAACCAGGAAGAAAAGCAATCTGACACTCACTCCTGGTGTTTGCACAGATGCAGCTTTTTAGCATATTTGGTTAATGGCACTAGAACTAGAAGAGCTTGAGGGCAAATCTAAGGAATGTGTAAATAGAATTACCTCCGTGCAGACCTGTGTGACCCTTTGCAATCCTGTTACCAAGCACTTAGGGCTGTTGAGCTGGTGATCCCGGCGGAACATTCCCAGCTGCAGCCGCTCGAATCCCCAGTGCGCAGGATTCAGAGGGCTCTGGTAGCAACAGGCAGCTATGCAGGAAAGAACGAACATAAAGAGCCCGGGGACCTTAAAGAAAATGCCTGCCATAAGTAAATTTATTAGCACCCCGTTATAGTGAATCAAGTTCACAGTGCAGCTGTGCTAGAAAAAGAAGTCATGGTCACATTAATATAGACAGGGTCAGATATGGATGGTGATCCCATCAGGTCATTCCCAGTGTGCAATATATTTAGCCAGCCAAGGGCTGCAGCACATGGCATGCGGCTATTGAACAGACGGAAAATCCGGCTCTTTGTAAGGCTCATCGTGTTACAGGCCGGGCTTGGGGCCTCCTTTGCCAGCCCTTCCCGAGCAGCGCTGCAAACGCGAGCTGCAGCCGTCCCATAAATGGAGGTTTTCCAAGAGCGTGGGCCCAGACTCTGGACAGAACTACTGGCATACAGCAGTACGCAGTATTTCTATGCTTGCACCCATAAAAGAGACCTTGCTATTAATACTTACACTCTTTTTCTTTTTTTTTTTTCCTGTCAAAGTGTTGATTACTCATTCACGACATTGCCAATTCATTTTTGCAGAAATGTTAGAAAGAGTTTTGGTTTGGTACCCTGAAATTTTGATTAACATGAAAGATAAATTAACAGGGAAAATTAAGCCACAAGAACAATCACTATATTCCCTCGGTTGATACCATTTCCATTAACTGTGTGACAGTTAAAAATACTCTCCAACTACCTTCGTTTTACTGTTGAACATTTTTGTACTTTGAGCTCCAACAGGCTACAACATATTCATCCACTCATATTGTTTATTTAGGAAGTTTTGAAGTGGGAGATTTGCATGGATATTTCTGCAGTGGTGTTCTTGAAGGGTTATGTCCAGGGTACCTGGTGCAATCCCCACAAGTCTGCACACTGCCAACATAAATAGAAGGTAAATTTAAGGGTGAGGGATTATCCATTCCTTCACAGGGCTGTGCTATGTCTTGCATGAAGTTTGCTGTCATTCCCAACAGCAGTTTTGTCTGAAGTTTAGTCCAGCACAAATAATGCTCAGAGAGGATTTTCTTCTGGAAAACAAAGCTCTTAAACATTCAAAAGAAGCTATAAGGACTTGAATGTCATCACCATCTGAGATGTATTTCTCAAAAACAGCAGGAGCCTAGGGTTATTTCTGAAGCTTCAGAAAATTTTGTTTTCTTTGGGGAAATCCATTATGGCAACTGCTGTCACCGTCCCTCCCGTGTGTGCATCCTCCAAGACAGCAAGCGTGTGGCAGAGTGGGCAGAGCTGCTGCTGCCATTGGGAAGGAGGCTGCGCTGCCTCGCTGCATATTCGCTGGGGAATATTTCTCTATAAATAAAACTCAGCTGCTATAAGTCAAAATGACTGCAGTGCAATCAATCTCCCAGGTCAGAAAGCCTGTGCTGTGCATCCAGCTCACTAGCATTAAATACGATGTTTAAATAAAGCATTGTCTTTTCTGGAAGTTTTCTCCCGCTGTTCGGACGGAGGGAGGCGCCAGGCGCTCCTGCCGGGAGTGCTGGCACTGGGTGCCACATGCTCAGCACTCACTGCACTCGCTCCAGAAAGCACCTGCATGCTTTGAAAGTCAGCCTAGAAATTGTCAGCCTCCTATTTCATAGCTGAGAGTTAGCGGGCTCTAATTTTTCATTTATTTTATTTATTTAGAAAAAATCTAGTATTTTAGATAGACTTTGTAAGATCCTGAGCCTTTCCAGGATAGGATATATCAGCCATAACTTGTAAGCGACTGTGTGGGAAGCAGTGCCTGGCCCCAGGAGCAGCCCCTTGCTCGGTTCAGATTTACACGTGAGCACACAGCCAGTCAGGCAGGAGCAGGAAACACAGCCAGAAGTGCAGAGACGAAAGCCCTGCTGCATCCCACAAAAGCCTTGCTGCATCCCGCCCCATTGTCAGCATCCCCAGGACTCCCAGGCACGGGTGCCGCCTTGGCCCTGTCTGTGTGCGGCCCACCACAGGGGCCAGCAGCTCTCGCCTCTGCCCCCGCGGGGCTGCACGAGTCCTGACTGGGGACTGGGCCCGGTGCGGCCAGGGCACAGCAAGGCGGGAGGGAAGGGCCCACAGCAGGGCCGCTCGGAGAGGGCCCACGGCAGGGCTCTTGGAGAGGTGTCGCTGGGGTGACACGTACGGAGCAGCCGCCCTCACTCCAGCACACGAGGGAGAAGGTCCCCAAGGGACCCCAGGAGCCCTGAGTTCCCTGCAGCCACGAAGACGCCCATTGCCGCTAACCTCCCAGCACCCCCTGACTCCCAGTACCAGCCGAATCCCTGGGCCCCCGCAAGCCTCCAACCCCCAAGACTCCCAATTCCGCTGGACCTGCAGCTACAGGACCCCCAAATCTTGGGGAATTCCCGACTCCGGGGATCCCCAGGTCCCTGGGACAGCCCAACTGGGAATCCCCGACTCCCAGGAACACAACATCTCCCACAGGCTGCACCAAGCAGTGTGTCCAGCTGCCTGTACCAACTTCCCCAAACTTGAGAAGAGACTGCTGCCAGCCACCTATACCCCCGTTTTGCCCTAAATTATGCAGTTGTGCAGGCTCCGCAGAGCCTCCTCTGTGGGACGAGGTGCGTGCAGCTCCAGGCTCTGCTTTGCTTTCAGTCTGATTTCCGTGCCAGCTGCCAGCTTGAGGGACGGGATAACCACCCCAAGCAGCTGTAGAGAATACCCCAAACTGCATTTCAAGCCCAGCATCACCTGCTTTACAGAGGGAAACACTGCCGACAACATCATTATCACAAACCTAACATTAGGGGCTTAATTGAGTGCTGCAGTTATTGAATTTGATGACAGTTCAGCAATTAAACCATTTCCATGGCAAGAGTAGCCGTAGGAACAGATCTGTGTTTTCAAATCAGTACAATTTTTACAAAAATGTGAATTTATATTTATTGCCAGGACACTGGAGATCATTAAGAACCACCATTTCAGGAATATATTCAAGGCAGAGTGCATAAAAAATGGGTAAATAGACATGCAGGATTAGTAAAAGAAGACAAAGAGAGATGAAGACAGAAGCAGAATGGGAGAAGTCATGTTGTCAGTTACACCAGAGACTGACTCAGGGCAGTTCAAAGGGGGTTATTTAATGCTGAGTTGGCTACGTTATTGAAGATGGATGCACAAGTTTTTCATTTACTCAGGCCACTAAAAATGCCAAGAATGCAAAACCAGAACAGCTAGGTTGCAGCCTGTGGAGGAGCTACAAAGATTGAGCAGCATTGCCACTCTGAGTCCTCTGCCCTTACAATAACGCTCACTGCTTTATTTTTTTCTCAAGCAGCAACTTGGTTCATATCTAACAGTGACTTCACTTTTTCGTATTAATATTTTTGGGATACAGCTATAGTCTACAGAAGTTGAGCAAAAATTAAAGGAAAACTGGCCTCAGATTTCTACAGTCCTTGAATAACTGCATGTAATTGTTTAAACAACAAGATTTAAAGAATATATGGCCTGAAAGACAATAAAATGCAGGAGAGCATGTTTGTTTCAGGGGTCGTCTAGTGCCAGCAGTAGCATATTTCATTTGATTTCCTGCTTCAGTCAAATGGAGCATCCCATAGCAGGACAGGAGGGGAGGCCACGGGGAACCAGCTGCTTCCCAGGTGCCTGCTGGAAGGATTGTGGGGAAGGGTTCTGCTTTGGAGTCCTCCCGCGACAGTGAAAAGCACCAAAACCTTTCATACTGGAACTCAGTGCATTGCGTTTTTCTGAAACATCTGCAAGTTGTCAGAAAATCCGGAGACAAAGACAGAAAGACATCACCAAAATGGGTAAGAACAGGGAGAAAATAACTGTTAAAGAAAGGAAAAAAAGAATATCCTGAACCTTCAAGTGAAAGGGTACGGCAGAAAGAAAACAGACTACGGGACCAAGACACGCAGTAGGTCTCGAGTGCCACTAGAGGGGACCCATAAACCAAAATGCAGCAAGCTGTGACAAAGGCGCTTCCCGGAATCCCTTCCTTTTGTCAGCGCTGGGCAGGACGGGGGACGCGGGGCAGGGTGGAACGGGGGGCGCGGGGTCAGACCGCGCGCGGAGGGGACGCGGGGTCAGGCCAGGAGCGGAGGGGACGCGGCACGCGCGTCCCAAGGCCTCCCCGGATGGTCACCCAGGCCCATGCAGCTATGACTAAGGCACCAGCAAAGCCATCCGCTCCAGCCCTGCGGTCGCAGCTTTGCCTCGAGCCCGTTCCCCCTGCCTGGGGACAGGGCTGCATTGGGAGCCCTCACGCTGCCTGCCCGGCACCCAGGAGCAGTCCAGGGAACTGCCAGGATCCCTCCTGCTGGCACTGCTCTATTCCTGCTCAGGTCAGGATTAACATCACTGCTTCATTTTCATGAGTCCTTTCCACAGACTTGTAAGGGGTAATGCAACAGTTGGAGGCATTCTGTTCTCATCAGTATGTGCCTGTGTTCACTGTTATATGATACAAGTGTCCATGGAGCACCTCTGGCACCGGTGATACACAACAAGCAGAAGAGCTGCTGATGTGCCCGTTAGACCACAGCACATGACCTGTGACACTGGGACAAGGATGTCCTAGTAGGGAATCGTGGCTTTCTGTGGAAAATGAACATGAGAACATGGACTTTGAAAGTTATGACCCACATCATCTATTTAAGAGATATTAAAATATTAAAATGAGATTGTTTAGATCAGAGAATGTCCAAGGAAGAATTAGCTCTCATGCAGCAAGCAGCTTCTAAACCTGTGCTGCTCTACACAAGGAGCCTGAATTATACACACATCAATTCTGGCCTAAAGTCGCAGATGATGGATATGAATGTTCAAACTGTCCCTTGCTCCAGTGATTGCGAAGCCATATAATTCAGCCGAATACATGTTTACACTACTAGTATTGTCAGGCCTGCTTTCTCACCAGAAGCAGGGGCTGCCTGGATGTAGGCACTTCTCGCACTTCCCTTTGTCACCGCTTCTCATGCAGTGTCCACAGCTGCCGAGCGTGGGAATGCAGCAGGAGCCTCTCCACGAGATGTGGAGCCACTTGATGACACGTGCAGGCAGGGCTTGTGCTGCTGCTCTTCCTAGCAAAACAGGGAGATGTAGGGAAGCGCACACAGCTCCTGTTGAGCACGAGACCAGAATCTCGCAGTGGGAAACAGGCCTAGTCTGTATGAATGCATGTTCTGTAAATGAATGAAATGTCTTCTTTCAAGGTGTGATTCCAAATCCATGGAGGGCAATAAGAGCCTTTCCATTGACCTGACTAGGCTACGTCACACATTTCAAGCAGTGGAAGATGCACCTCATTTCACTGGTAAGTTATTTGCAAGTTATGAGAGTTGTTCTTTGAAATGCAGAATAAGTGAACTGTAATTCCTAACGTATTGCCATTACAGCTGCACAGTTGCAATACTGAAGGTGTAAGAGACTGCTCTACTTCCATGTGAGCCCTACTGGGCTCAGTGTTAGGACCCTGTTGGGAGGGCTGTGGCAACGTGAAACCCCCCCAAGCTCTCAGGGCTAAGTATGCCCTTCTGCCTGTGGTGTGATCATCTGAAACTGGTGTGAGATTGCCACAATTGTATTTGCAGTTTATGGTTCTGTATAACATCTGCAGTTGCTGATCCATAAATATGTCTCTTTTTGTTGATGCATTTGGAAAAGCCACAGGACACTCCTGCCCCAGCTTCTAGAAGACTCTGACCACTGCATATGAGCAGCCGCTGAGTAGGTCTCTCTCACACTCTTTTCTCAGCTCCTGGTTTGCTTTTGGTCTTTGCAAAGGCCAACTGGAAATCCCTGCAAGTATTTCTGGTGTTGCTTCCAGCCAAAAATCACAGTCAGCTGATTCAGGAGAGAATGCAGTTTCCATTACGGAACTGCTCTGTGCAAACAGCTTTGCTTTAAAGAGCCCGGCCAACAGTTAGGCGGTTAGCTGTGAATCCAGGATGTGCAAGGTGGTTCGGCCTCACAGAGAAGTGTCCAGGGCCTCTATTAACACATCTGCCTCTCGAGAGGGAACATTACAGTTAAGCTATTTTATACACAGCTTTAACCATGTGTGATGCAGCCCTATGGTCCCCACTTTGTACCCCCCTGCCCCGCCCCATCCCTTTATGTTTTCTAGGTCCACAAGAGCATGAAGGATTTCAGATTCTTATCTGGAAACCCAGAAAACCTCTAGCTTTGCTGGAACCCTTCACACTTGATGGGATATGTTACCCCAGGCAAATTTGGTCTACAGTATTAGAGAGCTGAGTAAATTATTAATTCAGGGGAATATAACAGAAGCTTTATGAGAGACAGAGGAGATGAAAGAAGGACTAGCACTGATCCTACTCCCAGAGCTCTTAAAGCTCTGGTCAGGACTAAGCTACAGACCCGGTTGCTGCAGAAGCAAACTGCAGCAGCTGTGCACTGCCCAAGGGCCTGGTGCTGCTGCACAGCAAATGGAGCCCTACGGTAAAGGGACTCTCTGCGCTCCTTAGGGCTGAGGGAACTTCCATCCAAGGCAAGTTTCCCTTAGCATCAAAGCAGCTCTGCTGCACTGACTGCAATCGCCTTGGGCAACAGGGACACATATAGCACTGTTCTCTCCAGGTGAGAAGTTCTCACTGCTTCTCTAATAACCACGTGCAGTCAGCAGATCTGCTGCTGGGGTCACTGGCAACAACTGAAACACTGGGAATCCATCTGTGTCCAAAGTCCTGGCTGGCCGATCTGCCCAGCATGGCTCGCAAGCCTGGAGCGAGCCCGGCACCAGCAGTGGCTCAGAGAATCGGGCTCTTTATGTCTTTGCTCACCCCCTCTGATGGACTTGATCTCCTAAGGCCCTGTAGGCACCAAGCCGAGAGCCAGGGGATTTGTACCTGTCTTCCTAGTACTACCGCTCATCCGCTTTCCAGCCTTGAACAAATCATGTTACTGAGGTACTTCAGTTTCTGTCTGGCACAGGGAAGTGGTAAGAATGATGCTGCACTTTCTTGTTTCATACAGCAGGTCCTGAGGATCTGCAGATGACAAGAAAGCTATAAAATTAAGCAATTCTATAGGTGGAGTGTTCTCTACCTGCCAGGAATCTGTGGGATCTGGTCATTTGATCAGAAAATGAATTTGTCACTTAAAATAAAACATATTTAATCTCACTTAATTATTTTTTACAGTGCAGCTCTATAGCCTAGTGGTTCATCTTCAGCACAGCTTCATGGTAGAGCACAGCCATTCAGCAAACCAAATTGTTCCCTGACAGTCTGTGTAGACATATATTTACCATCTGCAATCTATTTCTTGGTTTCTGGCACATAGTTTTGGGGCTTGCTTTCTAAAGCTGTTTCATATTTCCATGGGCTTCTTCATAACCTTTACCAGCAAAGCCTCACACAGTTTAATTGCTGACAGCTGTGTCATGAGATTTATTTTATGCTTCTTTTGTTGTTCCTCTTGGTGAACACATCAGAGTTGCTACATTAAGGCCCACTTAGCATTGTAATAAGTACCAGGATGTGGAAAGCACACAATGACTTCTGAGAGGTTTTACTGGGGCTTTTAGTCATTTGTTGCAATTTTATGGAGATATACACGCAGATAGGTGCATTCAAACACTGATAAGTAAAAGACACTTGAAGAAACAGGCATGAAGAGGATTTAGAGTAATTAGGCAAGTACGGAGTTAACAAGTGCAACAACCGTGTATCACGTGCTCAGACACCTATTCCCTATCACACAAAGGAGACCCCAAGGTTATTAACATGTTTGTCGGGGTT
Organism: Crypturellus undulatus; assembly: GCA_013389825.1. NCBI lineage: Eukaryota > Metazoa > Chordata > Aves > Tinamiformes > Tinamidae > Crypturellus > Crypturellus undulatus. Next base: position 113,671 of record VWPW01014131.1, read on the forward strand.
GGGGAAAGCTTGCGAAGGTCCAGCTTGGTCCTCGGGCTCTGGCACCACTCGGGCAGAAGGCGCTGAGCCCCTGCTCGCCGCGGTGCCCCCTGCTCACTGCGGGCCGCGGCTGGGCCCGCACGCAGCGGCTGCGGCTGGGCCAAGCCGGCCGCGGGGGCTCTGCCGCGCAGGATGGGGCCAACCGCAGGGCTGAGGGTGCTCTCGGCTGCTCTGTGCTCAGTGCACGCTGTGTCTGCGGGAAGCCTCATTCCCGCCTCCGGGACACACACAGATGCAAGGAGGTCCGCGTGGACAGCAAAGGCAGCACAGACCAGCATCCTGCACCCACCTTTCGCTCAGTGCAGAGTCACCAGGGAAAAACTGGGTAGGATGAAAGTGCATCTCACCTTTCTCTTTTGAGTTTTCATTTCAATTTCGTGGGGTTGATAAAGACACAACCAGGCCAGATTTTTCTGTCCATCCCACCACCCCTCCTTTCCCAAAACATTGCTGAATGCTTTTTTTTTTTCAAGACAAAAAGGGTACTGCAAAGGTAGAAAATGTGGTTTAAGAAAAGTGTATGAAGGATGTGTGGGGATAGTAGGAGGAAAGATGGAAAATGCCAGGGACTAGACTCTAGACTCTTTACACTCTTCTGTTGTTTTTTCCGGCAGGTTGGACCCAAATCCAAAATGTCTGTTCACATGACTTGAGAGCAACTCTCAGTCACGCAGCACAGGCACTAACTCTTCCTGATATCAGTGCAGAACAATTATTGGTTAACCTTTTTCTGGTTAAATCTTAAGAATTTGGACACTTGATGTTCCATGCAAATGCAGAATAATATATTTTTTTCTACCTGTACATTACTTTCAGATAAAAATTAGCATGTCACAAATCCTGAAGTCACTGTTTTTCTAAAACTAAACTGTACACGCCCCATAGGAGCTACACAAACCAGCCTGTTGTGACTGCATGAAACATATTATGCCAACAAAATCGGCATAAGTGTGTGCAAATATGTATATATTACCTGTACTCTTCAAAGTTGTAGGAAGATATTATCAAAAATAGTGTTTTGGAGTTGTATTAAAACACAGCACAACAAGGCTCATGAGCAATGGGTCTTAATTCAGCAGATTATAAAGATGCAGGTCACTGGAAAATACTCAGCTTTGACTGGGCATCACCACTATTAAAAGCAAGTTCCAAAGGGCAGAGAAAGGGATTACAGCTCCATGTATCAAAGGCAGAATTTACTTGCACAATTCACATCCAGACCTCGGCTCAGGGCTCACAGCCTGCGCTACATTCCCGGGATCTGCACAAGAGGGATGCAGGTTTTATGCAGGCCTCAGTTCTAACATAAATGCTTATGCATGTGTGCACACACAGACGCACACACACAAAACCAACCAAAAACCCTTCTCTGCCCACCTGGGATACAGAGGCAGTGGCAATGACTGCGTCTGATCTGCACCCCGTCCAGAGCCGCCGCAGCCCTGCAGTGCCCGCTTAGAGCTGCCCAAGTCCTCGGAGTCCAGGGGGTTGGAGCAGGAGCTCCCAGTTCCGTATCGGAGGACACGAGGTTTTAGCTGCCGGGAGCGGCAGGGCGGGCGCCAGCCGAGCCTGCGCCACGGGTTCGGAGCAGCCTCGCTAAGAAAGCGAGGAACAAAACGAGCGCTCGTGCTGGTGTCACTGCGTCCACCCTCGCACAGCGCGTCCCCTGCGGCATGGAGGGACGGAGGGGGCGAGGGCACGGGCCCCGCGCTAGCCCCGCTCTCCCTCTCTCCCGCGGTACCCAGTGGCTGCGGCGCACAAACAAACATGGCCCCCGCGCCAGGGCTGGCCGTCCCGTCGCACGGCGGTAGATGGAGCTGTGTTTTCGCCGGCTCCCGAGCCGCGAGCGGCGGCTCTGCCGCAAATGCCGTGCTCGTTCTGCGAGCACCTGCCACAGCGGCTCGGCCGCGCCGCGCGCCGGCGTCGTTCAGCGAGGAAACCCCCAACGCCGCGAACAGGATCGATCCACCCGCCGCAGCAGGGTCCGTGCCTGCCAGCTGAGCCGTGTGGGATGTTCTTCCTTTGATTTGTAAAGCGGTATTGGACCCCGAAACGGAATTCACTACGGTGTGGGGAGGGAGAAGAGGGCATGCTTTATTTATCTTGCTAAATCGGGATTGAGACATTCTTGTCACACTTAGAGGGGATTTATATAGATTGCATCATTTGTGTGGAGGCTGAAGACGATTTTACAGGAAGTGATGGTCAAGAGATCTGTGGCCAATTTCTCAACTATTATTTGTAGTTTTAACACTTGCAATCTGTACAAAATAGCAAGGCAGAGGAGGAGGGACAAGAGGTGGAATGCTGGCAATTATCTTCTCTGCAAGCTGGGAAAAAATATAAATGCTTATGTTGGTTTTTACACTCCCCCTGACCTTCAGGAAATACTGCAGTTGACTTGAGTGAATTCCTGCATGGCCACGGTAGAATTTCCTGGTGTTGTGCCCTGCGGGAGCAAAGCTACACATTAGAATTGCCTCAGGACATGTGTCAGGCAGATCTGCAAAAATAGCTGATTTACCATTTTTTTCTGACCACTCAAAACTGGTCCTTGAAAATGACCTTTCATGTCCTTGGAAAATTAGATCGCTGTCAGAGCTGTTCTGTGGGTTCAGGAGCAGCTTAGGCTGTTTAAAATGAGGGTCTTGGCAGAGATGCTGCCAAACTGTTCTCCCAAACAGATGCAACATCTTCTGCCAGGGCAGGGAGAAGGCAAGTCTTACCAGGAACCTGCTGCACAGGGCAACAGAAGGAGGAGCAAAGAGCCTTGCAGCACAGGGATCTAACTGAGCATCCATCAGTCACCAAAACCAAAAACATGGCACGCACAATACTAAAAATGGGATGTTGTCTATTAAGGAAGAGACACCAGAGCAAAAGCAGAGTGCAGAGGAATCACCTTGCCCACAAGCACAGGCAGGAGATCTCCCACGTCCCTTAAGGCTCCTTCGCGGTACGGAAGATCACTTCTTTCCTGTAGCTGGGAAATGGTAACATGGAAAGTAAAAACCCAGCCTGAACCTAGAGGAGCCAGAGCAGCTCTCTGCCCACCCCTAGTTACCAAGAGAGCCCTTGGTGGCGCAGCCGGCAGCAGCAGGAAAGGGTCTGGCTCAAGGGCCGAGTCTGCAGGTGCTGCGGCCGCGGGACAAGGACTCAGGAGCATGCACAGGAGTGCCCAGACGGAGCCATCCAGGTTCCCTGTACAAAACAAGCACAGCCCTGTGGTCTCCCCCACATTTCCATTCCTGGAACTGCCTTGCTGCTGACTCAGGCTTCAGGGAGAAGATGCGCTAGACCCGCTCGCAGCCCAAGTACAGCTTCTGCAAAACAGGGGACATCAGAGGGGCTTCTCCTTGTGCAAGAAGTACAGGAATGCCTGATATTTGGAACTCTGTTTAATATACGAATGTCACATTAAGTTCCAAATTAATTTTCCATACATTATGGCACTCATTCATCTACTCTCCAATTGCTCTGAGAAAATGTTCTGCTTAAAATTCTGCAACAGCAGAAAAAGGCGAGGTGGGCGCAGAGCTCGCAGACGCATTTCACTGCCTACTCCCCGGCTGCTGCGGTGTTTGCATCTTTTCTTAGCGGTCCTCTCCTAGAGGGATCCATGAGGGAGGACCAGAAACCTCCTTCTCTCCTATCATCCCAGCACAAACTGGGCTGACAACTAGCACTAAAGTAGAAGTGAAGGAAGCGAGCGTCAAATCAGGCTGCTGGGAGTTCTCTGTTTTTTGAATCACGAGGCACATGCTGCTAAATTCGCCTGCACAATCAAGTGCAGGCCTGGCTTTAAACACACAAATAACCTCATGCTATTGACTACAGGGGAAAGCTATCTTCAAAGTGTCTATTTAACTTGTTATTCTGTGGAAATATGCAGTGCTACATAGGCAATAGATACAGACATGTTTAGAGCTTTTCTAGATTCTTTGAAGAAGATTTCATGGTATGCTAGTAGGAAAACTGAGAATATTGTAGAGTAAGCTGAGATGCTGCAGATGATATTTGCCAGCAAGGTAATTCAATATACTTCTATTCAACATTCAATAATTAACGAGAGGCCCCCAGCAGTGCATTGCTGGGTGATTATCTCATTGCAGCAACTATCCCCAGCCAGCAGAGAGGTGCCAGAGGCTGCAGAGGGGCACCAGCAAACGCTCACATTGTGTCTTCATAGTGACGCACCGAAATACAAGTGGAGACAATGGTTTGGCCCATTTAGCAGAAATGACTCTTTATTTCTCTGAAAAAAAGTTAATAAAAGAATGGAGACTAGAAAACCATCTACTGAAAGTGGGGAGTTCTACTGATTCTATGATAGTACCTGTTCGCCTGTGGATGTAAGACCTTATCCTGCCTCAGGTTCTGAGCGGGTAGACAGGATCTGTGCTCTGTTCAGATAGGATCAGTGTTTGGGCTCTCATGCAGCAAAAATCTAGGTAAGGAATTTGAAGTTTAGTCTGTAATGAACAGAAGCCAACAGCTGACAAATCAAATACTTCAGAGAAGTGAAAATTAAACAGTCCTGCAGTCACGAGTGTTGGCATATGGAAATCTGCTATTGAGCTAACAATAATGTCTACTTCTATTGGAAGCCAAGGGGAGGCTCCAGAGTTCTGGAGAAAGCCACGCATCTGCGTATCAGGAAAAGTCACTGCAGAATGTGTTTGACGTAGCACGTAGTTGTTAACCTCCCTGTCAGCCATTCACCTTGTGCAACCACAAGCTGAGAGCAGCAGTCCGTGGGCGAGGTGCTCCGGGGACAACATCAGGCTTCCATTTCAACACTTGGATTTCCAGCAGCTACGAGGAATGTCAGCAGGTCCTTTCACCCCCATTGCCTGGCCGAGCCCAACATCTCTATTCAGTTCAACAAAAAACAGATAAATGGTTCGTCTGTAGCCCCCTCCCCTTGCACTTGTACATTCAGGGTACCCACCTTTTCCACCCTTTACTGCAGGTATTTATGAAGAGCACGATACTCCTTGGAGACTGTCTTCCTTGCTTTGCTACAGCCTGACACCTGCACTGTTTCCTTATGTACAGTTGAGCCAAATGGCTGTGAAAGGGGAGGTGATCTAGGCCCCTTTTGTGGAAGGTGAGCAAATTCTGCAGGAATTGGTGACTATAAAAGAAGAAAAGGATTTACAGATATGCAGCTATGAAGCTAATCAATAGCGCTTGTGTAAGACATTCACCTTTAATAAAAGAGAAGGAAGGAAGCAATCATGATGTTGGAACTGGAGACAGCAGTTTCATTTGTCTGCGAAAAACAATCCAAGCAGGGAAAGCAAGACCACAACATGCGCTGTGCCACAGCAGTCAGCAGCAAGATCATGTATTTATCATACTGGGATGGGAGGAGTCACACGCTCTTGTGAAACACAAGTAGTTCTCCTAGAGATGACAGATGGACTCTGAGGTTGACTCATAGCACTCCTCCCCAGCAGCGTCCTGCACTTTGTAGTGCAGATAGCTGACGAGAGATAATGGGCACCGAAGAGCTGACGGGAGATAAAGCACTAAAGAGAAGAGGGAGATAAAGTGCTGAAGAGAAGGAGAAGATATGCACGAGTGCCTGCACACACACAGGAACAAAGTCTGGTAAAGGACCAGTGGCTTCTGCTAGCTTCAGCACTGAATCACTGCTTTTCTTCCTAGAGCATTTGGCCTGCAAACTTTGGGATCTTTCATGGGCACCACATGGTTGAATGCGCTTGGCTGCGTCCTGCCCATCTGAGGGATCCACAAACCAAAGAAAAGAAATTCCTGTGAGTTGCGAGAGTGGGAGAGGAAAGGGACAAGCTTCCTGCTTTGGAAAACAATAATTTTGGGACCAATCAGCATCTTGTTCTCTGTATATGGGCACAAAGCACCTGGTGCGCACACACGACCAGCCTGCTACTGATGTCCATAGTGAACGCAAACAGAGCCAGGGCTTTTACTTATGTGCATACTATTGAGGAATCTGGTCCTCTTGTGGCCTGGTCTCTGACTGTAGGAAGAAAAAATCATCTTTCCAAAACCCTGCCAGTTCCTCTGTTTAATCTTCCAGTGCTTCCAGGTCAGGCCTGTTCAGATCAGAAGTCAAAAATATCCCATGTGCCAATTCTTCCTCTTCCAGCTGCTTTCATCAATTGGTTCTACATTATCCGTAAGTAGAATAATGCATTTATATCATGTTTGGTGGGAAACATGATCTTCAAGAAGCTCAGAACTCCATCACGTGCGTTTATCATTAGCACTTAGCTAATGTCCCTTTGAGTGTGCCAGGAGATGTGAATCCAGCAGCTGGCTATGCCGGACATACCTGGCACGGATCTCTCCGGTGTGGGTCAGAGTTTCCCCAGCGTGAGGAGACATGCAGCTTCTTTTCCCTGCAGGCTCCTGTGCCTCGGCCAGCCCCAGCCTGTCGCCAGGGAGGGGGCACTGCCAGCCGGTGCGGAGAGCAGCCTGCCCTTTCGGCTACACAGGGTGTGACAGGAGCCGCAGAAAGGGATCCTGGCACCAAGGATAGTGCTCTCTCCTCCCCTGCCAACTGCTGCTATTCAGACCTACATCCTCTTCCTTGGCTCCCATTACGGCTCCTGTTCCGCCGCCTGCTTAGGCCCCCGCTGCCCCTTCCTCTCCTGCCCCTGCTTTGGCTCCAGCCATGCGAGCACAGGCAAGGCGTGACGAGCAGGACACAGATGGAGGCGGCTTCAGGGAGCGCTCATGCCCTCTCGTTGCCTTCATGGGACTGTGTGGGCAGGTGACGTTCTGGCTATGAATAGCAACATCTTTGATTCCACACAGGGAGAACTCATAATTTAAAATAGTAGCAACACTGACAGTGCTCACAAGTCTCAGAAGAGAAAGGCATTTGGAACCGGCATGCTCATCTTTTCCATGACAGGAAGCAATTCCAGCTCTGCTACAAGAGTAAATATTGTCTGCTTCAGTCATTCGTTGCAACTCATGACATGCTGTATGGGTGCCATACCAATGAAGAGACCACTGTGTGCACTTTGAAGAGTCTGTCTGCTCGTGATTTACGAGTTCTGGTCTGGGATGCACAACGCCTGAGGCGGCTGCTCCTCCTGAGGCAGCGCTCGCTGACCCAGCCGGCTCCTGGCGAGGGACAGGACGAGCAGGGCCACCAGCCCTGCGTCTCCATCAGCAAAGCGCCCGCAGGGGCCAGGACCTGTCCAGCGGCATCCGCTGGCGCCGCAGGAGGAGGGAAGGAGGCAGACGGTGACCACTGTCAGGAGCAGACACATGCACTGGCTCAAGCTGCCGTCTTCCAAAGAGCTTTCTGCTCTAGGGTCCTTAGTGCAGGGGGAAAAAGGAAGGAGTGATGCAGACAGGAACCAGCTTCTCTTTTAGCTTCTCACGCATTCATACCAAATGGAGCAGAAAACACTAGAAACCAAATATTTTCAGAGCTTTGTGGAAAAGTTTTTTTTTGTTTGTTTTTGGTTTTAATTTTTGCTTATTTTTTTTAAATGATCTATGTCCAGCAACTGTGGACAACCCAATATGCAAAAGGCAGTATCTGCAAAAACTTCGTCAGGCATTTCAAGTTTCAAATAAAGTTTTACAATTTAATAATGTTAACCAAGAATAACTTAACTCCTCCATGGAAATTGCAAGTGAATCCTAGAGATTTTGATCTCATTTGGAATCCAGCCATTTCAAATCTTGCTGTAGTAAACTTCATAATTCTGAAAACAACAAAAAGCACATAGTAATAAGTATCCATAAGAATAAGGTCCATAGGGAAAAAAAAGTCTCTCTCTATATATATATATCAGTGTAAACAGGATGGGATACAGTGTTAGATTTGATGCCATCAGAACAGATCTTATCTTAAACCATTCTGAGATGCAGAATCCCTCCCTGCTTTGCTCTGAGGCTGCATTTCACTTTGTACAGATATTAAAGTCCCGTCCTGCCCTAAGGCACTGTCTACCCCGAACTCCCCCTGGCTCCAGCGGAAGGAGCAAGGCCACACTCTGAAGGGGCTGCCAACCCCTCTGCCCCACTGCAGCAGAGCGCACAGCAGCAACGCGGCTTCCTGCCCCGCCTCAGCCTCCGTGCCCAGGTACCACGCACCGCGCGACGGCCAGCGCCGCATGCACCCACAGGCCTGGGCTGCGGCGCCCGCGCAGCGCTGTCAGGTGTCCCCTGGCAGTGTCCGGCTCTACAGCAGCGCCCGCAGCGGTGCTGCCGATGCCTCGCGCTGGAGCGCGGTGCCGGCTCAGGGCCTCGCACACGGGCGGCAGGAGGAGCCCCCTGCGTGGGGCGACGCCGGGGCGCTCGGCAAGAGCACAGCCTGGAGCAGCCACCCGTGCAGCCCCCCGAGGTGCACACGTGTGTGCTCACGCGTGTGCTCACGTGTGTGACCCCATCTCACCACAGCGCGCCCGCCCAGGACAGGACAGAGCGTCTTTGTGCGGCCCTTTCCCCACCCTCACATGACCTGGCTTAGCCTAATTCTCCCTGGCAAAACAGGACCATTCCCAGTGCCTGCTCCAGATATCCCTTCCCACAGACTGGACTGGGAAAGCACGAGGCCTCAACATGTGAGCACAGGGTGCGCTCTGGCAGAGGAGCCATCTCCCTGGCCCCGGCTCTGTAAAGGCCTTATCTCCTTGCGCAAGACAGATATGCAGAAGAAACGCTTTGATAAACCAGGAGGAAGATCACCTAGGCCTTGACTCACCCTCCTCGTCACCCTCGTGCTCTTCCCGAGCACTTAATTAGCAGAAGCTGCAGCCGGTCTCCGCAGCCAGGCTGCCGGGAACACGGAGCATCCGGCACCCGTGGATTTTCCTCCCACTCGCCGGCAGCAGCTCGTGGTGGTTCTGCAGGGAGCAGAACTGGCCTCCAGCTCCGCGCATGCTTACAGGATCATATTCCCACATCCTCCACCAAGGAAAGCCACACAGAAGTGATCGCTCTTTGGCATCTTCTAGTTTTGGGGGGCAATATGAACTTTGCTTTTCCTATAAAAGGCTCCCATTGAGTCTTTTCCTGAGGAGCTTGACTCCTAAAACCACTGCTGGAGTCGGTGAGACGAGGTGAGACAGACAGCTCTGAAATCAGGTGCACACTGGCAGCAGCGGCTCCCTTGGGCAGCGCAGTGGAAGCGGCTCCCGTGGCCGCGGCTCCCGCTGCTCCTTGTGGACAGGAGCCGCCAGGGTCTGTGCCGGCGAGCGCAGACCGACAGGGCGCCTGTCCCCCCAGCCCAGCAGCTCACACTCGAGCCACAAACGCAGACAAGCTCCCAAGCTATGGTCTGAAATGCTCCCTTTCCTCTCTGGGGCAAGACGCATCCCCACTCCTGCACACCTGACTGAGCAGAAAGAAGGAAAAAGCAGCGAATGTTATTTCTCTTTTCACAAAAAGGCCTAGTAAAGAAATAAGTTACATTTTTGATAGCTTTTAATACATTTGGCTATATTCTGATTTAGACAATTAGAATTTTAAGTGTTCAAATTGATTGCATTTTTCATCAAGGCTCAAACCATCTTGCGTTTACTAACTGCACAGGCTGTTTGGGGGGTGCTATGTACCTATTTGGTTGCATTGGTACAGCTTGCCTGCCTAGGGCAGTGCAGTCTCCAGGAAGAAACAGCTTTTGCAGCAACAAGCAGTCTCGGACCCAGCTGCAGCGCTCACAGCGGTGTAGCAGTCGCTCCAGGTTCCTTCCTAACCCTGTCGCACGCTGTTGCACGGCCATTCCAGCCGCTCCGNTCTCCAGGTTCCTTCCTAACCCTGTTGCACGGCCATTCCAGCCGCTCCGACACGCACTCGCTGCCTTCCCCGTGCAGCAGCAGAGCCCCGCGCTGACACTGCTGCCAGTCTCTGCCAGAGCTTTACTTCACCAGCGTCATTCTCGTTCACGCATAGGAGATCAAAGCACCATGGTAAAACCACCCAGCTGCCCCATGACTGGTCTCAAGGTTTCAAAGGTTAGAGGGAAATCTCCAACCCTGGTCCCAAGGTGCCACCAGTATCAGATATTGTGTACATGAAGGTGATGCACAATTACCCCAAAGTAGGCATATGCATGTGCTATTTTGATATATATATATATATATATATATAAAATACAGTTTTGATTACAAAAAAAAAAAAAAAAAAAACTCAGCAAAGCAGAAGACTATGGGGAGGAATTTAATTTCACATTACATTAAATGTGTTTCATTTTGGGGGTATTTGTCATGTCTGAACCTTGAAAAAGACTTGTATGGGAAAAAGCAGCTGAGATGTCCCATCGTTTTTATTACCATCCAAATAAGGACTAGTCGTGCAAGCAAGTGCAGAGAAGCAGCTTTTGCAATTTACTTTCCTGAGATTCTGAGGTAATTACGTAAGACGTGAGTCAACCATCACAGACATCTTGCCACCTCCCTGTCCTCTCTGCACTTTGGTCCTGGCCCTCCTCCACTAAGAGCTTCCTTTTCCTTTTCTCCTGTCCTGACTCTCTGTTTCTGCCAATTCTCCGTTTTTCTCCCAGGTGCCAGACTTTCACCTCTTGTCTTACTCTGCACAGTAAGAAGTGATACAAAGCTAAACTTTAACACTAATCTTAAATCAATCTAGTCCACTAAAAAAGCTGATAAATCCAAGTTGCTCTCCTAAGTATCAAGTGGATGGGTAAAATTCAAAGCCTGAGTTTCAGACTAATGTACATGGTAAAAGGAGACCACTCACCCATTGTACTAACAGCAGCTGAACAAGGAACCCGCACCAGCAGGTGTTTGTGTCCAGGATGAGAGAGATTTATCCTGTGGTGCTAGATATGAAGGCTTCACACAGTGTCCTACCTACCGCATCCATCCGGCTAAACTCAAGATATGGCAGTGCTGGCACAAAAACAAATGTGATAAAGAAAATCCAGTAACAACACCTGGAAATACAAGGACATCTTTCAAGTCCACAATGGGAATTAAACCAAGGAGGAGGCTTTAAACTGTCCCCAGAGCTGCCACTGGGCTCCACATTTGGCAGCAGATTCTCACCTGCACAAACACCTCTGAGCGCAGATCTTTCGTAACGGGCAGCAGTGGAGACTAATGAAGGAGTCTGCGATTTAAACAGTTAGTGGAAAGTTATTTGAAGATAGAAGAGTATACAGAAACATTCTCTGGTTTGAAGCATGTTTAGCTTTAAAAAGCTAAACAATTGTACCAGCACTGTGATCAGATGCCACCCTCATTTCATCAGAGCTTAAAATAGATCGAGTAACAAGGCAAACAACTGTAAAAATCCCAAGCTGCTGCCAAGAGACACACGGCAGGCAGCAGCAGCAGCAGCGCTTCTAATGACCGTGTTGTTCATAGAAGGAAAATCTCCACAATTCAGGAGCACAGTTAATACAGCCAAACACAAACCTCATTTGTAAAATAAACCCTGCAAAAGAACCCCTAGACATAATGCAATGCGCAGTCCAAGTGGCACAGATCAGAGGTAGTCTGTGAGCACTGGGCAAGATTATCCCCTTACGGGTACCCTTAGCTGTGGGCACGCAGGCGGGAGCCCCCTTCCTTGTGTGAAATCACACCTCATGAACCCAACCCACAGGACAAGCCGTATGTGAACTCACAGACCCATAATCTTCACAGATTTTTTCAACACCCTCTGTCAAGTCCAGATAGTTTCTTATTTTAGCCATTAGCTCCACAGGTTCTGTTAGCGCTGGAGGCTGAGGCTTTGTAGTAAACCTCAGGGAGTTCAGTACATTCTGTTCAGAGTACTAAAGATGCCAAATAACCACTTCTATTTGCATTTGCTTAAACATATCCATACTGCAAGCAGCAGGAATAGGTTTAGCACTCCAAAGTACTGCTAAAAAACAGCCGAGACCAAAAGAAAACATATCAAACAATAACTGAAAGGGCGGTTTTGTGTAGACACTGCAGCAAAAACAAAGGATATGAAGTTTTTTTACAGAACCTTTAACACCCATTCTTAATCAATCACTGTTTTAACCATCAGTATGTTGTGTAAGTTCTCTAGAAACACCCAGCAGCTGCTCACAGCGTTCTGGGTTCAGACCTTTTGCTGGAGAAGGTCGGTGTGAGTCGCTGCTGCGGCGCAGCCCGACGCTGCTCTCTGCGGCAGCCGCGACAGCTCGCAGGCCGCGGCCAGCCCGGCAGCAGAGCTGCTGCATTATGAATCACATTGTACTCATTAGAGAGGCAGGCAGCAGCCCTGGGTGGGCTGCAGAGCCAGGAGACTCTGGGTTCTGCTCCTGGTTTTTCCAGTGATTTGCTGTATGACCTTGAGAAAGCAACTTAATCACTGCGCAAATCAGTTTCTCAGCCTCTGCTTATCAAACATTAGTAGCACAGCAAAATACTCAGCAAAGGCTGTTCTGTTTAAGAAATCAAGGACGGGAAAAACAGTATTAGACTATCTGGAAAAAAGAAAAAAATAATAATTTAATGCTTCCTGGTGCATGCACATTTCTGATTCCAAAGGCAGTTTTGACTATTTGGAACACAGGTACTAAAATCAGAGAAGGTCTTATAAATAATAAATTAAATGTTAAAAAAGAAAAATCCACAGTGCTTCCTTATAATGACTTTATGTCACTAGGTGTCTGATGAGCTGGGTTATCGCTCCGAGGTGCGTTCCCCAGCGCTGCAGAGACGTGTTCATACTGGTGCTGCCACACGGCAGAGCCCCATCCCGCACAGCGATGCCGACTGCAGCAGGCGGATGCCGACCACGGCACATAGCGCCCCAAAACGCATAAACCTGGATCGCCTGTCACAAGCAGAAGAGGTGGCTCTCCACAGGAAGGCTTTTTTGAAGTGATAGGCTCTTAGCCACATAGTTGAGGTTTATGTTTGCGACTCCAGTCTCTTTAAGTGGTCAGTGTTGACCTGTGCAGAGAGCATCATCCATCGCCTTGCCACCATCTCTGGGAAATCTTGATGGCTCCAACCTGCTTGAGGAAATCCAGATCCTCATCAAATTGTGACCCAAATTTCCATTAAGCTGTAATTCTTTCTCTTTTAAACTCATCTCCCCATGTTACCAGCCTTCCTGTGCTCTGTCAGTCTCTCTGAACAGCAGCTTTAATCTGCTACGAGTGAAATCCTGTCTTGCCTGCAAGCTTTTAGTGTGCAGGTGGGTGTTGCACATACTGCACAGACTCTGTGGAGCTGCGTCCTGGCGAGCTGAGACATTCCCTGCTATTGGGATACATGCACAGAGGGCAAGGCTGTACGGGCCTTCATCCACATCGCACGTGCACATCCCAGACCGCAGAAATTAAGAACTCCCCCAGTGTTGGGATTCCCCTGACATTAAATGCAGTAGCTGGATACCAGCTGTGAGCAGGACTGTCTCCAAGCTCCCGGCAGTCTGGGCCAAGGCTTTGGGCCAGCAGACCCAAACCTGTTCCTGTGGCCTCTGCCTGGCACCGGTACAGGGAGCCCATCCACGCAGTTTAAATTAAAATTTTAAACCTGTTTCATTAAAACAACATAGTTATATGTAAAACACCTTAGTTAAATCAGTTATTGAATAGAAGTGAAAGTTTCTACACATGGGTACTTGAAATAAAACCATGAATAAATTGTTCAATTACTCTGCCACATAACTATGGTCACACAATTCTGAACAAAAGTTCAAAGCTGATTTTGAATAAAACAAGGTTAGCTAGTCCAAGGAAAAAAAATGTCAAAAGTGGTTTAACTGAACAAAACCTAGTCTATCCAAAACAGCTTAAATAAATAACTTAATTTGCCAGTATAAATGTGCATACTGCACATCTGAAGAGAAAATAATATCCTAAAAGTACCCCATTTGGTGTCTGAGAACAGATTTTTTTTGCCTAGCCAAATATTTTCATCAAATGCATTACAAATGGCAGATTCTTTCAAACTGTAAGATAGATTTTCAAAAAAAATCAGTTTAATTATTTAGAAACCAAATCTGCAGTGGGGCTGCCTGTTTGAAGCCCTGCTCTAGCACATCTGTTCACAGCCTCCACTCTCACATTAGGTGTGAATGTTCCTTTATTTTATTCTGTTTGTTTTCATAAAGCATCTTCAATATTGCAAATAGTGAGCCATGCTGAAATTCAGACTAGCATTCTTCTCAAGTGCATTATAAACACTTAGCTTCACCTTGTGCTCCTGAAGGCACCTGACAGGTGACATTAATCACGGTTGCTGTATAGTCTGTCATTCCTCGTTTGTAATAAACGGGAACTCTCCATACACAACAGGGGATGCAATAGGCCAGCAGTTGCCAGGGAGAAGTTAATTTGACTTGCAAAATGCTGTTGGTCTGGTTGGTCAGAGATCCATTCGTGCAAGGTTTTTAAACACAGCAAATAAACCTGTGGGTACAAAGAGGAAACTGGCTTTTACAGGTAGCCGTCATGGGGTCTCCAGGCACTGGTGACGAGACGCGGCCCGTTCTGGCCGCCGATGCCGCTCAGGAGCGCAGGGCCACCCGGCAGCCATCGCAAGGGAAGAGCCGTCGTCCCCGGCCAGTGAGCGAGCACCAGGCAGACGGGGGCTGCGTGAGCATCGTCCCACACCGGCCTGCGTTGATTTGAGCCTCCCACCTCCCGGGCTCGCCCACGCTCCGGCAAACGAGGGCCTGATACGGGACTGAAGATCCTGCATTAGTAAAACAAATACTCATAAAAGATCATTATGGACAACCTTGCCGGCAGGCTGAACACCAGGGCCGAGAGCTGATGCCTGGCCGGTGGACAGTCAGAGGAAGTTCCTCTATTTACCCCTGGGGCTTCAAACGGGCAGGAAGGTGCTCAGGCAGGTGCCAAGAGCTCCCGGGTTCCCTCGGGAGCCCATTCCGCTCCTTGGCAGCTGCATTTCTGTTGATGGGGAACAGGAAACTCTCCGCACTGGGGGCCAGGCAGCTTCCCCAGAGTCAACCGAGCTCCCGAAAACACCGCGGCCACAGACCAGAGCGAGAGTCTTGTCCTTGGCAGAAAGGAGCTGGAGTTATGCACAGCAGGTGCAAGGTACCGTATTTACCATCCTTTAAGAACATGTGGAATCTGCTTTCTACTTATATTTGGCAATGGAAAATGCATAGGAATACTCAGACAGACATAAAATGAATTCCCTTTACACTGCAAACTTAAATCAAGTAGGATTTCCCATAAAAAGACAATATAAAGTCTGTTGCCATTTGTCTTTTGTTGCCATTGTCTTTTTTCATTGTTGGTGCTTATATGCCATCATAAATTTGGAAAACATAAAATTATACGCAACATTAACACATTTTTACCAAACTCACTTGTTAGCTGATAATGGATTGCAACAGATGTATGAAACAAGTGAGGGGAAAACAAACACACACACAAAGATCCTGAGTAATCCTAAATAAAACAATATTGAATTGTTTTGTCATTGTTAGATGTTTCACTTTCACCTAGCAGACCACTAAACTGAGTTTAGAATTTTTGAGAAGCAGGAAATAAATATGAAAAAACAATTAATGACATGTTAGCTTTTTCCCTTTAAAAGACAGTTTGTTTCCACTACAGAGAATATCAATTATTAGCCTTTTTCTGTAATCAAGGACTATCCTAGAATCTAACACTAATTGCTTGGGCATGCAAAATGCCTCACACATGAAGGTGAACAAAGAACTTTAGTAGTTTTTTTTAACAGTAGAAATAAAAGAAAGTCACATCAGCCTTCATTCGATATTATGAGCCAAAATCCAAACTTGAAATTAGGAGGTGAAACTTGTGCTGGCCCCAGAATTGTGTTACCAACTACACAGCTGGAATCCAGGCCATATTTTGTTGCCTTCTACCTCCCTGCCTATCAGCAGTCCAGGTTCACCACGCGACACCAGGAGCAGAGTCCAGTGGGGAACATCCGTTTCTGCCTCTTTAGAAAGCTGTGAAACAGCTCTACACTGGTTAGTGTAATGCTTAAGCAGGTGCTTCAGTGACAATCCATGTTGTTGATCACAGTTTTTGCTACAGGTGAAGGCTAAAATGAACTTAAAACAAAAGACAAACTCACTACTTTACAATTCACTCACATGAAGCAACCAGCACCTGAATGCAAAGTCAGATCCGCCCACTGTATACAAAACAATCAAGCTTGTTCAACCCTGAAATCGTAGAATTGCCCCATTTTCAGTATTTTCTAGTTTTGCAATATTCTTCCTAAGCTGAGGAACTAAAAATGCAATATTGTAGATGTGTTAGAGTCATATGTGGACTGGGGCATCATTTTTGTATTTTCCTGCGACACAGCGCAGAGAATAGACCTACCTATTGTCCAGGCTATTTGGCACGTCACGACTGCTTCCAGGAGTTGATGGCTTTGCCAAATTGCAACGTTCCGGCTGTATTTTCATGCCAAGGGTTTGTCCCAAAGTGGCGGCTTTTGAAAGTTTTTGCAAAAACAAATCAGCTGTTTCCAAGAACAGGAACAGGGAACCGTGCAGTGCCTTAGGCATAAAAGCATCAATAACCATGACCTCCAAGCAGGGCTTGGCAACAGCACTAGAGGAGCCAACAGGCCCCAGATAAACAATGTAGGAAAGGAAATACTGCAAGGCTAATGTATGCTATCCATACAGCATGCAAATTCTTCCCCAAGGAATAATACTGAAACAAAGTTAAATATTTTATTGGGACTAATACTTTCACTTAACTTATTTTATAAATCAGTTTGCATAACATAACCCGGCATCCTTCATCCTTTCCAGTTTTACTTACAACTTGCAGAGTTAATTTCATTACTTTAACTGGCTGCATGGTATTTTTGTATCTAAGAGCACAGAGCGATAGGAGCTTGGCAGAACGCGGCTGACTAAGAGAGAGAAAAAGGGTGTTCTAATTCCCGAACATGCAAGAACAAGACCCTGCTCCTTAGCCTGCAGAGCTTGATTTTAAAGCAGTAGGATGAAAATGATTCAGCCTATCTTAAAATTAGAAGTATGACAAGATCGAGAACGCAAGATATGTACTGAATTAAATGCAATTTTAATTTGACTTAAAGAGGTTTTTGCTGTTAATGTCTGGTAACGGATATGCTGGATATTTGTTAATTTTAAAATATGTGAAAAAGTCAAGCCTATGGGGTGCTCTTTCAGCTCGCTGAGCATCACCCTGTCGCTGGGGGAGAAGAGCTGCTGCCTGAGCGGCGGCCACAGGGCCTGGGCAGCCCAGCGCGAACGCGGCTGCAGGGCAGGGGACAAGGGCAGCGGTGACGCGGGAGGGCGGCCGCGCTGCTCTCGCCACCCTGGCCGCCGTTCCCAGCAGGAATGACCCTTGGGAAGGCTCCACTGCCTCCTGCTCCCCCAGTCCCTGCCAGCGCCGCAGCCAGGCCCTCCGGCCAGCCCCATCCCCGCTCACTCGGGGACCACAGGAGCCCCCAGGAGCCGCAGGACACACGGCAGGTCCCCAAGGCCCCTTTCACTCACCCATCTCTCTAGAGCTTTAGCAACAACCCAAAACGTGCGGCAGAATTGTTTCAAATTAAACACTGCCATAGCTAACACAACTGTAAATCATTTAGTTCCACAGAACCCTAATAAGTTTTTCTGTGTCACCTACTGCTTTTCATTGCACCAAGACAGAAGAACAGTATTTATGGAGCCGCGTATCATGAACTGTTACTTGGAGGGGGGGAATCCAACATTTTAGATGCTAATAAAATAAAACTAATTTAAAAAAAAAAGGGGGGGGGGGAAAGGAAAAAAAAAAAAAGAAAAAAAATGGGGAAAAAAAACAGAGTTTCTTTAGGCAAATGACCAAACTCAGACATGCTCCTTTCATTCCTTCCAGATACAATATTTAACAGCCAGGACTGTGCTTCCCATCTCAGTGCTTCTCTACACTCTCCTCCCTGGGGTAATTCCTTTCCCTTAAATAAAACCCTCCAGCTGTCCCTGTTTTGTTTCACGGTGTGCTCTAAATTCGGCTTTTTTGCACCTATGGAATTCAGCTGTGTGCAGGCATTTGGCACCTTCCAGTATGTTTGTGTTGCTCCTGGTGTGTTTTCCTTACTTTCTTTATCACTTAGGTTTTCTTCTGAAGAAATCCATAAGTAGTGAATTTAAAAATGGTTAATTTCCTCGGAGTAACTCCTTCCATTTTCTTTCTGCCCTTGCAATAAAGACAAGCAGGAATCAGTTTAACTGTGTCTGTGCTTGTGCTGATGGGTTATTCCCTGAAGTCCCTGGGCCAGTTTTTACTTTGTATATGTGAGCAGATCCCTCACTGAAACCAGCAGTGTATATGTCTAGCAGTTGAATTTGGCCCAACTATGAGTCACTAGCACACCAAGAGAAACCTAAAATAATAATTTATGTTAGAAAAATGCTGGTCAGCATCCATGTTCTCACTTGCCTCCTCCCCTTCACATTGTGCTAATTGCCAAGGCAGCTGGTATAAGCAGAAACTTTATCCTTTTTTAATCATCCCCCTCAGCTGCCGCCTGCCTGGCTCGCAGATCACTGTCCTGAGTATCTGCATGATGCTGCATTTTGCACAATGACAGCGATGGGCCGTGAAGGCAGATACGAAAGGTTTCCGACTTCCCAAATCCTCAAAACTAGCCAGGCAGAACTAGGGAGCAAAGAAATACAAACTGACTAATTAGATCTTACAACTAAGATACAGTATTTTTCATAGTTTATATGTTTTTTCTTACTATATATAATGCCATCAAAGCTTCAGGAACAGTTTTATAATATAAGGCTATTTTAATGCCTGTCATATGTAACCAAGGGTGAGCAACCAAAGGCCACCAGCATTTTAATGCTAGCATAATTTTAAAGAAGTGGCTAGATTAATGAAGAGCCTGTTACTAAGTGTAGTTAGTCCTAAGCGTACTGAGCTGGTACAACACACAGTTTGTTTCTGTGGACGGATGCACGCAGACGGTCACTGCTGTGAACACGTCTGGCAGAAGCACCCGTGGCCACGGCCTGCCCCGAGCGCGATGCGTCACCGCCGCGTGGTAACTACCGCATCTGAGTTCGTGCTGCCTGGAGCCGCCGAATTCCTCATTTCACCAAGCTGCTCTCCCTGAACAAGGTGCCTTGTAAAAATGAGCATGGAAAGCTGACTTGGCCCAAAGTCCATTTTCAAGGCTAGGCTCATTGGATCAAATGCTGGCATTGGAGTGATGACCCTTCTAAGACGTGCTGTGACCAGGCTCTTTTAGCAATGTGGGTCTTGCTCACATGGAGCAAGGTGGGAGTAACTCTAGTGCAGTCAGTGAAGCCACAACAGTGCAAAACATCTACAACATCAGGGCCACTCACAAACACCAGAGCTGGGAAGGATTTATGAGGCCATCTGGGTCATCTCACTTTATTTGCCTTTCTCTAATGCTCATACATATAATTCCAGTACATTTTGTTAACAATGAGTAATAGTCAATACTAGAGCACTACTGCTCATGTTCAGAGAATTCCACAGTGACTTAGCAATGGACTTTCAATTTCTCAGTTTTCCTGTCAGTTACGTGGGAATACTGCATAACGGATGCTTATTAATTAGGCTTATTCCCACTTGTAACCATGGAAGAGGCCTCTGATATTCTCAGGAAAAGCCCTTAACGGAAGAAAATGCTGGGTATTTGAGTGCGAGCCTTATCCTCACCTGCTGGCGTGGGGAGTGCACAGGGACACTCAAGGCCAGCATGGAGTGCGCACAATGGCCACAGAGCCAGGGGGAAGGAGGTGGCTGGGGTGCGCGGAGCCTCGCTGGTGTCTGACCAGCCCCAGCGCAATCCTGCAGGACAGGATACAGCGCAGGGAGCGTGGAGCAGGGAGCAGGCTGGGGCATGGAGAAGGGGGCAAGGAGCAGCCTGCAGAATGGGGCAGAGAGCACGGGGCCAGGCGGATGCTGAGGCCGCAGCCGCGCAGGTGGGTCTCGTTCAGCCGTGGCCGCCGGGGGGTCTCGCTCGGCCGCGGCAGCAGCTCTGGTCGGCAGGGCGCGGCGGGTCCCAGCAGGGCCCGCTGAGCAGCGCCGCGGCGGGGCTCAAGGCGGGGAGCTCATCTGGGGCGCAGCGCTCCCCGCACACCAGCCTTGCGCTGCGGCCTGCACCGAGGGCGGCCGCGGGGCTGCAGGGCCTCCCAGCGCCCCTCGCGGCCGGCTCTGGCACCGGCGAGCGGCCGGCACCGCCGGAGCCAGCGAGGGCTGAGAGGGCGCGAGAGCAACCGAGCTGCTCCTGCCCTCCCGCTGGACCGCGAGCCCTTCCGTGGGCCTGGTCTTGCCGCGGGTGAGAGCACGTGCTCAGCTCGACCTGGATGAGAGCACGGCGCTCAGCATGTCCTGGGCGAGAGCACGGCACTCAGCACGGCGCTCAGCTCGACCCAGGCGAGAGCAGGCACTCAGCTCCACCCAGGCAAGAGCACATGCGCAGCTTGACCTGGGTGAGAGCACGGCGCTCAGCATGTCCTGGGCGAGAGCACGGCGCTCCGCACGGCGCTCAGCTCGACCCAGGCGAGAGCAGGCACTCAGCTCAACCCAGGCAAGAGCACATGCTCAGCTAGACCCAGGCAAGAGCACATGCTCAGCTTGACCTGGGTGAGAGCACGGCGCTTGGCTCAACCCAGGTGAGAGCACGGCGCTCAGCACAGCACTCAGCATGTCCTGGGTGAGAGCATGGCGCTCAGCTCGACCGGGGTGAGAGCACAGGGCCCAGCACACCAGCTGCAGGAGCGACGAGCCCAGGGCCTGCTCGTGCAGCAAGTTGCTTCCAGAGCCTGAACTGGACAAGGTTCAGGAAGGGGAAGCCCTAATTACCCTCCCTTCATAGCCACCTGAGGAGGAGGACGCACAGGGCACTGCCTAGGAGCACAACTGCTGCCACGGCCCCAGGAAGGTCAAGTGTGATTGGTTCAGCAGCAGCATCATTTGTAGCTGAAAGAAACAAAACGGGTGGCAGGTGAGGTCCTTGTGAGGAAGAATGTCTTAACATTGGTTCCTTCTGATACCCCACAGAGTATCAGAATTGCACAAGTACCAAGAACATAGGATTTTTGTCCAGAACACTGGACAGCATTTTCACAGAGAAAACACAGACCGGTTGGATGGTTTAAATTCCTGGCGTGACTGGACACGTCTGGTCTCCGCTCACAAGAGAGCAGAAGCGCATGGCAAGGATGCTGGCGCGAGGTGCCTCCGTGCGAGCGGCACTGGTGGCAGCTGCAGGCAGAGGTGGTATCGGTGCGGAGAGGGCACGTGCTGCAGGCGAGTTCCTGTGTCACGTTTCTGGCTGCGAATGTTTTGTCTACTGCAGCTACAAATAGCACTGCTGAGTGATAAAACTGAAAAAATGTGAAAAAAATATTTTCTCTATTTTCAACTCTGTCTGCCTTGTGAATCCTACAGCACTTTGTTTTGTCAGAGTCATGTTTCAGGCCCACAGTGCCAGCAGGTCTGGCACCTTCAGACCGGTTGTTAACAGCAGCAAACTTGCAGCAATTCATATGGGACAGAGAAGGCAATCTTGTTATATCATTCTTTAACTACAATGAAATGAGACTAAGACACTCTTAGAAAAGAAAATTGCCTTTAGAAGTTCAAAATACGCTCTTCAGTGTCTGCTGGTTAAGGCCTGTCCTGACAGACTGAAAGGATTTCACAGTATGAAAACTTCCCTCCCATGAGGTCACACTGATTTCCTTGCTTGTTTAGGATCACATCTTAGATGAGACTGTTTTTATCTACACAAAAAACAAGCAAGTTTAAAACACCTTAACCCCTAAGCTGAGGCTACGTGTGTTAAAGCCGCTCTTATATAATTAATGAACATATTATTCAGCTGAGAGCTAACAGCATGTGCTGCAGTTTCATGTCACTAATTTAATTACCGAACAGAAATATTCTATAGTAAATTAGTACAATTATTTGTTATTAGTAAAGCTAAAACCTCAATTGTCAAAATCAATGAAGCAAGAGCATTTTGTAACCCTGAATCAAACTACTTAAAATTTGATGATTTGAGTAAAATACTGAATCTGCATTCAAACGTAGGAAGGAATTCATTAATACAATTACTAATTTGGACAATACCACAATTGCAAAAAGATTGAAGCACGTGTTAAATCCTGCACATAAACCAACGCCGGATAAGACACCAGTCCACATGCCACACAAACACACGGGTCCATCGTCACTCCTGAGCGTGGAGGTGAGGCCAAGGGAGCGCACTGCGGAGGCCATGGGCCGCCGCGGAGGAAGTGCCGGCTACGGGACACTGAGAGGGAATGACTCCTGCCTGATAGCGCAGGACAAGGGGAAGAAATGGAATTTTCCAGTCATCCCAGCGGAAACCACCTGGTGCTCAAGGAAGTCAATAGCAACGAGGTGTGTCTCATCAGCCTGGCTTTCCTCCCAATAACATCTGCTTTACAAGGCAAGGCAGAGAGCTGCGTGCAAGGCACCGCAGAACTTGGTTTTGCTTTGGAGGGGAATTTAGAGCACTTCAGCTCCTGAGATCTAGGGATGAGAGGAGGCAGACAGGTGAACAAGACATGACTAATAACAGTGCATCTTTTAGAGGGATTATTAAAGCAGAGCAAAGATGCTTTTGTGCAACTTCTTAAAACTCTGCTTTCTCCATTACTTCAATCAATAGCAAGTGTCAAATTGTTTTGCAGAGGTTTTGTTTTTTTTTTCTTTTTTAGGCTCATTGAAATAACATGTTTTCTTTTTTTAGAAAGACATAAAAGGGTCTGACAAACCTGCTGCTTCATTATCTCCAGGCTAATTCTGTATCTGGCTCCTTCACTTTTCTCAGCTTCCTGCTCTGCCTCCTCTGAAGCATCATGGAGATTCCACCTGCATCGTCTGGTTGGTATTTACCTACAGGACAGGAAGCCTTATCTACAGTTTAAGCCGGCCAAGCCGGTCCCGATGGCCGTCCGACTGGAGAGCAATTCCCACTGTGAAGCTGGGGCCACGCCATGTCCCGCTTCCTCCCGCGCGCCCACGGAGGCACCAGTTGCTGCCCACCTCCCCTCTCCAAAGCAGCAGGTGGTGCCGTGATGGACTCGGTCCCCAGAACGGTTCTTGGGGAGGTTTTCCCATTCGGAGGGGGCTCCACTCACGTTCTTGCGGGCTCCGAAGGCTGCACGTCTCCAGCGTGCAGCCCGGCTTGGGAGGTCCCTGCTGCCGGCCCCGCAGGTGCCGGGTGCTGCTGCAGCGCTGCACGCTGCCACCTCCTGCCCTGCAGCTCCTTGAGGAGCACCGAGAAGGCAGAGCTTTAAACACTCATACAGATGGCCGGGACTTTGGCAGTTATGCTGCAGCACGGGGACATGGCGAACGTCAGAAGTACCTGTGCTTCACTGTGCAAGGCAGTTCCCACTGCTCGGAGCAGGGGCTTGAACAGCCTGTGGAAATGCCGTTCGTAACTGCCTCCGGGTGTGCGGCGCAGCATCCCTCCAGGCTGTGATGTGGCTGCCTGTGCTCCTCGAAGCAGAGTTGCTTGGAGGCCGAGCGAAGTGTGGCCTTTGGTTTCTGTCCCTTGTGTTCTGGTTCACAGGAACTGCGGATCTGCAGGCTGCTCTGGGTTGTCTCTAGACCACAGGAGGAGATTCCTCCGGCATCCGCTGATGCCAGGAGAAAAGGGCCTGCAGCTGGGGCCCAGCAGTGCTGTGCTCCCGCAGGAGGCTCTGAAGCCTGTTCAGGTGGCCTGTACTGCCTTGGATGAGGACACCAGTGGGTTTGCAAGGACAGGTCATGATCTTCGCTTGTTTATAATCATGGATTAGTCTCATCTCTGATGTTTTGCAGCGATGGAATAGCTGACATAAGATTTTTCCAACCTTTGCAATTGTTGCTAACAGCTGTATCGGCCAGAGATTAAGTATATAGTTATCTCCCACAGACTGACTTTTATGTCCTTTTTTTTTTTTTTTTTATAGCCATTTTGTTAGGCAAGTCTCTCCTGGTATTTTAAAAATTCATTTTAATCAATTTAAAATTAATAAAGAAACAGTGAAATCCTTAGGGTCTGAAAGCTCCAATCTCTGCTGCAGCAAAAGTGATGAATCAGCTGCAGCCGAGCCCACCGCGGTGCCTGCCCAGGGAATTGTCTGAGGAGCTGTTGCTGCAGCTGAATTAGGTCACTTGGTTGCCCTGCAAAGGGAAGCAACTGTTCCTGTGACTGGATACCGCTTTGTTTCCTCCCTGGAAGGGAGCTGCTCTGTTCTGGAGGTACAACTGGCAGTATCTAACCCTGGGCACCAAGGCCCCCTTTCTTACGCATTTATGACTGAAGGATAAGCACAATCGAGGACACGACTGAAAAAAAAACTCATGAGAGGAGGGAAGGGGTTGCTACCTCACATTTATCCGACTCCTAAAACATGGCACGGGGCTCCTCAGAGGGTGGCCTGCACACCTCCTGTCCCGATCACTGGCTCAAGCTCTTCCAGGGGCCAGGAACAGAAAGGAATCCTGAATGCCAGTCCTCTGTGCCAACCTCTGGTTCACGTCTCCTCCCAAAACCAAGACCAAATTGCCCAAGCCCAACTCTTCACACAGAACATTCCTCCCCAAGCCAGGAATAGATCCCACAAACTGCTCAGTCTCTAATCACTCAGGTCTAATTGCTATGTCACAACCGTAACAGGCAGCTCTCCAGGGGATTACATTAAGCCTCTGCTTTGTAAACCAATGCAGCATATGAAGAAAAGCAGTTCCCACCTCAGCTGCTCGGAGCTGGAGAGACACAGTTCAGCCACAGCAATACCTTGTTTGCAAATCTGCTTTGGTGCATCCAGGCGGGGGCAGGAGTAGGTCTGAGGGTAGCTGGCATCCTTGGGCTGTAGGCAAGAAGGCCTGGGATGCACTTTGGGATGCATCCCCGTGTCCTCCCCAGCTCCCTACACCCTGTGCCCGGGAAAGGGCAGCTGCTGAGGTGCACTAGCAGCAGGAGAACAGCGGAGTGGGAGCTGCGGCTGGTGAAGGGACAGAAAGGGTTAACAGAAGGGCAGAAGCCCTCCTAACCTGCCCACTACAGTCCTGCTTGCAGCAGGGCGCTCAGTCCTACCTACCCCTGCCCCGCTGCAGGCTGCCCCGGCACGCTGCATTAAGGAGGTTTCTAGGAAATGGCACAGGCAGCCCCGAAACAGAGCTGTTCCCTGAGGGCACATGCCAGGGTTTGGGGCTGTGTGATGGGACCCAGAGAGCTGGGCACCCTGCTCTTCCAGGAACAGTCTGGAAGCAGACGGGCTGCCCATGGGCGGCAGCTATGCTGGAAAACGGATCTGAATCAAAACTGGCTTGCAGCACTCATGTAAAAACACCGGTGACCCACTTTGGAAAAAAACAAGCATAAAGTGCTCCACGGCAGCAGGCACCACCTCCTCATCCTTGCCTGCCGCTCTGCATGCGGAGAGGACGCGCCGTGTTCGAGCGCAAAGAACTTGGCCCTCCTTGCACAGAGGCGGCTGCCCTGCCACTGGCCCCAGTCATCCCCTAATACTGTTTAACCGTAGAGCAGTTCACAATTCAGTTATTTCTCCCTTACATTAGAGCAGCAAGAGAAGCTGACATGGAAAGCGTTTTCTCTCAGTGAGAAAGGAACAAGTCGTGCTCAGCTGGGCCTTAAAAAGGGGAAACAAAGAAGTCATAAAGAATTGCCTGCACTTTCCCTCAAAAGAAGTTTCACTCCTCTTACAAGCAGCGGCTCCAAATAACAAGATGCTGTGAGTAACTAACTGAATGTTCTTTGGACAGAGCTTGCAAAGGAGCTTATACATATTAAACAAGAAAGAAAGGTCTACTGTCTATAACTTGCTCTTTATGAACAAACAAAAAGTTTGGGCTCAATCCATTTTAGGGCAAACTTTACAAGAGCCTTACACTGAAATTATTCAATGGAGAACAGAGTTCAGGGTATTTGTAGGGGCTGAGTACCAAAAGCCTCTCTCTCTTCCTTGGCATTAGCATGATGGAGCAGTAAAGGTTTAGCAGCTGCACTGCATTAACCTCCAAGAAACATAAAATAACTGCTCCCTTAGCTAGATCAGCTGCTAGAGCAAGTGTTACAGTTGGCATGATCAGAGCTGGAGGTAGAAGGGAAGACACATTGAAGCCATGTGTGGTAATAGTTGCCACTCAGCCTTGCTTTTGGTCATCTCTAGATGCAGAACTGCTCAAGTCTGTCAGCGTTAGCGTTATTCCCATGGCTGTGATTGCCTTTATCACTAAATCCACAGTTACCGATATTTGACATTGGGAAGAAACATATTTTTCTGCAGCGTATTTGGAAAATGTTTCCATGTAATTAATTGGATTCTTCTCGAGGTAGCTCACATTTGAAGACTGCAACATGAAAAAAACGTCTTGCATTTTTGCAAGTTGTAAATATTGTAAATTCAAACTGACCATAATGGGAAGTTAAAATAAGCAACTATTGAAAATAATCCTCACTACTGGCAGGGATCAGGCTGATGAAATCAAGCAAAGCAGCAGCAAGAGCTCCTAGCTCTGCTGGTGTCAGTCCAGAACAGCACTGCTACCTTGAACGGAGCCCTCTGAAGTGGTTTGTGTTTGCATACGCCGGGAGGGAAAGTCTGCCTGATCCTCAGGGGATTAAGCGAAACAATATTATCATACTAACAGTTGAGTCTGAAGGTTCTCCTAAATCTGATTCTTGCTGTATTCTATTTACATTGTGTAGCAGATTCTTTTTTGGGTTGAATGCATCAGACTTTTGAGGCCAGCACAGCCTGCGAATACGGCTTAGAAAAGCACGGGTGGATTTCTTCCCTCTTTGTTGTGTGGTCAGTCTGGCAGGGCGACAGCACGGTGCATGGGAAGTGGAAAGAGCAAATGGATGAGTTCTCTAGCTGCCTCTGGCCACGTCCTGTTCCTTGTAACGACAGCGCTCCAGAGCCTGGAATCATTCATGTCTCAGCAAAATTAGGTCCATTGTAACTGTGGCAACCCAAACCTTAGAAAGCAGCTTATGACCTAAAGCTGAGGCTGCTTCTCTTTGAGCATTACTGGTTTGTTTTTTTTTTTTTCCTCCTCACTCTACTATGTTTAATTGGCCAAGGGAGAAAAAAAAAGAAATAAAACAACTGTTCTTTGATTATGACCATGTTTTGATGCTTTGTGTTTTACATAGACACAATCTTAGAAAAAAAAAACAGAAATTGGCAACTGAGATGATGACATCAGTAACAAGGTTTGTCACTAAAGCATTGAGCATGCTTTGCTACCAAATCTGACCTTGAATTTTGATCTTCTTATAGGCACGTCTTTCAGAGACCTTGCCTTGACCAGAAGGATTATATGAATAGGATGAGGCGGGAACAACGAGGAGTCCACAGGAAAGCGTGCAGTGGCAGCGTTCGAAGAGGAGAGTGGTTGTGTCTAAAGAAGGTAAAACAAGAACCTGAAAGGGAAAAACACAGAAAAGCTTCATTTGAAAATAGGTGAAAAGGAGACAATCTACGATGTTGTTTAGCCAGGAAGTTTTTAAAAAGAAAAACAGCTGTATCACCTTGAAATGAAGTGACTGAGCCCTGGACACGTGATACAGTGGTTTATCCAGGGTCTCAGCTACAGAATGATGCTAGATGTGACTTGCTGAAAAAAAATTGCCTTTTGTGCCCTTTCCGCAGTTTCCTTTTGATATGTATAAACAGCTTAAAATATGTTTCTTCAAGTAATAGAATTACTTTTCTTAGGATTGCCTGTGATGTTAAGTATGGTATTTGAAGCATTTGATGAGGAAATCTTTCTGAATTCTCACATGAACTTCACAGATTTGTGCTTTTACTGATGTACGTGGGTCTGTACTCATCTTGGAGCCTTCTGGTGAAGCAGAACTTAAATTTCTAATATGAAAAAAATACTAATTGAAAAATGAAACATCATCAACCATTTTGATTCATCTTTATCTGTCAGCAATGAGCAAATAAGAGCATAAGCCCAAATCTTCATTGTTGTAGCTGACCTTTAATAGGTGAATGGGAAAGGATTTTGTCATACTGCTCCTCCAGAGGAGACAAAAAGTCTTCCTGAACATGAGGGCTCACGTTTGAAGTGGATAGTGAGCAGGAGAACGCTGGGGAGAAGGCAGGAGCATCACCAGGAGAACGCGGCTGCCGTAACAGTTTACTGGCCGACCCAGGTGTGCTCAGGCGCGCTGGATCACCCCTGCAGGCCTCGTACAGCTCGGCTCGGCTCCTCTGGGTTTCCTGGGCTGGCTTGTGCGGGAGCGGCGGCCTTGGTGAGCTTTGCCTCCACGGGCCCTCCGAGCTCCCCTAGTCCCTCGGCTGCCACGTGACAGGTTTTGCTTCCTCCTATGTGATATCGCAGCCGATCCAGGGCAAGTGCACAGAAGGGCAGCAGCTCGTCTAGTCTTTAAATGCCACTTGTAAAGTTAAATGGCTAAATACTGATTACAACTGAATACTAAACACCTCAGTACTGTCCTGCTGCGGTGTTGCTCATGGTGGAATATCAGTCAAGCCTGGGTGAGCACATTTTATGAAACTAAAGCAACTATTACCACAGATGGCTTCAATGGGAGAAAATACTGAGTATTAGAAAGCTCCTTATTGTACCCTAAAGAAGCAAACAAGAAATAAGGTGCAAAATGTTAGTACTGTAACATTAATAAAAACAGTTTCTTCATTGAATCAAGACTGGATTCTTTCCTGAAAGACTGACTTCTGTTTGACTAAAATATAACTGTTCAGTACACGGATAACAGGGTAAAACGTAAACACCAGTAATTTACAGATTGCATTTAACCATCTAGCAGTATCTCCTAATCCTACATGTTCCGAGCCCACTCATTCCAGTGGACAGGTGTGCTAAAGATACCCGTTTCACAGATGAGAAAACAAAAACAGGGAGAGGCAGGTTCAAAGCTGAAAGAAGCTGCTGCAGCTCCAACACTGTTTCTCCTATTCACATTAGCCAGGAAAGTGACTCAGAAGCTATATGCCCGAATCTGTTTCCAGCGAAGTCAACTCATTTCTTTGTTTTTCCACAGTCCTCAGCACTGCTCTGTTGGATACTCCATCTGCGGAGCCCCTGGGCCAGCGCGGAGCAGCCGCGACCAGCGCTGCAGCCCTCAAGACCTGGGGCTAACGGGGGAACTGCTGCCCTTCCGCAGGGCTGGGCCTGGGGTCTACATCCAATTTATTGACCCTTGCATGCAAAACACACTAATGTAAAACTACAGACACGGCTGTGCACATGCTCCAAGTGCCTAGTCCTCCTGCAGCCAGTGGAAGCAGCAGTAAGTGCTGTTGTCACTGCATCCCCAACTGCCATTTGGGTGCTTCAAACCACAACGTTTTTATCTGTGCTAACAAAATCAAATCAAATAACAACAAACCTAAGCAAAACTCGATGTATATTCTTTGGCTAAAAAAGCTTTCTTACCATGGTACCAAATAATTAAAAACAAAAAAGCACCGAACAATCATATTTTATGAAATACCGAATAAAAAATAATTAAAAGCAGCAGCTCTCAAAGAAGACTTCATCATGAAACTCAATCCAGTGCATGTGGATACAGCAAAGTTCACACAGACATATTTCCAAATAAAATTTTATTGGAATTGGTTACAGCAGGAGGGAACAGAACTGGAGGCAGTGTAGGAACCGCCACAGAAACCACCCCGTTAGGGACATCCTCCCGCACAGGACACCTGGAGGAGGCAGGAAGGATCAAGGCACAGGCAATCCTGTCCTTGTGAAAGTTCCGGAGAAATTCTAGGTTTGGAATAAATCCCCAAGATGCGGAGGAGGATTTAAAGCCCTGATCCTGCTGCCAGTGAACACAGTGCAAAGCTGGCGGCAGCGCTGGAACGGCCGGTGCAGCGACCGGGGCAAGAGCAGCCCTCGGGCCCTCTACCCCAGCTCTCACCCTCCAGAACTTCACGCCTCTCACTCACAAATTTACGCGGTACTGTTCTTCTGTTACATGTAACAACTCAGTAAAGCATCTGTTTTACTGTCCTATCTGCAGACATCTACATCCTTTGCCATGCAAACAGAAATCTTCCCTACCCAAAACCTTAATGAAAAGAGTTCAAAGAAGGAGCATCAGGCAAGTTTTCTAAACTAACATCTACTAACACTGCAAAAGAATTCTTAAAGCAATGGCATAAGCCATACTTTTATCAGCAATTAAAAGCAGAACAGTAAAACAGTGGAGTATATATATCTGTATAAATATGTTCCTGCTGCTATATTCTATGCAAACCAACCAGTCCTAAGTCACTGCAGAATTCTGCATTCTGCATTCCCTGAGCCAATTTGTCTTCTTTTGCTTGCCAAGATGTTATCCAAACCTCAGAATTCCCAGTTATTTATTTGAATGTTTACATGAACTTAAAATCTAACTGCCACAATTAGAAAAGGGAAATATTTCCAAACCAGAGGTCAGAGGAAGCTTTGTAGGTAAATCATACACTCCTCTTGTAGAGCATGCATCTTCTCTTCCACTTGCAAGGTAAGAGGGAATGTCGTCTAGCCACATGGGACAATGAGGGAAATGAGGGAAAGACCATCTGAAAAAAAAAAAAAAGTCAGTTTGTGTTTGTGATTGTGCAGCCTTTTGACACCTACTTCTCTAGAGATGCTTTTGATGCAGTCGCAGTGGTACTAAGGGCCCCTTGCCAGCTGCCTCCACATCTGTAAGAGCAGAGGATCTGCTAAGCACAAGACAAAACGCCCTAGCACAGCTTGATCCTTAGTAATATTAGCTACTTCTGTAAAGAGAAGTGGAAATATGAACAAACGCGGTCATTAACCCTTGTTGTGCCCTGTGTCAGTGATTCCTGCAGGAATTAAAAATTCTCACTGCCCTCCAAAAGCAGCTGAGCAATTGGGTATTGTAACTTCTGTCTTCAAGGCAAGACAAACTGCTTCCCTTGCAAACAGCACTAATGACATTTTATAGACCAAAGCCTGTGACATCCTCACAGGAATATATTCTTTGACCACAACTGTACACCAAACTCCTGTTGATTTCCTTGGAAATGAACATTTTAGACGCAATTAAAAATCTGGCCACAGAGCTTAAATCCAGCCAGCTGAACTACAGACCCTCCTAACATTGCTTTCAAAGCAGTCTTTTCTGTAAGCTGCTTCTGCTGTTGCTACACAAAGTATGGCCAATATCATAATCAGATTCCCAAATTCAAGCAATGTGCTGTACTAGCACACACATCTCCTGATACAACAGTGGTTTTCAGCATAGCAGATTTCTTCCCATTTTAGCAGAAGGTCCTTTAGCAAAGGACCGCTGCAGCCCCCTAAAGCTTCCTGCAAATGCCTCTGTGCTGGGATCCCTGGGGAGTCCCTGCTGATCCAAGGTGAGGAGCACCGCAGGATTGTACCCGGACAAGGACAGGGACTGCCACCCGCCATCATTGCTGTTATCAACCCCCCTGCTCGGAGCACGAGCTGCTGTGCGATTTTTTGCACTCTGGACTTCCGGGTTTACCATATTAAGCTAATTGTTATAAGAAATCGAGGATACCAGGTAGGAATTGATTGCACAATTTGACAGCTTGGTGCTTGGACAAGACCGGACTAGCCGTTTGCTGGTAAGTACACAGGCATCCCAAATCAATCCTAAATCCATTTATTTCTGTAGAAGGTGGAGAGGGTCTTAAATATCTTGGAGATGTTCTGTACATCCTGTCAGATACCATGCTTCCTAAATGAAGAATATTAAGAACCTGAGTTTCAAAGCTGTTTTTTGTTTCTATTTGTTCAATATTTTCAAAGGTAACACATGGAGGAAAAAAAAGTGACTGATAACAGATGATTCCAAACTGCTGGCTTTGATAGCATGAAGTAAAAATGCAAACACAAATTACTGAATGAGCGGAGCAAACAGGAGGCTTGGTCATCCCTACCCATCCTGAAACACAAACAGAAACAGAATCACCTTTATTCACACAGCCCAATTTTTAGATTCAGCACACACTACATCTCTAGTAGATCTAATATACAGCAATTCTTCTCATAAGTTTGAAAGTACAACAGAAAAGCTGCTAGTAAGTATGATTATGAACCACCTAATGGATCCAGGAGATTCAGCTGCAGTATTTTGTCGTTCATATCACACTGATACCAAAAGGGGCAAAGGGCACTCTGCTGTAAATGTAACAGCAGGCATCAAACCTTTATTTATTCTTCCTTACTTTTAACTTGTGGATAAATTTAGCATTAACCTCTAAGTGCCAGTAGACTGAAACCCCATCTAGCGCTAGGGTACTGGTAGTTAACTGAAAGATTTGTAGTCAAAAACCAGCCAATGATGCTCAAAAACTATTAAGATGTAGCAAATGTACCAGCTCAAAGCTGTCACACAGAGAAGTCAGCTGGATCTGCTCCGATACAGCGCGAGGGCTTCACTTCAGTGTCTGCAGCTGCTACCAACAGGCAATAAAGGACTTCTCGGAAGGGGATAAAGTTCTCCAGTGGCGCCTAATGCAGCATGAGACGAGTCGCAGCCAGTGGGACCAAGCTCCGATCCGGGCACTGCTCTTCTGGCCAGGACTGTGGCTGTTAACCTGAGTGTTTTACACAACTGCTCTTTTCGGACGCAGCAAGAAGCGAAATTTCGGGCAGAGCATCCAGGAGGAGGAGGCAAAGCACCGACCTGCAAACCCCGGGCTGGGACGAGGCTCCCTCGGAAGGAGGATTAGCGTTTGGAACCCCAGGGAGAGGAGGGATCTCGGCCCCCGGCTTCCCACTTCTCACCCACCCGAGGGCCACGTGGGGACGGCAGCGGCGCCCAGGCTCCCCCGGAACCAGGTGCCGCTTTGTGTTCCAGGAGCGCCCCGGAGCCACAGGTGTTCCCAGGGAGCAGCCTCCCACCTGCAGACACCAGCCTGGCGGAGATTCCGACCACGGCCCTGGGCCCCGTGACCGGCACCGCCGCGCGCCCGTCCCGCACGGCCCCGCGCGCTGCGAGCGCCCACGCTGCGCCCCAGGGGAAAGAATGAGTTAAAAAGATTTTTAAAAAGTTAAAATGGAGAACAAAAATAGCAAAAAAAAAAAAAAAGAGCAGGTTTCAGGATACTTATGGAATAAAACTTTGGATTTGAAAATGTAATTTTTTTTTTTAATCTATCCCTCACTTGTTTTCTCTTTCTTTTTAATGGAAAATATTTTAAGCCACCAGCTGCTATCCTTGAAGCAATTTGTAATTAGCAATCGAGATAACTGTTTTAATTCTAGAAAGGACCTTACCATAGTGGTATTTAACAGTAGTTGCACACAAGCTCCTTCCTCCCTTCTTTCCTTCCTTCTTTCTAAAGTATTCCTGATTAATACTGAAAATTCCTGAAGATTGGAGTTAATTTTAAAAAGTTTTAATTATACTTTGGAACTATCTGCAAGATTAGTTATTTATTTTTGCACACTTCATATGATACATTTTGATACTGAAGATTGCTACCCTGGAAGAATCTTACCTGGAAGAAAGATAAAGCAAGCGGTAGAAGGGAGGCAGGAGAGAAAAGCAGGGGAGAAGGAAGAGGCAGAAGGAGCTTTCACAAGCTGTTACCAAACCAGTGTGGTTACAACCCTTCTAGTAGGGAGAAGTAGCACAATGTTATTTTTCCCCACAGATTACATAAAAAAAAAAATAATAATTACATCAGTGACACAACCGACAGAAAGATGTTATAAGTGGAAGAAATGGAGAAGGACAAAATGTGGTACTTCCTCAACTGCAATCATTATTTGATTGATGAGTGGCCCAAATCCCTGCCAGCAGTTGGTTTTGGGAAACAAACACACATTTGCCTAAATGCTGTCTCCAAGTTGCTCATTTCAGTACAACGTGTCAATTTTCTTCTAATCAACGGTAGATACTGCAAGTCAATTAATCTATGCCTGGGAACAGGGCACCAATGGTTTGGAAAGAACGAGGCCTGTACTGTTTAACACAGGGCTTCACGCGAACATCCATATGGTGTAATTCTCAACAGGTTGTGAGGTTAAATACTTTAAAAGTATTTAAAAGTATTTAAAATTTTAAATTAGGACACCTCAAAAATGTTTGTGCTTCTAAAAACCGCTCCGACCTGCCAGCAGCTCACCCTTACTTTGCTCAACATCTACTGAAGCAGCCACCAGAAAACTAGAGCTTGGAGACCAGAAAAACACTCATTCTCCAGCTAGTGCTGGAATATGTTACAACTGTCCCTACTCCTGGCTCTTCCATTATAACTATACTATGCTTTGTACCCTCTATTCTGATAATGAGCACAAGGGTTTCTATGGCAAAAACTGCTTTTTCTGATAACTGTTCATAATCAAAGCAGCAAAACATTAGTTAGTGTGTAATACACAATATGTATTTTCAAATACACTTGAGTCATATTTTCATTCAAGAAAAACAGTCCTAATTTTCCATTTTACACCTGACTTTCAAAGAAAACTGAAATAGGAAGAATCCTTTGCTCTTCCAGTAAGATTTTATATCTGAGTTACAAATCTTTAGAAACTGCACTTTGCCAATTTCATGTTTATTTTTAACTTTGTTCAGAGAACAGATAGGCTGCATTGCACGTCCTTCTGTGTCTGCACCTCCGCGAAGCATCGGGACACACGTCCTGCTGGAGACACACAAGTCCAAACCGCAGCGTCCACAGCTGCTCCCACCTGAACACAGCGCCGCGACTTGGCGTGAGCCGAACCGCTGCGTGAGGATTCCCGGAGGATGGGCAGGAACCTGGGCAAGGATTCCCGGAGGATGGGCAGGAATGCAAACACAGCCACGCAGGGGAAGGCTGGATTTATCTGGCTGCTGATTTCACAGCAATGCCATCGCAAGAGGCCACTCCTGGCTGCTGTATAAATATCGACACAAAAACCCGGGCCGTGCTCCGAAATGGCCTCTCATCCAGATTTGGGCTCTTAATTCAGACCTGCTAGGTAGTAAATTTACTCTGGCTTAAATCCCATGATACCCGGGATTGGGGGGAGGGAGGAAGGACAGGGAAGGGGGCAACCTACGGATAGAAACAGCACAAAAATGAAGATCTGGACTTTACGAGGCCGACTACCAAACAAACGTCCATTTACTGCAGCCACTGAGGTAGCCCCTACCCCCTTCGTTAGCTATAGTAGTTCTTACTATTCTTTGTAAATTTATATCCTCATACTATTTTCAGCATGTTATTTTTTTCATAAACAATAGCTGTTTGATCAAGATAGAATTATTTCCACCTCCTCAACCTCAGTGAGGTAGGGGAAAAAAGGAAAATGTTCTAAATAAAAGCAGCCATTTTAAAGCTATTTTCCCTTTTACTTAACACTTCTTTTCCCTAATGCTCAGTTTTGTATTCTTAGCATTTCCTTTCATCTGCAGTAACTGCTCTGCAGTTCAGCAGTATTAGACTTTCACATCCAGTATATCTTTTCTAAAAAAAAGTAATTTATATATAAAAAAAAAATATAATGTATACACACACACTCTTCTTTGACCTCCTCTTGATACTACATCGATGTTTGAACAGAATAATTTTCATATACCTTCTTCTCATAAAAAGCAGTATTAAGGTGGATAGATTAATTGAGAGAAAGACAGGGTTAGGACAGCTGAGGCAGAACTACTCTGGGTAAAATACCTAGTTTAGATACTAAACTAAGAACTACAGACAGGAGAAGTGCATAGTCATTTCAGCTTCATTCCAAGTATAACATATATTTATGATTTTACAGAGCAGTGTGCAGATTGTAATTACATAATTTCTTTGAGAAAATCTGAAGACAGTAACTTTTAGGTAGAAATTACTTAACCTAAATTTACATATCTGTTACAAAATTCTTATACATTTTTAAGAAAAAACAAGCATTAACAGCGAAAATATATTTGATTAGAAGGGGAAATATCATCCAGATAGACATAGTGCAGAGACTTTCACTGAAAGAAAATAACATTCTGAACAAAACTCTGAATCTCCACGGCTGGCCCTGTGGTAGACAGATGGAGCAGCAGAAAGCAGTGCAAAAACGGTCACATAGAAGAAAATCACAGAGGTTCGTCAGGTAATAGCAGGGCCAGGACAATGCACACAAGGCCCAAACTGGACACAGACAGTGACAAACGCGCTCTGCCAGGCTGCCGCCGCCACCCCAACCACGTTAAAGTTGGACGGTGACGCGCTGCCCCGCGCGACGCACCCACCCTCTGACACCGCATCAGCGGGCACAGCGCGAGAACGCACATCGGCATCCGAAAGGTAACAT
The DNA here is from genome assembly GCA_013389825.1 of Crypturellus undulatus. Taxonomy (NCBI): domain Eukaryota; kingdom Metazoa; phylum Chordata; class Aves; order Tinamiformes; family Tinamidae; genus Crypturellus; species Crypturellus undulatus. The sequence goes on from VWPW01014131.1 coordinate 149,945, forward strand.
CATATACCCCTTGGCTTCGGAAGGAAGCAGGTGACCCCTGGACAATTCAAACACTGTGCTTTTCCATCCAACAGCATTTCTCAGTGAAGTCAGTTAAGTTAAAACGGAGACAGAGACTTCACAGTAGCAAATCAAACAAGCTGCTCCTGAGCAGGGAGCAGACAGCCCTGGAGCACTGTGGTGTCCAGAGCCCGGGCTCCCGCTTCACCTCCCTGCTCTCCCCCTCTCCCTTCACACTCCCCGCTGCGTTGCTGGTCTCCACGCTCCCTTCCGCACTGCATCCCACCACCCTTCCCTTGCGCAGCGAGCAAGCACGTGCAGAAAGCCACCAGAGGCAGCATGCGGGTACAAGAGCTCAGGCTGGAGACGTTCCCACGGAGGCACCAAGATCATCCCTAAATTTACTGGCCTTCCCCTTGCTTCACAGTTGAAAGTTAACGTCTAAGTTCTCAACGTATTAATATTTTATTTATACTATTTATTGCTAGTTAACACTCACCCTAGCCTTGGGCGTCTGTCTTGTTTCTCACCCAAGTTACTCAAGCGGTCGAGGAAGCCATGGGACGACCACACTGAGCGCTCCCTGCTCCTCGGCTTTTCGTGAGCAGAACCAAGCCCGTGTCAGCGCTCCATGGGTTCCTGCGCCTGCGGTGCAGAGGAGGCCGCCCCGCCGCGGGCTGCGTACCGTGGCCTGGAGAGGAGGCATCAGAAGCAGCAGCAGCCGTGGGCAACCCAGGGGGCTGGAGACAAGCAGCGCACCCACTAATCTCCGCAGTTTAATGCGCTGAATTAAATGCCACAGCCAAACCACAAGAAACTCGCAATGTGGATTTTTTTTCCCATGGTTTCAGGTAGATTGGTTATAGTGATTTATTACTTTTTTTTTTTTTTTTAGCAGAATAAATTTTCAATTTCAAGAGCAGCAATACAACCATCTTGAAAATATTTCTTGAAAATTCTGTACCTAAGTGAATTCTGTATTAAAAAGGAGAAAAAAAAAGATATCCAAAACCAATCAGAATAACTTTTTTGATATTTTCTCTGTTTGCCCTGTAAATTTTAACTTTCATTGAAAAGTTGGTCTTGCATCTGTTGGTCACCTGCTCTTCCTGTCCATCTAAAGTGATCTCCAAATGTGTGAATTTGGTGTAAGAAAAACCACAAGAAATCTTACCTTTAGCCTTACAACCACTTCGGGCATGGCAGCAACAGTTGTTGTTACAAAGCCTGAAAAATTTGCTAACAAAGTATAGATACCCCTCAACCTTTATGTTACTAAAATAAAAGCAGTGAAGCTTCTTACAGAGCTATAAATAGCTCACAGCCTATATTTATTTCAAAAGAGTATTTGTTCCTAGGTTGATGGAATAAAAACGTGAGGTGAAATTCTGAACTGAAGCAAAATGACCAGTGATTGCTACACGCTGCATTAGAAACAGGGTGGCTGGACCTGGCAGAAAGCGATGCTGGAGGGTGGAATGTGCAAAGGGACTGCAAGGCAAGAAACTACAGTTCTGCAACCATTTTTCTTCTTAATTTTATAGCTTGCATTGAACTGGTACATTTAATGCATAAATACAGGCACCTACTTTAAGACTCACCATGTATCAATTTTTATATAATCCTTCATTTACCAGTCCTAACGACTGTTACATATTCTCATTAAAATTTCTAACAACAACAAAAAACTAAACAAAATAACAAAAAAGAAAAAGCAGAGCCCCTCTTTCTTAAAGTCTTTAACATTAAGCGCAGGACAGGACAGGAGAGCCTGAATTTCCCACTCATCGGCAAGAGACACGATGTGGCTGCTGAGGTACCAGCGCTCCCGAGGCCGGTGCTGATCCGGCCGTGAGGATGCAGCCTCCACCCACCCGCTGGGGCCCAGGGCGCGAGGCTGCCAGCACCATCAACACGTCCTTCCTGGTGCCGAGGCAGGAGGAGGTCCGCACGCGCTGGGAGGGCGCGCGGAGGCCGCTCCCTGCCTGCCGAGGCCACCTGTGCGCGCGGAGGCCGCTCCGTGCCCGCCGCGGTCGCCTCTCCTCGTCGAGGCACCAGAGCTCACAAGCAGCAGCCCGTCCTCTGGGCAGGGGCAGTAGGGTGCCCACTTCTGCAGTCCTTAAGTACTACAGTGGAACCACTTACCTCCAGCTTGCAAAAACAGCAAAAGCCAAGACCACATATAAGCAAACAAACGAAAAAACTACACATTTTCCAACTCCAAAAGAAAATGAACCCATCCGCCTTTGGATCCTTCCAGACTGATGCATCCCATCTTGCAAAGAGCGGTGTCAAAGCAGGCCCTTCCGTGGCACAGCATAAAAGAGAGAAGCGGGTCCCCCAAGGCCACCTCGGGCAGCAGAGACCCCTTTCTCCTTCCTGCAGAGGCAATCTGGGAGAGAAGATGAGCACGGAAAACCAAACACCACCAAGTTCTTAGCTATTTAAAAGGTCAAAAGCGAATATAAGGCCTGTAACCATTAGTAAGTACAACTACATATAAGGATACACAGATGGAAGAAAAACCATAAGGCAAACAGTAGTGTTCAAATCAGAGAGGGAAAGACATTGTGAAAATAAAATAGCAGAAATACTTATGTATTTGAGCTAAAAGACAGAAAAAAAAAAAGAAAAGCTCTTCAGTAGGTATGAACCAATCCAAACAGTCTCTGTTGGTATCTGAACTACAGTCATCTCCATGACCCCCGAAACAGGCTTTGGTTTCAAAGGGAAGAGCAGCCTCAAACACGCAGCGCGCGCTGATTACAAATGCCTGCTCAGTATTCCTGCTGAGGGAGAATCCCCTTGCACCAAACATTCAACTTTCCCATTTTACGCCCTGCAGAACTCGGGCATAAGCTCTTAGCTTCTTGAGCCAGGATCCACAATAAGCTACACGGAAACCACTTCACACTCCGCTCGTCTTCCTTTCCAAAGGAATCATAAGCAATATCAAGGAAGGCAAAATTGTCCTCCTCAAAAGAAGGGACCCCTAAAAGCAGCGTTTTAAGCCAGACTGAGCCAGTGCTGGAGAGCAAGGACCCGCAGCGGCAGCAGCAGGCCGGCCCCCGAGCAGTGATCTGAGCAGGCCGAACCCGAGCAGCCAACGCTGCTGCCGAGCCCAGACGTCCCGGACAGAAACCAAGTTACTGCAACCCAAGCTCGGGGGCGGCGGCAGTGAAACCCGCCGCCGCACGGGGACCAGGCGCGCGCGGCGCGGCCCGCGCGAGGGGCAGCGCCCTGGGCCGAGCGGGGGCTC
>VWPW01014133.1:0-113213 GCA_013389825.1 Crypturellus undulatus
AGACCTGCTTAGGCAGGGATTTAATAAAATCAGGACTGATGCAGGGTCTTTGGACGCCTGGTTGGGTCAACTCGGCCTGCCAAGCTGGGCTAAGGACTGGCTGAAAATGGGATTTTTGACATTATTAATTTTGATTGTGGCCGTTATCTTCCTTACCTGTGTCTGCAAGGATTCCTAATTACCATGGAGCCTATCACACCCTCGCTTCTCCATGTTCCCTCCCTTTCTCCTCCCATTCCCTAAGTTATAAAAGCTGTTGTATTACCGGAAATAAATGGTGTCGACCCGAGCTCTTGTGGAGTGTTTTCAAGGTCGACGTCCGAGGGCACACCCTAACGAGTGTCTGCCTACAACAGACCACTGAACCTGAGGTGCTCCGGGAGAACGCCAACAGCAGCTGCTGCTCCCCTGTAGCTGTGATCCCTGAGAGCTGACCCTGAGAGAGGGTAAGAGGGAGCCTCGCCCCTCTGGGTGGAGGGAGGATTGACGCGGCTGTGTCAACGGGGAAAAGACCACGCAGCCCGGGGCCCTCACACGCGCGGGCGGCGACTCGCCTGGAAGAGAGATCCCGAGCAGATCTACGTGCAAGGGCACCGGGACTGCATTAGTTTCTGACTCCCTATATGTAGTAGGAGTAGTGGAGTGGATAGAGGATGCTGCCATTAGAACATCAGGCAGAATGCGCCTGGTGCAGCTGTTCAGGCAGCTGCAGCAGGCCATCCAGCAGCTATCCGCTCCCTACTGTATACTGCATATACGAAGCCACCAACTGGAGGTGGGGCTAGGCTCCGGGAATGCCAGGGCAGATACCTTGGTTTCCCTGGGGTTAGAAAGGGGCTGCCCCCTAAATCAATTTGAATTGGCTCGAATTGCCCACCAGCAATTTCATCAGAATGCTAAGGGACTGGTGCGGCAATTCAGATTGACATTTTCGGACACCCAAGGCATCGTCCGCTCATGCCCATCTTGCAGCGGACGAGGGCCCCGGTTTAGGTTTAAGGATTAACCCGCGTGGCCTTGGGACGTGTCAACTGTGGCAGGCAGACGTTAACGCATTTTAATCCGTTTGGAAGGTTAAAGTGGCTGCACGTCACAGTTGACACATTCTCCAAGTTTATTTGGGCCACTGCCCTGCCGGGGGAGAAGGCCCTTCATGTTAAGCGCCACTTCACACAGGCGATCTCTATTATGGGAGTTTCGTTGGAAATTAAAACCGACAACGGGCCGGCATATACAAGTCAGGCCCTCAAGCAATGGTTTCTCCGGTGGGGGATTAAACATAGTACTGGGATCCCTTACCCCCCCACCGGACAGGCCGTTGGGGAAAGGGCCCATAGGACCTTGAAAGCTTACTTACTCAAGTTCGGGGATGTTATGGACATTCGGGAGAGACTTAGCAAGGCCCTATTTGTTTTGAATCATCTGTGTATTTTTGGGGAATCTACAGAGCCACCAGCCTTGCTACACGGCAGGGGAGTAGCTGAAATCAGTATTAATGAGGCCGTGCAAGTAATGTATCGCGAGCCCCAGTCAGGAAGGTGGATGGAGCCCGCAGAGGTGCTATTCTTTGGACGGGGGTCATACGTGCGTCCCCACTCCCTCAGGTCCCCTATGGGTCCCAGTTAAGTGGACCAAGCCGGCATACCCCAAAGCTAGCACCTCAGAACCACCAGCAGACCAAGCAGGCTCAACGGGGTCGTAATCAGGTCCAGGCTGGGGAGGGCAAATACCTCAGCCAGGACCGAGGGAGGCCTCGGGCAAGCCCCGGCTGGTACCGGGGGAGGCCTCAACACCCAGTCTGAGATCCCTTTATTATTTTTCTGTTATGTATTGTATCTTATTTAGGGCCCCCCGAACTTGGCCTATAACTCCTCAGATCTGTGTGGATGACGGTCTAGGAGACCAGACTAGCACTGCCTCCATCGGGTTAAGTCAGGGACAGGTCAGCCATGGAGTACGTACTGAAGAGCGGTCAGGAACCATCTCGCGACGCGGATTTCTGATATATGTCATTTTGTTTGCCAGTTTGCTGCATGTTAACCGTGGGCTGGTTAAGGTGCACCCAGCTCTTTTTGAGACTCAAAAGCGCACCAATTTATGGGTAGACTGGGCACACTCAGTAAACCAATCGTCCTTCTGTGTGGGCCTGCAGTCTTCTGCAGATCCATTCCAAATGTGCCTAATAGGTGTACCCTATTGACACATGAACAATTGGATAAATTTCACCCAAATTGAGATTCCCGATACCATCATCACCCATACATGTAGAATACGGCATCGCCCAGGTGGGATGTTCAGCGACGTTCCACTTAACTTTCCTGAATCCCACAGTAACGCGACGGCTAAGAGAAGTGTGGCCCAAGAGGGCTGCTACCTGTATGCAGGGTGGCCTCGAGGCTTACAATCCAGACACTTAACACCTCCTTGCCGGTCCCTCCAGAGGAACTGGACATCCGTGGGTCGGCCCCAGGAAGAACTGGTTGTTTTTATTTCACCTCCTCGCACCCGGAATGTTTGAAGCAGGGTGAGAACGATTGCGCCTCCGGTGTTGCCTCTCATTTCATCAAGTGGGGAATTAAAGGCAAAGCAGTGATCGAATGGGCCCAGGTTGCTCTGGAAGCAGAACTAGAGGGTTTTTGTGACGGGATTATTCTACAGGGAAGAACAAATGGGAATGGAATCCGACAAATAGGGGTTCCAGTGATTCCCACGAGCCCGGGAGAAGAGGCACCACCAGGGAGGGTAAGAGAGCCGGTCTGCAGGGGTGAAGATCACGTCGGAGCGGGGAGCACGGACAGCGCACCGGTGAGGCCTTGCAGCCCGCGACACCGGCCTGCAGCGTGGCGCGGCCAGAGATGTTCCCCTCCTTCGGAGAGTCCCCCGTCCGTCTTTAGTTATACATATGAATATTGTTTACTAGGTAGCAAATTCTTTAGCTACAATGGGGGTTCATTCTGCCATTATTTGTAACATTTCTACTCTGATTTATGGACTACTTTGCTGCTTTGATGCTATCGATGGTAATCGTAAGAGAGAATATGAAATACCGCTACCTTAAGCAGTTCCCCAAAAAAATGCTGAAAGTTCTTTTTCAGTTTGCTTTCTGCTTCCTTGTGCACTAACAGGTCTCATTTTGAGAGTTTTCCCTGAACTATACACAATCCCAGAAGCTAAGACTTCTAATTACAAGTATCAAAATATAAATTACAAAATAGAGGAACTTTAAAAATAGACTCCCTTTCCTCCTACAAATTAGTGTTGTGCAGCGGAGGTAGAAAAAGAGGGAAAGTTTTCATCTCATGTAAGTGATGATTTAACAACTTGTGAAAATGAAGATGGTGGAGAATCCACAAAATGAACATTTCCAGTGCACAAAAGCTACAGACTTTTTGATTATTATTACAGTAATTGCTGTATCTAACAGAGTATAACACATTTTGTTCCAACAGACAGCAATACAGGTATGTAAGGCACTCAAAGTGACAAGTGTTAATAATGTGGCTCATGACAAAACAAAAATTTTAACACTATATTGGGTGGCCTACAATACTCTGTTTGTCTAAGTTCAAGTAAAAAAAATGCAATGCATCTATCACGTATATACAGGATAAATCTATACGCACATATATGCATATATCATACATACAATATAGTTTCACAGACATGTACCTAATGACGATGATTCTACTAACGGTGTGAATGATGGGAGGCCTTTCAATCACTCTGTATTCAATCCAGTCAAATACAGAAAAATCATCAGAAAATAATCTATTTTGTCCTTAATCAGGCAAAGTTCAATGAAAGGAAACTGAGCAAGGATTTATGAACGGCCCAGAGTGAAGCACTGGAGATGGGCAGTGCCTCCGGATCAACATCACCTCATTTGTATTTTATGAGATTTGTCACTCCACTTGGAGGTATTTGAAGTAGATATATCAAAATAAAGGCTTGACTCAATGTATCACTACACTGGAAAATCATTTAGCTTTCTCGGTTGCTCTCAGCTCCTAATTCCTTGACTTTTCATATTCCACATATTGCTTAATACTATTTTGAAGCACATCAATTAGCTCTACTACTAAGGATAGCTGGAATTGTAGGATCAGTCCCATGCTCAAAGAATATCTAACTTCAGCTTGGATAATTTACTCATGACCTACTCATGCCCAGCAGAATTTTGAGTATTTCCATGGATGGAGATTTCACAGCTCTTCAGGTAGCTTCTTATTAGGTGTATCTGCTCTCACGGAAAAAAAAGTGTTTCTAAATGAATTGAAATTATCCCTTACTGCAGCTTGTGCCTGTTGTCTCTTGCCCTCTGCTGTGCATCCCAGAAAGGAGTCTGGCTCTATCTTCTCCATACATTCCTTGATGGTGGAAGACATATAAATGTCTTCATATAGAAATTATCATAATTCTATACAATAGTAACTACTATTGCTGTTAAGTTGTATGATAGACACAATGATATAATTTAATTTACAGCAAGGCAAAGTATGTTCAAATGCAGCTACCTAAAAACAGCTTCAAAAAGCTGTTTTTAGCCTCACTTACCTAAAAATGTAGGTTAGGGGGCTGATTTCTGAACTCTCTCAAAGAAAGGAAAATGGACTGGAACAAGGAGTATCTTTATCCTCAGTCATTAGCAAGAAAACTATCACCAGAGCAGTCTGGGATATATGCTACACCATATAGACCACAGTGATTTTAATTTTAAAGGTAAGACTTACTAGATGAAAAATATACTGCCACTAGAGATGACTAATAAAAAATGTACTGCTAAGGAAAACAGTGATCCTAACATTAGCTTATCCCCAGCTCATGGTTGTAAAGAACATTTTGCAGTTAATGGACAATGCCACTGGAGAAAAGCCAGGACTAAAAGAGAGGCATTGTATTTCAGAAAACAGACTCCCTAAGCCATGCTGTCCCTGTTCATATTGCTTTTAAGAATCAGTAGTGGCATTTTGTTCTTGTGAAGTCACACAGATGGTCAGGATCTACTTAGAGAGCCAAACTAGAAACTTTTAAGCATTCTCGAATTCCAGCTAAATATTATTTCTGTATTTCCTAGTTGCTAATGGCATAAACTAAAGGTCTTTTTATTGGGCATCCATTTAGAGAAAAACATCATGACAGATTACATAAGTATATGTAACGCACATGAGGTATACAAACAAGCATACTTATTCTGACCAGGTTTATAGTAGCTGTAATCACAACCTAACATCTGCATTTTTTCTCATAGAGTCTGAAGGCACATAAATATTAAAATGCAATCTGAAAGTTTTGGCCAGGCCCCGGAGCAGTTTTGTTTATGCAGCTTTTGACAGTGCTATTCAAATAAATCAAGTAACAAATGTGTCATGATTACTGTTAAAGTAGAAACTGCAGTACTAACAACAATTAAGATAAATGGTACCACGGATAGAAAATATAGAGATTATCTTACGGGTGCTCTGTGTGTGTGCACATATGCACAATGAGCTGTCGCTCAGAAAAAAAATCAGTAATACAAGGATGCATACTGCAAACATCCAGCTTTGTAACCACGCAGCAGTCACTTGTAGTGCACAATGGATAAAATGGACTTCTGCTTTGCTTGTCTACTAAATCTTTGTTGAGTTTTCAATCAGCTTGTTTTTTGCAGAAAGATTTTTGGCAGCAATCAAAGAAATACAAGGGCTTACTTGTCTGCTCATAGACAGCCGTCTGTTTCTTTTTGTACCAGCAAGTTGCTGAAGGATATTAAATTGTAATCAAAAATAGAGAATAAGCTCCAATAAAATGAATGCTAAAATAACAAATCTAGTGGCATGTACTGTAGGATTTGTCTGTGTTTTAGCCACCATCTCTGAATGTGGACATTCAGAGTTGAACTATTTTGTTCACTTTCATGGGAGAGAAACAGGCCATTTTGGGCGAAGTCTGAGCTGTCCGAGATGCTAATCTACTGTCATTGCGGTACATATATGGAGCACCACTGGGTCTCCACATACATCTGCAGTTGTGTCACACTTACTAAAATATCCTAACCAGTACGGATTGTCTCGTTGCTTGTTGCTACACAAAACCAGTTAGACATAAGAATGGATTTAGCTAGGTAGTTACAGTCACTATCCTGTTCTTTCTTCCCCTCACCTTCTGGTGTGCAGAAGCAGCATACTAAGACCTAAGCAGCTGTAAATTAACAGAATTGTAAACTGGTGAGGATTGAGAAATGGTAGACTGAAGTTTCTAGTGACTAATTATATGGTTTACATATATATATATATATATATATAGCCATTCAGTATCAAAGACCACAGGATTTTTATTGGCTTTGCAATGCAAGATCTTGTGACTTTTTGGGCCTCTTCCTCTTGAGCTCATTTTTTGGTTGTTTCACTGTAATAAAAATCTGTAGCTATAAGATGATGATTGTCCAAATGTGTTTAGATTAGCTCTGCTTTATACTGATACAAGTAGGTATCCACATGGAATGATCTGCAGGAGATTGCACTGAAACATGATGTACCAACAAAAGTGATACCAGAGCTGCTGAGCTTTAAATAGGTACCACCAGGTCATTACAGGTGTACAACATTACATTTGTTTTGGGTAACTACTCTCAGGTTCAAGAAAAATACAAGTGTTTGGGAACTTGAAATAATGCATATGCAAACTGCATCAAAAAAGTATATAAATATTAGCTGAACAGGGCATTTTGACCCAGCATGATCATACTCCCCCGAAGGAAAACTTTGGGATGCTGGCAACCTACCATGAATGAATGATCTTCTGCTTGAGAAAGGTTGAAGTATCAACCTCAGGATCCAAGAATATTAAAAAAGACAAACCACTACCACAGGAAACCACCACATCCTGAGACCTGTGTACTAGTTTCACGATGTTATTAATTAGACTTTTCCATACTGATTGCAGAATTAGGCTTACTAGACTGGCAACTTAACTTGTACCAACAATAAACTTTTACCTCTATCTGTATATTGTGCTCAATTTTCGTCTGCGAGATTTTCAGTGTAAGCAGGCTACTAATGAGGTTGAATGTTTTGATGTAGACGGCAAGAAAAACCAAATTGCTGTTTAACTTAGCTTGATCTGTATCTATATGGTAAAAAAAGAGCAGAGCATCCTCATCAGTAGATGATTTTGTGCAGTCACTTCCCCACTATGAGGGGGGGAACCGCTATCAATATACCCTATCCCACCTCCAAAGGAGGAGAGTGACTCAGATTCCCTAATCCCCTTGGCGTGGATTAAACACCCCTGAAAATCTGTACTCAAGCATTTACTTCAATAAAGAAAATCCTCCAGAAATGTTTTGACCATTTTATCTGGCCAAACTATACCTTTCTGTAAGAAATCAAGATAGAGCCTACGCTACTTCACTGAGCTGCTTGAAACTATAATGCAGAGACCACCAAACCCGCAAGACACCCTGTCACTACAACCACACAAGTTCACACAAAGCAAGTGCTGCCTGTGTGCCCTATTTATAGGCTCCAGCGCCTGGGTTTCTGGAACCTTCTCTGTCCTCTGTCTCAGGAGTGGTTGAGAGACCTGTCAATCAAGGAAGGCTGCACCAATAAGGTAAGGGAGGCAGTACCAGCTCCCCCCCCACCCCCGGGCTCTGGAACCTTCCCTCGGGCTGCTGTGCTGGGAGTGGGTGTTCAGGCTGTTGCTGCTGTAGCCTCATCCCTTGCGGTGTGTATTATGTNTTACCAGCTCCCACCCCCACCCCGACCCCCCCCCCGGGCTTCTGGAACCTTCCCTCGGGCTGCCGTGCTGGGAGTGGGTATTCAGGCTGTTGCTGCTGTGGCCTCATCCCTTGCGGTGTGTATTATGTCTGCTGGCAGTTTGTGTCACCCTGGGCATTTATGTCAGAGTGCAGGCGCAATGGGCAGTGTTTGAGGTGAGCTTTTTGTTTGAGAATTACGGTTTTAAACTGAATTTGCAACTGAAGAAGAAAACCACTGTGGTGAGAACACATTTCCATCAGAGTAGACAGAAGATCTCAGGTGATACCCTGAGTGTGCTGTGAGGATAATGTAATCCTTTCATTTCTGGGGGAGATAAGATTTCAGTGAACTCAAATCATCACCANAGCTTTTTGCTACTGTATCTGCTTAGTACTAAGTACTTTTGAGCGAAGAGATCTGATGGCTTTTCTGCTTGAATTAAAAAAGAAAAATAATTGAGAATTACGGTTTTAAACTGAATCTGCAACTGAAGAAGAAAACCACTGTGGTGAGAACACATTTCCATCAGAGTAGACAGAAGATCTCAGGTGATACCCTGAGTGTGCTGTGAGGATAATGTAATCCTTTCATTTCTGGGGGAGATAAGATTTCAGTGAACTCAAATCATCACCAAAGCTGCCTGGACAACTAAATGCACAAATGATCCTCAGTATCACAAACCATTGCCAAGTATCTTCTCCCCCTCCAGGAGAGGAAAAAAAAAAACAAAAAAAATGCTTTTAGTTTTAGAGGAGTTTCAGTATTCTTCAGCAGACTCCAAACAAACTGAAGACAATGCATTAGAATATCTGCCAAAAAAAAAAGTGTTCATGAGGGGAAAACTTCTATACAAGTTTTCTGAAGAGTTTGAATACTGTGCATGCAAAAAAACCATAGTGCGGCTCTACAGCTAAATGCACCTATTAAGAATTTAATTAAAGTTGATGGAGCATGCACAGAAAAAGGGAAAGAAAATCAGGACTGCCAGAGCATTTGAAGATTGAAGCAGGCATTTGAGACAAGGGTGGGAAGGCTGGAGAAGATCCTGAGAGTCCCATAGATGTTGTCAAAAGCTGATGGATACTTGGCCAGTTCAGAAAATTCATTATCTGTGGTGGGACTCCTGTGTGTGGGAGCTCGAGGTGGCATAAGCTGCCACAGGCCTGAGCAGGGGCTTGTTTTTGCACCCTACATGGAAAATGCTGTTCTGGATCTTCATACATCGCAGTTGGCAAGATGCTGTATTCTATTTTAGAGATGTAGCCTACTTTGCTTCATCCTGAAATACTTGAAAGACTTTTGTTGATGACAGAAAAGATGTACTTTAGGATTTCCATCCTAGAGAATGATTATTTTCATAATCTGCACAGCAAGAAGATTTTGGCACATTGGGAATTAATATAAAGTGTGTAGACATAACTGTAAAAACGCATTTATTTTTCTAGCAAATACTTACATTAAAATAACTGATTTATTTGGTACCTTGGATTAAGTGACTTTTTGGTATACATTTCAGGAAAAAGCAGTGAACTGTATGCCGAAATGTCCCCTTCAATGTGACTAAAAATAATTTTAAATATGCACTTCATTGACTTAATGGAAACAAATGTGGAACAAATTAAATGGACATCTTGTAAATGAAGATGGCTTGCTTGATATTTACATTGTGTTCTTGGGCACAAATCTAAACCACAGGAAAAAAAATTAAGACGAATAATGTAATTTTTGATCTCTGGAGTTGCTAAGGCCACTTAAGTGGCTGCTTACACTTGATAATAGTGATTGTTCAGAGTATTTTAAAGCATAGGTGGTTCCTTCAGTCAACTCAATTCTTGGTCTCCATTTCACAGTACAGGGATTGATTAGTATTGACGATATTTGACCGCTGAAAATTGATATTGCTGTAAGTTTTCAAATAGTTAATCAGCAAAGATATGAAGAGAGCAAGTAAAACCGTAATCAGACTATGCTTCATTAAGAAATGAGAAATAATTCTTCCTCTTGGCTGATTGCTAATTTTATGTGTATGCATACACAAAACAGAAAATCAGACATAACATTGTGTCATCTTCTCCACTCCTCAAGTTAATGTGAACATTTTTTTTTTTTATATCACATGATCAAAAGCAGTGTAATATTTTCCTCTACATCTTTTAAACTTCAATTTGCTGTTGCTATGAAATGACTTTTCTTCCTAGGAATCATGAATTAGCACAGGAGAATTATTTGTAATTCTTAACCAATTTCTTTCTATGTCACTCTCCACCTCAAACATTTGTGTCATTGTGTTAAAACTTGCCTTCTTACTTTGTTATTTTTAATGTGACACTATATATATATGCACTTTTAGCTTTTGCTAAATGGACATTTAGCAAAATGGACATTTTCAGACAAGATTGCAATATTCGTTTTGAGTCATCTGAGTGATCTTGCTTGAAACTCACCATTTTTTCTTACCTCTTCCTGTTTATTTGATTTGATTTTAAATATACAGGCTATTCTGTGTCCACCTGTCCATGAAGAGAAAGCTGTTCTGTCTTTTGCTAGTGGTTATCTGTGCAATACAGTAGCTCTAAATTTCCCTGAAGGAGAAGTGATTTTCAGTTTACTTACAGCTTGGAGAGAAACAAAATTTTCTCATTTGTATTTAAATAAATAAATAAATAAAGCCGTGGTTTATGTACCTTATAATGCCTGTTATTACAGAAGTAGCAAATGCGGGTACTAAAACTTTTTGTGCACAGATTTAAAATGTGCTTACCTGATACATTCCCAAATACACAAACTGCTGTAGTTTGAAAATGGAAATTCATGGAGAGGGACACAGCAGAAGCGACAGGACCAATACAGTGCCGTTACAGAGGAGACTATTGAGACTATCACTGGACAGTTGTGCCTAACTACTGAAAATATTTTAGACCTTCTCCACTATTGTGCCTATTAAAAAAATCCTTTTAAATTTAATTTCTTCTTTAGCTTTTGCCGTTTGCAAGATAAAAGTTTCTTCTAGAAGTAATGGAAAATAATCCTTCTCTTTTATGTGCACTGCTAATTTGAGCCCTAATAACAGTCTCACTATCCATTACTGTGGGCGTAAGGAAGAGCAGGTCTGGCAGCAAGCCAGAAGATATTTATTAAAGCATCAGTACACATACTTACATGTATGCTTACCCAGATATAGTATCTTATTTGTCTACAAACATGCAAAACAGTTACTAATAAACCAATAACCTAAAGGCTTATATTAAAGCTACCCAGTCAGCCTCTTGGTCACGGAGCAGACAGAATGTTGGTTTGACCCTTGTTTTGCGGATAGCACACCCACACTGCCGTCCTTGAGGTTGGCTGTCTACTAGCAAGACATCTTGTACTACTGTTAACAAGGCGTCCCATGTAACTGTCCTAGAAGCAGTCCTCCATGCACTATTAAATGGTTTAGACCCCTGGACAGAAGCATCACTCAGATCATAGTCCTGCTGTGCCGCTCACATTCATGTAGCTGAAAAAAATTACTAGACCAGTTGGTTCATGCACACAAAGGACTAAATGTAGATGAATCATATCCGTTTGCATCCACCATAAATGAATTACAGCATGACCAGCTCAGAGAACCTCCCTTCTGAACTCTAAATCTTAAATTTGGTTCTCAGCTGCTATCCTGTCTCACAGACCATTGAGTTTTCACCTATAAAGCCAAAGAGGTGCTTAAAATTACAAAAGCTACAGATAAGCTCAGTCTGCTTTGGTTATGACTACCATAATGACAGTGAAAAATCAGTCCTTGTTTATGACTTCTGGACTTCTTTCAGACATGATGAACACACATATGAAGTACTTCCAGGCTGCATTTCACACAAACGTAATGGGAGTCATCACTATCACGTGGAGTTGATGCATCTCTTTCTAGCAAGTGTAAAATGGAAGCTCCTTGAGTCAAAGCAACCTCTGTCCACAGTGGGTAACTAACTCCAGACTCTTTATTTTAAGATGTACGAGGAAATTAAAGAGCTGTTGCTTTTCTGAAATGGAGAAGATATTTCATGCCTTTCCTGTTGAACTAGTTCCATTTTTTATCTAGGATTCTTAGACCTAAGGCTTTGCTCTTAACATACTGCTCCAAGGACTCTTTAGTTGTGCCTATCCTGCAAATTGAATGCACTCTCACATGGTCCTGCCCCATAAAGGGCACATTTCAAAGTATACTTACCAGGTATATGAAGGGGCATGCTGAAATATATTACACCTCTCCTGTGATTGGAGCCAGAAATGTGTATTTCAGGATGATACCAGCTTTTATCACCTTGAAATACCCCCTTGGTTTGGCCAATGAGTAGCCATATAGGCTGTAGAAAAGACTTTCCATTACCTAATGAGGCATTACAATGTAAGCATTGTGTCTACACGAGGAAAAGCCTCATTTTGACCCTATAAATAACTTTCATACCACTGCTAAGAGATAATTATGATCTGCAGATTCTTTAATCTGGTAGTAAACAAATGACTTGTGCATGAGAAAGGATGCACTTTTTCTGACAGAATTAATACCTCGGGGTTATTTGCCTTGCAGCAGAGTGTGCTAGGCTTGGATTAGCAGCATATGCATTCATTGCCTTATTTATGTAGCTTTATTCGCTTCGTTCAACGGAGATGAAGTGTTTGTATTGCAGATGACAAACAACCATTACTTGAATCGTTCCTGACAGGAAAATGCTAAGGACAATAATGTAACTTGCCATTACAGCAAAGTTAGGAAGACTGGTTTCTGAAAACCGTGTTTTGAAGGTTAATGGTAGCGTTAATGAAAATTTTTAGAAGTTTGAAACTGAAAAAATCCAGATGGTAGAGCAACAGCTCAGGTGAGGAAACATGCCCACCTCATATCCTATAATATGTCCGATATATAATTTAAAATGGCACACAAATGGCTTTCCATTTTCAGTTCCCTCATAATTCTACATAATTAAAGGTCTGATAATGTATAAAAGCTATTAAATGCAATTCTGAAATCCTCAGAGAATCATCTTTTTACCACAATATTTGAAAATATCTGTGCTATATTATGTGTGGTTTTGTAAATGATATACATTTTTCATAGCTGCTTTCATTAGCAATTTTCTTCTTCTAATGGCTGGATAATTAAACCATAATGGAATATTTAGGCTTATGTATATTCATGGAGAATAGCTATAACAAAACAAACTATAATTAACTATGACCCAAAAAATACATTTTAGCTTATACACCAATTTTTCACAGTCCTTGTTTTTTTTTTTTTTTTCCTCAGTAGAGATCAATATTCAGAGAAAAAGCACTAAATACGGATTTCAAAACACCCATGAAGTCCTTGTGGCATTTGGAGTAGACATGGAGTGGCATTGGAGTAGACATTTTGTCTACTCCAAATATAGACAGAGGAGCCCCCCCCCCCAAGTGATTTATATGCCACACGATTAGGTGATTTTAAATGGCAGTTACAGCATTCTCACTCACAGACTCACAGACTGGTTGAGTTTGGAAGGGACTTGTAGAGATGATCTAGTCCAATCCCTTGCTTCAGCAGGTCCCTCACTGTTCTTGGAAATACCACCACGTAAAAAAAAAGACTCTACCATTTTGTGGTTTGCTAACTCGCATATCCTTCAGATTAAATAAGAAATGGGGCTTTTCATATTTTTGCTCCTTTGCATTGTGCTGTGGAGGATTAGGTGATGCACATACAGATGGGAAATCTGCCCTCCTGTTTTTTTCTCTGTTGTAAAGTGTTGACTTCATTAAAATCACCAGAATTTTGCCTTGGACCTCAGAACTCCTATTGACTTCTGTGGTACCAGGAATCAATGCTATCTATCTGCTTTGTCTTCTTGCATGTCTTAAATTTAGATGGAAACTTGAATTTCATATTGATCCTTACATCGGCTCAATAGCCAGGGATATTCAAATTCAGTCAAAAGCTGGAGTTTTTTAGCATAAAAACTAGACTAATTAATTTAGTTTGGCATTAGTATTTGCCAAAGAAGTGCTATTATTATTTTTATCTTCAAATAAATATTTTAAGATATGGGGTTTTTTATGGATTCATTTTTAGTGCTCAGTGAGTACTATAATAATAATAATAATGCCTATCAAAATCATAATTAGTAGCAAAAATGAATTACTTTTTGTCTGATGACAAATTATATGAGTATAGTATAATATGTGAATTTCCAAAATGTGCTTGCGATCAGACATGAAAGTGATCTAAAGGGCCTCATGCTCCCTGAAGAGACATCCATCCAGTAAAGCACTTACATGGTAATGGTTGAAGCGTGGTAGTAGCCCCATACAAGAAGCAAATGAGAAAATAAAATGTGTGAACCGGACAGAATTAAATTTCAATCTTGAATTTATTGGTAGATCCATAGATAATTCTTCAAACTATGTCTGCTACTTTTCTATGACAAAGCTGCCTTCTATAGCCACTGTAACAGGCCAGGCTGGCACAGATCTTCATCAGGGGAGAGGGGATACTGCCTTTGACCCAGGTGAAGTTTTGGAAAACGTTTTATTTTCATTCATATCATTGGCTTCTTTTCACTTAATGAAATGTCATTAAGTGTGTGAAATTATTACCCGGTGCTCTGTGGCTACACATCTTACTGCTTACGCCAGCTTGAATCCTGCACAGAATAATACAGATGGGCAGAGATGGGGATAGATCAAATCTTAGTCTGAGTTAGGCTATACTTCTCTCCTGAAGCTAAACATCAGGAATCATGCACTTCTTTGTAGCAGAAAGCCTTTTTTTGTTGAACATTTCCTGCATATCTGAATTTTAATGAAACTGCAAGCATGACAGAGACTATCAATACAAAAGACTAATATATACTTTTAAATGTGAGGGACGCTAGTTATTGGAAGACTGTATGTTTATTGAGAATACCTTGGGTATATTTTCTAGAAATAAAGATTTGTAATATGGAAAAGATAAAGTTCTGTGATCCTCCTTCAAAACTTTTTTCTAAAGTTGGACTAGGCAGATTAGAAGTTTTTTTACAAGAAAAGGACATGAGATGAGACTTAAATAATATTCAGATGACACAAAAGCATCATGCAGGTTACAGTGAGGGTCATGGAGGAGGAGATGAGACAACAACTGTATGTTTCAAAAACAACGAGGAGGACATCAGATGGAAATTGGAGGTTGCAAGTTCAGAACAGATAAAAGAAGTAATCAACAGTCAGACTTTTTACTGCAGTTTGTTACAGGTGCGAAGGGTTTACACAGGCTCACAAATACTTTGAAAATTTTCATTCAAGATTCTTAAATTGTTTTATTTCTTCTTTATTCTTTAAATTCTTCAAGGTTCTTAAAAAGATCCTACGCCTGCCTCAAAATCTCTGACAACAGTTTTCTGGACCATTTGCCAGGGAAATATTAATTTATGCTTGATGTGAAGATACACCTTGGCAGAGGTACCTGGAAATGGCCATAGTAAAGTAGTGTATTGGGCTGCATGGACAGAACTGTGGCTGTTCTTATATTCGCATGCCTTAATATGCTTGTAAAATATACACACATGCTAAGAAAGGTAATTGAGGGCATGAGGTTTCGTGTCATGATTCTTTTCTTCCATACATATGTGTTTCTGAACAGTAATCGAGAACTTTCAGACTTAAAATTATTTTCTAATGTTGGGGAAAAAATAGTGTTTCCAGCTAGTCACACATCTATTTTTTTACGGAAAATGAGTTTGGAAATTCATTTTTTGAAACCCAGCCAGAGTATTCCGGACCTTGTATTCCTGTACGATGTCTCATGGGACTTGTAGATAACCTAATATATGAACTTTAGCTTCCTACAGTCAAGGGCCCTCCGGCAGACTTCTCCTGCTATCATGTATTACAGCCCTCTCCCTGTCAGGATAAATCATTTCCCTGAACTGGGAGGTGATGCCGGTGTGAACTTCAGGATAGATGGCTCAGTCAGGGTCTTGCTTGGAAGAGATGGGGTTATGGAGAACTTGCGTTACGACTCCTTTGAGTTAGCTTCCTTGAGTTAGCTCAGCTCAGATTTTGCAGAGCTTCATGTTTCCAGAGGATGGTTTTCCTTTTTTTTTTTTTTTTTTAAAAAAAAAAAGCAAGTTTTCGCACATTTTTGTTTCATGACATTCAGCAAAAAGGAAAGTGAATTCCAGCAGGTCAGGGGAACCTCTTTACATCACAGAAAGTCCTGCTTCTTATTGTATCAACCTGTCCTTTAAAAAACAGACTTAATGTCCAGATCATCTTTCCTTACAGCACTAGATACAGTCACAATCATATCATGTTCTCTGGCATTTAGACAGAAGAAACAGAAGTTTATTGGCTCCTTTAACCGGCTTTCTCTACTGTTGGGTGATTCTCCTCGCTCACACTCCTAATATCAATACTTCAAGTGTACGAGCTTTATTTAAGATGAAAGCCAAGTCAGGAGTCTGCAAAAGCAAAATGATGCACAAAATCAGATGTGATAAATTGCAACAAAAAGATTGTTAGTAGTCTCTAACTCAGGAAAATTGAATTTTCTGCAGAGACAATACAAACTAAGTTCTGTTTATTGCACAAACACCTGAAAAACTGAGAGGACCAGCCATATCTGAAGAGTGTATGTTCACAAAATAATGCAGGGGGTTAATTTGAAATTAGCAATAAAGTGACCCCCACAAAGTGCCGCATACACATAACAGTTATATTAAATACAGAATTACGTATGAATATGTTTTTGCGTTTGTAATTACCACTTCCAAGCTAATGGTGTGGTTTAGAACAAAAAAATAATTGTTGTAAATTTAGCCCAGAATTACTCTTTCCATTAACCTGGATTGATTATTTTTCCTTTGAAGAGTTCTTCATAACAGATTTCAGCTTAAGCAAATGCTTACTTAGTAAAATTTTAATAACTTATCTGAATGCCTGGAAATAGGATATCAATAGTAAACAAGACACCAGTTTTCACAGAGACAACATCCATAATCTTTGTCTCTGGCTGTAATTTAAACTGACCAGTAAATGTGAATGAAATGATATGCTCATTTATGAAGAAATTACTCTTGACTGTAGAAACATTGTGATAAAAAACACATTTTCAGTCTCAGAAGCGTGTTTTATCAAAGAGTTGATGATAGAGCATCCAGGACAGTGGAATTTAGGCGTGCGGATTCAGTATGATGCACCAGGGGAAAAAAAAATCAGAGTAATCTTGCTATTATAGAACCCTGGAGCAAGATCAGTTTTCTGGCTTCTAAGAGTCTTTCAACCAATTTTAGCCAACTGGCAGTGCGTGTTTTCTCCAGGAATTCCAGAGCATTTATACTGGATCAAAATTGCTTAGCAGTTGCAATAAAACATCTTTTCTGGGCTAACTTCCACATGAAGAGCAATACCAGTTAGCTCCTGAGTGGTACTCATTCCAATGGAAGGTACTCATGGGGCCACATTGGGAGCTATAATCCAGCAGGATGCTTCAAACTTTAAGGACCGCTCGGAGTAACCTTTAGCATAGGAGTGCTGGAAGGCAACACTACTGACACAGGGTTATTGTCATACAAATTTGGAAAAGATTTTTTCTAAGAAGGACTTTAGGTTTGCTTAATGGAAAAGGCTAAGCTGTAAATTTGAGGATTTTTTCAATTAACTGGAAAAGGTAGATTTTCTAGTTCTGCACTACCTCTACGCCACAGAGACACGTGTCAAATTGTTCATGGAGCTACAAACCAAGCATAGTGCATCAAAAGCTAGTTACCAACGTCATATAAATAAGAGCATCATAAATCGGAATTTGAGGGGTAATGGGACAGCATGAGTGATATATCACTTAAGCTGTTTCAGCACTATGAAGGACAGGAAGAAAAATGATTGAAGGAAGAAGTGAAAGTTGGATAATGAAGAGCTCGAGTTGCATGAGCTGCTCACACTAATGAAGAAATGTGGCATGAAGAAATGGAAGCGACTGACACTGGACCGAGGCCTTAGAGATGCACAAGTGTATTCGCAGCCCAGCTATTCTCAGACAAGTAACATAACTCCTCCGGTGCTGGCTCTTTGTTGTTAAAACAAACAGAACTACTGAGATTGCTTTCCTTCGAGAGCTGTCTGGGGAAACATCAGTTGAACCATATTGCACCGAAATCAAAATATTTCAAAAATTGTTGAATTTCCCAGAGTCGTTTCTGCTCTAGGGCAGAAATGGGGCATAAAAACTTTCTACTTTTTTTCCTGGAAGACTGCAAATTCAAATAAAAAAAAAGTAGTAATCTTAATTCAAAATAAAAAAGAAATAGTAGTTAATCTTAAGTTATTTTACTTTCTAACACCCCATATATATTTCGGGCTAGACACTGTATTCCTTGGCATTTTCAGTGCATGCAAACTTTCAGCTTCAGTGAGTAAGCTATAGTTGAAAAATGCACTTTGGGATTAATAGCCATTTCCATCTACATTATTTTTCATAATTGAAAATTGCTTTTTCGTCAGAGACTGAAGAAAAATGCTCTTTTAGAGAGAATTTCACACAAGGTTTTCTTTAAGGTATCTGCTACATCTTGTGGTCTTGAATGAGACAGGAGCCTGGGAGTGCTCTCAGGTGGGCAGTGTAAGAAGGGCATCCGTCTTCTCGTATGTTCCAAGCTAATCATTTTACTTCGAGGTCTGACAAATAGGCAATCATTTCCTGTATTTTTTCTTTTTTTTCTTTATTTTATTTCTTGGCTATGAAAAGTAGAATGTGAAGCCAGTAAAAACATCATTATCCTAAGGTTCAAAATATGACTTTTAAATGAATAAAAATCATTATAAATAAAAAGGTCACAATACAGCATTTTTTTATCTTGTTTTCAGTTCTTACAGACCATATATGACTCTGCTTCATTAAAGAAATTTATCCTTCCCCAAAAGTCATGAATGCATTGTTTTTGATGGTATAAAAATATATTCAGATTGGGTGCTTTTCAGAGAAGTAACAACTGTCTCAAAACCTAAGAACACAGGAAATTGAGAATTAAGGTTAAACATCTGTCAAATCCAGTTTGATGATCCAATGATTTTCACCGTAATGGCATTTAAAAATCAATGGATTAGTCTCAGGGGCTCTGGAAGGGGCAACTAAAAAAAGCATGATACCTGATTGTCATGGATATTCAGAAACTATCTGATGTTTTATTGGATTTGCGAATACTGCTAAGTCTAGATTAGCTGAATTGTTATCTTTCCAGTGGAGAAAAAAAGGCAACTTTTAAAACCTACTCAAAGACAAACATTTTAAAAGACCATTCAGCACATCATGGTTAACACAACTATCCTTGTGGGAGGCTCGGCTCATCATCAATGAATTCTGCAGTGAGCTTCCGAGTTGTCTGTCCAGGCAAAAATTCTGGAGATGTGTTAGAACCAAGACACCAAGGTGGCGCTGTGTTAAGAGCTTCTCATTTCATGCATCAGTCATCAACTACAGAAGAATCAAGTACCTGAAGGCTTGAAGATCAATGGGGCCTGAAGAGCAGGAGATTTCCACCTAAATGCGTTGCAAAGCCAACGCTGAGTGTTTGCGGTGTGATGTGCATCACATCATCATACACTGCATATGTGGAATACTTTGAGGAGAAAGATTGTGACTGCAAAAGAGGGACTTGCTACCTGTCTACAAAATATCTTGTCTGTTTCTCTGCTCTTCTGAGCTTTGTTCTGTCTTTGCTCTCATTCACATAAAAAGATGAAACCAGTCTACAGAAAATAGCTACATCAACAGACAATATTGCATTAAAAGCTCCTTTAAATAGAGTTTAGTTTTCTTCACACAGGTGATTTCTACCCTAAAAACTGTGTTTGTTATTTGCTTTTGTTTTTCACTCATTTAACTCAAAAGCTTCTAAGGGGAAAAAAATATCAACACTGACAAATTTCAAAATAAAGATAATTTATGTTTTCATGGTTCAGAATTTCTCTGTGTTTAGCAATAGAGGAAAATTGATAAATGAAGTGTTTCAAAGTTGCCTATTTAAAGCCTTTTTGTTGATTCAAACTGCTATTTCTTTGCTTTCTTCACTAAAAAAAAAAAGAAAAAGTCTTTCAGTTTGGGATAGCAGGAGGTTGGAATTGCAAACATACCCATAAGACAGAAACTTTTTTTTTCTTTTTTTTTCTGGCATAATCCTCTTCCAAATTCTGCTAGTGCCTCATGAACTGAATTACTTTAATTGACTCTTTTTTTGACAAGTCATATCATTTTAAATTACCATACTACTCTCATGTTGCTCATTAAATGGGAGATGGTAAAGGAGATGCAGCTAATTAGTAGTGAATACATTATTTATGGCTTCCTAAAAAATATGAGTGACCTGTAAGTTAACAGTGTTGGAGAATTAATTTTTAATTGGATATAGTCTTATTGCTCTTTGTATTTCACCTGGAAAGTTTTAAATAGCCATTTCTGAGTGCAAAGATCTGAAAGTTCACCTGCCAAAAGCAATAAAATGTGTGAAAAGGAAGGTGCACTCCTGTAGGCTCTCGGTGCTGTGATCACTGGAACCTGTTAGAGTTTTGCAATAAATTATTAAATGAGACCCGAAAGTACCGAATCAGCAAAATAACTTAATCACACACTTAAGCATTAAGTTTGGAACAGGTCTTCAAAGATGTTTAGGTGTCTGAAAAGGAATTTATAGAGTGCTGAGATGCGTAAATCCTATTTTCTCTCATAACAGCCAAAGAAATGCCACACTGTGTCAGACTAAGGTTGTCCATAATCCAATATACTGGCAGTTGGCATAGGAGATATTTGGATTATAAAAGATAGGGATATACAGACTGATCCTTCTCTGGGGATATTCTCGTGGCCATCAGCAGTTTAAGGACTTTTGAGACTCAGGTTTAAGCATGTGATTGTGTTTCAGAGGGATGGACCACTTCTGCATAAATTTTCAGAGTCCTTTTTATGAAGTTGTTTATACATTATTTTTTCTGATTTTTTTCTCTAAAATGCTACTGACCATTAGTTACGCAATACATACAAGTTATCCTCCTTTAAAATAATACAGACATCTTCCTTGATTTCCTGTGTAATGACTAATGATGGTAATAGTAGGTTTTATTCACTACTGTGGCTTTATCTCAGTATTTTTTTTTTTTCTTTGCTTTGTTTTTGCACTTTCATCTGTTTTTGAAATATACAATATATTAAAAACAGTTCTTTTTAATTTTCTGAAAAGAACAGTAATATCTGTGTTCTGTTACACACAGATATTGTTACACACAGATATTACACACATTTATATATTCCTTATATAAAGTGAGAATGATGTGATTCCTCAATAACACCAATGTCTCCATTAATTCAGAATCACAAAAAAAGTAATATAAATACTTTCCCTTTTCATTTGTGTTAAGTTATTCTTCCTATTAATATTTTAGTCATATCATAAATATTTTAGAAAGTAAAATTTTCTTTATGCTTATAGACCCTAACAGTTGATGAATAATTTAAGAGAAAAGAAAACAACTATATAGGTATTTATTAGAACAAGAAAGTTTTAGCCACAAAAAATGCCCACAAGAATTTTTTTTGAAGATTATTCTAGTTAAAGTTTATATTTTCAGAACTCTTTTATCTTACTTGGTTTAATAATTAAAGATGATATGAAAAATCTTTGGCAAATCTGAGCTTTCAAATATTTATTGGAAGGGAAACAAAACATTATGAGAAAACAAATAAGTGAAACTGAGAAACCAGCTCACTCACTGGAGTCATGTTTACATAATCTGTTTTGAAAGAAGGAATCTTTGTTTTTAAATGTGGGTCCTTACCGGATTCAGTTGTCTTCCTAGTGGAATCCAATTTATGTGGCACTATTTTTTTTCTTTTTCCTTATTTGGTCTCAGAACAAAATGGCAATGCATCTGGGAGTGATTTTTGATTAACTTCACGGTCAACTTGCTCTGCAAGCTACCGCTTTACTAGCCATTCCAACAGCCTGTAACAATAGAGCTTTTCACAGCATTTCAGATATTAAAACACTGTGAGGGTGATCAATTCCTAAACATCCTCAAAGGTGGAAGTGAAAGGGGTTCTGGAGTGTCTAGACAATATCATGGTGTTGGACAGCCAGGCTAGCCAGAGTTGAATTTTGACTCTGTGAGTTTGTCTCCCATTTCCCTTTTCTCTTCTTACTTTTCCAGCCCAACTAGGATGATTTTATCTCCACTTAAAACACCTTTATTTACCACTACCTTTCCTTACTCTGTGTCCTCTCTCCCTGTCTATCATAGCGAGAACTTTTAAATATATCATCCTGACCTTAAGAATATTGCCTCTGATACATTTAAATGGGAGCACCAATATTTTACCTAATATCACAGTATGTGTGGGTTTAGTATGACCCGAATCAGTAATTGCCAAACATTACTCCCATTTAATATCTTTCCCAAACCAAGTGGAAGGTGATTTACATCTAAACTCCACAGTTAACTGCACAAATAATGTCACTAGAAATAGAGCACGCTGTGGTTGAATGGCTGAGTGCCTCTGAATGCCTGCTAAATACTAAAGGACTTGCTTCAAAACACACCTGCGAGAAAGAGAAATATTCCAGTTCCAGTTCTTATTTTCTTTTTTCTTTTTTTTTTTTTTTACGTAGAAATCTGGTGTAGAGGGAGACTAATCCTTTAAGAACATGCAGGGTTTGAACCTAGTGTTGAGCTTCCAGTAGAATGACAAAATTCTATATGAATTATTAAAATGATATATGGCATACCAGCTCCAGAGGTTTCAGTTCAGAAATACACATTTTAGAAAAATATTTTAGGCATAATAGCTTGAGAATTAAAGTATAGGAAATAGAAAAGCTTGGATAAAGCAGAAGCAAAGGTTACTCAACCTTGTCAGTGCTGCTTCCTTCAAATGATGTTCTGTGGTCTTTGGAAAAGAAAATAATGTGCATTTCATGGCGCTTGAGCTACTATTAAATACTATTAAAATATACTATTAAAATAGTATTGAATAATAGAGTACTATTAAATAATACTATTAAATAGAATACTATTAAATAGAATACTATTAAAATAGTATTGTTTCTTAACTCACTCAAAACTTTATTCTGAGTCAGTAAAACTGTAGAGCATATTGTTGTGTATTACAGATGTATTATATATACATATTACAAATGTAGTGAGACAGGTTGACTTTGTCAAAAATGCAGACTACATTTCACATGAAGTACTGCTTTTGCCATCAGAGAAATTCTGTGATGCTTTATGTCTTCAGATTAAGTATCTGAAACACAGTTAAGACTCCCAAATTTCTGTCATGAGAACCAAAAGTTCTTGAACCTCCTTGTATTGCCTTCCCTCTAATACCTGCACAGTATCACAACACCTGCACAAGACCAGTGAGCTTCCAAAAGGAATGATTCTAATCTCTGATTTATAATTCCTTGGATTTTAGAATGATTGTGCTGGAGATATCACAACTCACCCAAGCTACTTATCATGTTTGGTATTAGCTGTGATGGTTTTCCACACTGCCTTCCCAGCATACTTATATTTTATAATCCCATGGCTAAAAAAAAGAGAATAGCATCTCATTATTTTCCCATTGCTCTGTTTTTCTATATCTTTCTAAAATAATATTCATCTCTGGCTATTCAAAATGATTTTGGCCCCATTTTGAACTGATTCTTCGCTGCTCTTTACCTTCAGGGTGATTTATGGTTGGGCTGAATTTTTTTCAAACTGTTATGGCATCTACAGATCTGTCTTACACCTTTATGTGTTTATTTAGCTCACTACATAAAGTACAGAATAATCTAAAATAAAGCTCATTCTTTTATTCTACCAAGTTTTGATTTAAATTTTAAATTCACTGTGCAAATTCTATCATTTGGTTGTAAGAAGTTAGGCAATTCCTCTTCAATCAGGAGTTCAGTCATCTGCTTGGATGTAACATTTGTGCTCCTGTGCTTGTTTCAGAAGCATCCCCTCAAGATACTCTTCTTTTTCCAGCATCTAGTCAATTTGCAAGGAACATTTTTTCCTTCTGTCATTCCCTTCGGACAGGTAGAGCCTGAAAACCTGTCTATGCCAAAGAAAGACTTTAACATCAAAAAAAAAATTCAAGACAGAATTTAAAACATCCTTCAGGAAGAAAGGGCAGGTCCTGTCTTTGCAGGCAGGACAGCTTCATGATGGCTGCTGAATTTTCAATTAGACCTTTTGCCACCGCTCGACGGGTCCTGTCACTCCTTGGATTGCATTTGTTTGCAGCAGAAGGGAAGCCTCTGTGAGGAGCAGCGAAGGGATCGCGCTCCTCGGTGGGATGAAGGGCAGGAGTGTGACCCAGGGAGCTCCAAGAGCGTTTCGTCACCTGCACACAGTGCTCGGTACCATCTGACAGAGCTGACGCTGGAGGATGCTACTCGGGTATTTCAGTGAACTGAATTCGAGTCTGCCATTACTAACAAAAGGGGGAAAAAGGAGATTAAGGACAGCAGCAGAGAGCAGCGTATGTTTTCCACATGGAGAAGGTTTTAAGGTTTTACTGTGTCTCTAAACAGAAATATTGAGGGTTTCCCTCTTGTTCCCTCTTGGGGCTTTTTAAATTGAGGAAGAGCCTAGAATATATTCGGATGTGAAGAGAAAAAAAAAAGTGAGGACTGTTATTGGCCATAGCAAAGTGAATGCAGATGCTAATTTAGGACCTTTTTTGACTTCAGATGCAAAGAAAAATCTGATGAGAGCTACCGAAAGCATAGCAATAAGTCACCACAGTTGATAATGACCAGCAGGGTTAAAACCTGGGCCTCTGAAAGTTAAAAAGCAGATGAAAAATGTCATCTACAAGACAAATGCTAAAATATATCACATTTACTTAGAAAACTAATTGGAAAAAAAAAGGCATTTGGTACTGCCTCATGAAATATTCTCTGCAAATTAAACCTAGTCTGAGTGTCATCCCCATTGTGCAATTTCTCAAACTCAAGTTCTTTTACAAACACATACTTTGTTTTTACTCTGAGCCTGTGAGCTCCCTGGAGATTCAGAGATGAAAAAACAATGCAGAACCAAGTATTTATCAAGCATTAATATTATTATTTTTTTTCTTCTTAGGATTAAATCACTAGTATTTCATCTCCCACCAAGAGATTTCTGGTGACCAAAGTACAGTGCAGGTATTGGAAAAAAATATATATGTTGACGGATCTAGGACATAAAAATCTTATGAACAGTTTACTCTGCCATAAACTTTAAAGAAAAAAGTTATCTCAATTTAAATATTAAAAAATTAAATGTGTTTCTTAGAAAGCTGAGGATATGTACAAGAAATAGATATTTTTCCCAATGCAATAGATGGAAAAGCAGAAGCTACTTGGAAACTAGAGTTTTGTTTCCTTAATTACTTGTCTCTCTCTTTACCTACCACCATTTTTCAGTTCGTATACTTAAAAAAAAGGCATTCTGAAGAAGGGCCAGCCCATTGGCAAAGTGTTAATCTCTTAAGGATATTGATAATTAAATATCCTAAGCAGTCTCAGGATGTCTTTCCAGAAGAGAAAGGGATGGAGCAAGGCAAGCAAGTTTGAGCAAAACAACATGAAAAGAGCACACATTACAGAGTGGGTAAAATAATGGATAGATTTTGAAAGAGTAGGAGAAAGTAGTTCAAAATTGGATTTAAAAAGTCTGCAGGTTTCAACATTTCTGCTGACAGCAAATTTTCATGAAGTCCTATTATTTTTACTAAACTACATTGAATTAAATGTTGGATTTTCTGAATATATTCTGAAATATATTTTCAGAATGAAATTTCCTTTTTTTTCCTTAAAATGCCTTTTCTTCCTAAAGTTGAGTTTGAACAAGTGCGTGAAACTGATGTCTAGGGTTTCACCATTCATCAGAACAGTTTCAGTGAATTGTTTATTCTTATTTTTAGTATGTAGGTAGAGGGTGGGGAGAGTCAACTCCAAATTTCTGAATTTATTTTGACAGGAAGAGAAAAACATTCATTGGTGCCTGACACAAAATCTGATGACCTCTAGAATTAAATTCTGGATACTCCAGAGGTTTACATGAAATCCTTCTGGAATTTCATCAAGTAGCAGCAGGTCTACAAAGCAATACTGCAGTCAGTATATGCTGCATATACAGTTTGCCAAAAATAAAACAATTTCACAACATACGGTCCTTGCTGGCTAGAAGTCAACCAGCTACATGATTTCCCAAGCCAAAAGGTCAAGTCAAGGGAATGTTATATCTTTCTTACTCTATTAGGAGAAAGGACAGAGAGCTGAATGCCTCATTGGCATCCCCTCATGCCTCATTGGCATGTATCCGCTTTGTGCAATTCCATTGACGCTTGAAACCAACAGAATGACCATTACTTTTTGGTGGTGATACAAGATGCAGCTTCTCAAGGCTGCCAGATTCAGGTGGAAACATTTGTCATCCTCTGCATGAAGACTAGGAGTTTGTCCAGAGTGAAGGTCACGCAAAAAATATGCTAACGAAGGCCAGTAGGTAGCATATCTGCATGCTCCACAGGCCAGAAAAGGCCTTTAAATACTACATGCATTTAAGATCTGCTCTTTTGAGGAGAAGAAATGGGGCCACTTTTTATGTCTCAGCAGCCTCTCACTCTCCGTGGACTGAGTGCTATTACTGGTTATGTTTAAGTGGAAGGTTATTCTGTTCTACTCAACAGTGGGCCACGGGCCATAACTTTTGAGTCGCTTCCCCAGAACTAAGTGAGAGCATCCATAAAGGTCATTTTTTCTCTGCTTATACCTTTGTAAAAAAAATGTTTCTGCTTTAAAATTATGTTCAAAGATATATTCACTTTGTCCAGTGGCACATTTCAAAGCATTGCATGTTTAGTTTAGTGTATTTCTTGCCTTGTACCAGGTTAACTTCTGGGGGTGTGACTCAGGAAGCTGATGAGGCAGTGAGCACAAGGAAGCTGAGATGAGAACAGTGCTACATGTTCAGGAACATGGGGAGACCCAGTCACAGAGGCAGTTAGGGGCTAACCAGCCTTTCCACCTCCTTGGACATAAGCAAATCCCAGAAAAGTCAAGCAGAGTTTAAGAATTTTAGCCTCATCCTTTGGAGATGCTTGTCCTCATCACGAAGCCAAAATGGAATTTGGTTCAATTGAGTGGAAGGGCAGATTGCTGGGGGCGGGTTACAGGCATCAGAAGCCTCCACTAAACTGCATTGGCACTAATATTTGCAAAGCACACAGCACACCTCACTGTCCTGTAGCAAACCTCATCAGAGCAACAGCTGAAGTAAGTTCCCAAGTTAGGATGGAAAATAATTGCCTGCAATATTTCCTAAACAGCAAAAGTGATTGGTAAAAAAAAAAAAGTGTGAGGAATGATCCAGCCTTAAAATTAGATTCTTGGAAACATGCAGAAAGAGAAGCTTTTTTTTTTTAAAAAAAAAAAAAAAAAAAAGTGCTGAACACACTTTCTTAAGAACAGACTAAAGATAAGGCTGGTGTTGGGGAATTTTATTATCTCTGAAATTAGAACCAGGGCATTAGGGTTGGGGAGAGGGGAGTGTTTCAAACCAGCTGCAGCTGGTTTTAATGAAGGGCTAATTAGCAAGTAAAGCTTCCTGGAAGTGGGAGAAGTCTGTGTCCCTATATAATCCAGAGCACTGAAGCAGCTTTTGAGAGTTTAGGGGTATTGGTATGAGAAAGAAATGAGTGGTTAAATTCAGACATGACTGAGTATTACTGTAGGTACTTTCTATATTGTGTTTGTATAGGGCTTTCTGAGAAATAAAAACCTTAATAAGAGAGAAAAAAGTTAAAAAGGGATGTTGTGGGTACCAGATAGAAAAATACAGCCTGGTAAATATTTTTTTCTTAAAATCTATTTTTTTTTTCCTCTTTTTTTCTCCTTATCTTGCACTTCAGTTATTTAGATAGATCTCATTTGCTTTGAAATACATCATAACACTTCTTTTTGTGCAGTACCTATAAAAATGGTACCAATTTTCTTTAACTATTGACATATTTCTGAATTGCTTGGGTGTCTATGGTTAGCACCTCCTAACAATGTAGAGTAGCTTTCTGTTTAAATGTATGTCTTAATCTTGGTTTATCTAAAAATAATCATTTATATGTGAGATCCTAATAGGAGCATAGGTGATATTTCCCACTGCTATATATTCTACTTATTTGAGGCATAGAGAGCTTAAAAAATCTGTTCTAAAGTGTTTATGTGAATAATTTTTTTCTCCTGTAGGAATTATTAAAACAGTACTCCTGGGTTTTCCATATGTACTTGAGCTGTCTGCAGGCCACCTTGAGGAAGCTCTCAAAGGAGGAGACATTCTTCCAAAAAACTTGACTCTTTTAAGGTTGAGCTATAAATGTTGTTCCCAATGTTAAATAGCAGTAAGAAATTATATCTGGCAGTGGGTTGGGGAAGTTTTCTGAAAGCTGGAAGAGAACAGATGTTGGGATCACCCTAGGCATGAGAAAGAGTGTGAGAATAAATAAGCCTCCAACTTCAGTTGCTAGCAAAGTTATATATTATAATTCTTCTTGGAAGCTCTTCTCAGACTCATGAGGGGCAGAAAGGTAATTGGGAGCAGTCAATGTACATTTGTCAAAGGGAAATTGTGTGTGACCAGTCTGCTTGCTTTGTAGGACGAAATGGCTGGTTCGGCAACGGGGCAACGGTGGGTATCATTTACCTTCAATGAGTTCTCGATATGATCTTTCGTATTATCTTTCTGGTCAAGTTGGAGATGCATGGACTGATACATGGAGTACAAAGTGGGTGCAAAAATTACCTGGTCTGGCAACCTGAAAAGATAGCAGTTGGCAACCTGGATTTTAACCAGTGGTTGGTAATGAATGGAGCTCCTTAAGGATGCTCAGTGCGAGTGTGACCTGGTTGATGTTTTTTTTGTGTCCCTCGGTGCTGGTGGTTTTGGTAATGATAGTTGCAGCCTCACCAGAATCTGGGTTTGCAGTCATAGAGGCATGTGCTTTCTGTTCTTGCTTGAGTGGTTTGTAGCTGTGCCAGCTTTGCCACCTGGTCCTTCCTCAGGTAGGCACTCCGTATGGATGAGATTCCTGAAGTGCAAGCTGTGGTTGCTTTGGGAAGTGCAAGGGTGTTCCAGTTTGTCACTGCTGATTTGCCTGCTCCAAAAGTTGATCTTCAGAGGTTTCTCTGGGTTTCTAGGCTACTTCTGCTAAGCAGCGCCATTCTATTCACCAGATGTAATCAAAGTATGCAAGCTATGTTGGCACAACATGCAGCTTCCAGGCTAACTACAACTGCCAGTGCAGTTTCCTTAGTTCAGTGAGATGCTGAGAGATAACATTTTCTTCTTGGGCTGGCAATGTGCAGTCAAGTACTGTGTTGCTTCTGGCTGGTGATGTGACACTTTCTACCTGTTTGGTCATTCGGAGGGTATAAGGACAAGTTCAAACTGTCTGACACCAAATACAGAATGCTTTTTATCTCTGAATTGGTCTAAGAGATACTGGCATTGCTGAAAGTATTGTGTGGCACGGGTGCACTGCATTAGCATATATTGGATTCTTTATTTTAGCAGCATATGCTGTGAGGAAACTCAAGAGCAGAGAGGGAAGCAACATCTCTCCCTTAGCTAATAGTTGGAGAGATGAGAATGCTAAATTAAGGCATCATGTGGGTAAAAAGTATCATTATTTGGCCATCCACTTATGGTTTGATATAAATCTCTCTAGTCACAGAACTTGTTTTTTAAAAAAAATACAAAACAATAAACTAAAAACAAGCAAAATATGCTTGGGTATTTATGACTGATCTCACAATGAGAGTTTCCTCTCTTCATTGTAATTCACATCCTGTTTTACCTTCATCAGTGATATTTGGGAACAGAATACACTGAATGTAACCAAGCAAAATGACAGACATGAAAATATAATGTGAGCTCTACTGAAAGCTCTTTCTTCTTGGGACAGAAAGCTGTAAGAAGAATCCATCTCTGAAATTTAAAAGATATGCAAATTCTTATTATTAAAAAAAAAAAAAACCCTCTATATATAGTAAGGGTAACATCATCCTGTAGTTGGATATGAGAATTCCAAGCAAACAAGCATCCGTATTATAGCTGGAAAATGAAGAATAAAATGAGAGTGGAGGTTAATTGCTGTGAATATAGGATTTTATACATATATATATATATATAAATAGTACTATTCCAAAGTGTGATACACTTATCACTAGTAATGTGTAAACTGCTTCAAACTAATATGCAAAAGGAAGAAAACTGCAAAATGATGAGGAAATTGCAGTTTGGAATAGGTTTGCTCTTAAAGTGATATCTACAAGCAAAATAAATCTCAATTCCTAGCTGAGTGCCCAAAAGTGATCTGGTAGTCTTGTTTTGCAAGTAGAGGAATCCATGTTAGCGGTTATATCTATGTTCTGGCAGAAACTCAGAAATTGGAAAGTATCTCTGTTGTTTGTTTGCCTAGAAGGAAAAGCAGTCCTTATTTCTGAAGCTGTGAGACTGTTGGTTTCACAAGATGTGCAATCTCATTAACACAGAATTTCTGCTGCACTGTAATGAGGTCTTAGCTTCTAGCTATGTTAAACTTGATTATAATTATTTTCCTCCTCACACCTTTGTATCTCATGATTCCTGCCTTATCAAGTACAATAGCTGATACAGAATTTTAAAAAGTGAAGCTAATGTTTAATTCATGGTAATTTGTTCAAATTTTTATCATCTAAGTAGAATAGCCTCTACAAGATAATATATTTGGTCCTTCTTTGTCCTAGCATAACACTTTTTCTATGAAAACATCAAATAACTACAGAAACAATTTACAGCTTATTACCACAAATAAATTGAGTTGTTAGTTTAGGCAACAACAAACAAAAAGACTGCAGGTAACACTGCAGAGCACATGGAACACTTTTTTTTTTTTTTTAAATGTCTGGTGATATCATTGCCATTCTCTGTCTGCAAGAAAAAAGCAGGCTTAGAGTTTATACTGTGTTCTGGAAGCATCTTAGCAAGATAATGACATGATGAAGTTAATGTTAAGGTTCTTGATAATCAACCTTGGTTGAACTTGTTTCTTTCTCTTTTTTGTAGACTAACTTTAAGGCTAGTGCTGTTAATATCTCTAAAGTTTTACATGAAACTGGTATCATGCTGATTGTTATTCATAAATTATGAATCACCAGTTGATGGATTTTTATGGTCCAAGACTTCTTTGCAT
Organism: Crypturellus undulatus; assembly: GCA_013389825.1. NCBI lineage: Eukaryota > Metazoa > Chordata > Aves > Tinamiformes > Tinamidae > Crypturellus > Crypturellus undulatus. Next base: position 30,982 of record VWPW01014133.1, read on the forward strand.
CCAAGGATGTGAAGGAGATACACTGTGAGAAATTACATATAAAGGGCTTTAAAATGTCTGTTAAGATTAAAAATGAACAGCTAACACTTTGGTTACATATTCCCTACCCCTAAGGAAGTGGCTTCTGTGTTCTTCGATGAACTGTCCACTACTCTAGACATCCAGAGAAGATTGTTTCCTGTGGCAAGATTTCTTGGATCTCTGAAGATACATCTGCTCTGGTAAAAGTGGGCCATGAGCTGGTCTGAGTCATTCAATTGTGAGTTCACCCTGCTGTGGATCCCACTAACCAACTAACAGGCCATGGGCAGGTAAGTTCAAGGCCTGGTGCTTGATGTGCTATTTCCGTGGACAACGTGGATGTAGCCGTGTTTAGAGAATGGAAGAGGGTTTAGGGCATGAGAATAAGCTCTGCTGGAAGACTTTGTAATCAGAAAATAATGCTTTTCTTTCTAAAAAGTCTGGATATGAACAGAAGATATTTTAGAACCCTGCTTGCTTTGAATCTATTGTTGATAAGCTGGTATTTGGCAAGAAGGAGTTGTTCAAAGCACTTAAACTTGAGACAAAAATTACAACATTCATTACTGTCTTAGCTCCATCCAACGCTAGCTACAAAGCCATTTTTCCCCTTGTAACACCAATACCATCAGTGTTTTGCTCCATACGTTGTGGGACTTAAAGCAGTAAAAGACAAAGGATTAAGTCCAAGAGACTGGATTTCAGTCCTGGTTTGTGGAAGATATGTCTATCTTTCCTGAGAGTGGATCCCTTGAAGCAATGTATTTATTCTGATGTGTATGATAGGATATATTAAAATACTCTAGGGAATATATTGCTGTATTTATTTACTCCCACTTTTATACCATTATTGGATTTCAGTTCTTTATAGCTCAGGAAATAACTTCATGATTTGTCTCTCCAAGCAATTATGTCACACATCATGTAAACAATTTTATTGTAAAGTATTAAAATTAATATTTGAAAAACATTGCAGAGCTCCCAGATGCCTGTCAACTAATGCTAGCTGGAATTTAAAAGGCCTTATAACTAGGTTGCAATACTCAGCCCCAGTCTAATGGTTGCTTTCTAATTTTCTTAGATGTTAGAAACAGGTATCTTGGTCTCAAGCTCGACAGGGAGATAGCGAACAGAAATTGTATTCCAATTTGTTTCCAATCAGCCCTGATTTTTAACTCATGCTAATCTGGGCCCTTCATAGTTAGTTTTTGTTTGTTTGTTTTTTCTCCTTTTTTTACAAGATCTTTTAATAAACTGTACTGACTGGAGCATGCTATATCTGGCTATCAAAGTGAGGTTTATTTCCTTCTTTTTCCTTTAAGAGAATATCCTGAGGTCTTCAGGTTCATATAGCTGAAACTGGTTTCACTGTTTTGTCTGTTGGTAGAGTACATAACTATGGAAAGTGCTGATGTCCAGAAGAGTATATCATATGTCCAGATTGCAAACCCCTGGACTGTTCTGAGAGGCTAGCAGACTTCAGTCTACAAACAGCATCCTTAACTTGGGCTTTATTCTATCCAAAATCAATGCAAGGAAGCTTTGACTATAATTTATGTAGCCATTAAAAAAAAAAAAAAATTAATGGACAAGTAAGTTAAAGTCAATGAAAATTTCTTGTATTCATTACCTGCAACATTTGGGACAGGAATAGAGCTTACATTGACTTGATAGGGGGATCAGGCTGGAGGTGACTGATATAGTTTTCTTATTCTCTAGATCTTTACAGTGACTTCTAACTTCTACACTGATTTTGAATTTCTTAGAGCCATTGTTTCTGCCATCTAACCCTTCTGCTGTGTCTTTGTTCTGAACACTGTCTTTAGCCTCTTTATCTTTCAAGTGTTATCCATTCTCAATTCCTTTACATTTTTTACCTTTTACATTTACATTTTTTTTTCCTTTACATTAAAGTTTAGATCTGTATTGGTTTTTGTTCAAGACGTGCAAAAAGATTTCCCTCTAGGTTTAATCAGTTTGAAAATATTTACCTTCTCAAAGTCTAGGCAGAAGGTTTTTGTCAGGGAAGATTAATGCATGCTATTGGGGATATTTATATTAGTTCATTCTTCTTTGCTACTGTCTGATGTAATGTCAAATGTTCATGTTTTCAACCAGTAAAACACAAGCTAAAATTATCGGTTGCTAAATATAGCTAACTTGCCACATCATTTAACTTGACAACTTATTTGTAATGAAGACCCAAAAGCAAAATTTGAAATGTTAACTGGGGCAGAAATTAAACCTTACAATTATTTTTACTTGTTGATTCTTAATTGCAAATTAATAATGGACAGGAAAATATGATTACAAAGGCCAACAGTAAATGAAGTATGACCATGGATAACTTAGAGAAAGGCTTTGCTATCACAGGATTCCACAGGCGAGGCTCATAATTTCAAGACAATGTTTTGCAACACAAGTAACACTTCTGTGAAGAGTTAATCCTCTATACATAGGATTTCATCACATTTATTATCAAAAGGGAAAATAAACAATGCAGGAAGTTGTCTTGCTCTTGAATGCTAATGCACTGGCATCAGTATGGAAAAAGTTGAGGTTGTTTTTCATCAAAATAAAAAAGGGATTATCTAAAACGGGAATAAAACATTACTGTGCTGTTGGTCTTGAACACATAGCCGTGTGTACATGCAACAGGAGATTGGTTATCTTTTCATTGTTTCTTTTTTTTAAAGAGATAACTGATCAAAATTTTCATCATCATATTTTGGCCTTAAATTACTTTGACTTAGTAGCAAGGATATCAGTTGTCTTTGGTCTCAATTACAAGAGCTTTTTATGAATATATCTTAAATGAGTTAGTCATTAAATCAAACTCGCTGACCTGAGTTCCTAGCACATTCCCCTCAAGCAGAGGACTCCAGCCTTGACAATATACTATCATGGTTTTCTTTCTGAACAACCTAAACACTCTCTTACTCCTGTGGATAAGTAAATAGAACAAAAAAATAGGAAAGGAGTCATCCTTGTAGAAAAAAATCTGAAAAGATAAATCTTGTGATTTATCTGACAAACTGGCAGATTTGCCAGTTATCAACAAAAAAGGTAGCAAGATTATTAAAAGTAACTATAAGAAGCATATAAATAAGTTGTAATGCAACCGAGTTTCATAGCAGTTCTCCCTTTGGGGCAGCTCTGCCCACTTGATCAAGAAGATAATTGGGAAGAAAAAAATCGGGTAAAGGTAACAAGAACAAGTAGGGATACAGAGTGCCATAGTAAAGGTGCATTAATGGACACGGTCACCTCTGAAAAAGAAGCTAGTGAAAGGAAGTGAATTAGGGAGATGAAATATTTTGCTAAGAGTTATTTATTCTTAATGTGAGAACTGGAAGTTAACTGATAAAGCAATGAAGTATTAGGTTTCTTTATATGGGCTATAATTGTTTTGTAAAATTATATTGCTCCTTAATCAGTCTGGTTTATAACCAAGGTTAAATGTCTACCTTCACAATCCACAGTATATTATTTGATCTGGTGGACTGCTCTGTAAAATGAACTCCTGGATCTTGAAATCAGTAAAGTTTGTGGTACTTTGCTTTAATACTGACCTGAACTCAGCCTAAAGTGGTAACTAATTAAAAAACAAAACAGGAAACACTTGTCATTCCATGTCTTTTCAATTAGGAAGTTGAAGCAGAGTGGTGCTTCTCTGGAGCTTCAGAGAATCCCAGATGATCTTGATTTTCTGAAAATTTCTGTTGTCTATTTCTTTCTTTCAAGGATTAAAAATCCAAGATAATCTAGCCTAAACTGCAGTCTGTAGATATGTGGATTTTGTAGCTAATATCTAGAGCATATTGCTGTTGTATTTATTCATTGCCCTTGAGCAGTGATATTGTTCAATTTTTGGGATGGAAACAAAACATTTTCAACATATTTAATGAGCATTTGTAAGTAGCTAGTGTTGAAGGTAGCTCAATTTATATGTATTTGTCTTTCTTTGTTTTATTAATATATTCTGTGGAAGTTTGAAGGCCAGCTTGTAACTTTATTAAAATCAGCAGGAGTTTGGTCTTCTGATGGCTGAGGACATAACAGCTGATCAGGGTGCTGGTCTAGACAGTCCTCAGGAAACTAAATAGCTACAATCCTACTTAAGGACAATAGCTACTGCTTAATGGGACAGTGATGCTACTTAATTGAGACTCTTTCAGGTGGTACAGGCCTTAACCTCAGCCAAATATGTATACATAACTGCCAACCCTACTGTTCTTGGCAGCATTTCTCACTTAAAAAGTAGTGATTTTTGGATGCCCATCTGCCTGGACAGCTAGCTGCCTGGAAATCCTAGTGCAGTATCTAGAATGGTTGACATATGCAATGAATTTAGCAATCAGGATGCATCTGATGTTTGTGCACCTTGAGCATATGAGACATATCAGGGCATACCAGCTGAGCAATGACAACATTTCCCTATTGAGCTTGAACAAAAATTGGCTATGTGAGTTTATTTACAGGTCTTTTGGGAGGTAGGGTTTAAAGAACTCCTATGTTGACAAACACTGTCAGCTCTGCAAGTACAATCTAGTGAATCAAGCTGTACTGCTGAGGTTGGTGGCTGCTTATGAAATCTGGGGGGTGTCAGGTATCTATGTGGAAATAGAGGTAATCATGCTTTTGTTGTCACTACTGTTCATGGAAACCTGCCTGCAAAGGAAACAAAACACCTATGTCTAAAATAGTACTCAGACCTTCAGGATGTATGTTGCAAAATATATGTGAAAGTTGTAAAATAAAGTGCCTATTTTAGACTTAGTGAGAAAGCGGAAGAGTTTTTGAAACAACCAAAGCTGCGACATGAATGCAAAACTTTCTAGAAGAGAAAACTGCTAAATGATGAATTTCCTGCCTAATGCGCCAGGGACAGAAGTGAAAGGTCAGAGGAATCTAATCAGTGATTGGTGCCAATCTTGGATGTCTTTTAGGAGGATGATGTGAGGCAGGTCGACCCCCATCAAGATCTTTCTGCTCCAACTTCTTGTGAGAGGATTATATTTAACTATTAAGACCGTATGCAGGGAAGCATTTATTTTCTCCTGAAGAGACTTTTGAAACCTTTAGAATCAAAGAATGGCTTAATAGGATGAATGTCCTTGTTTATCCATAGCAAATGTACTATAGCTTCTTATGCTAGTAAAGTTTATTTCTACAGATTATTAAAGCAAATAATGAGGAACAGGTAAAGATACGATTATATTCAGTGTTTCATAATGTCTTTTTGAGTTACTTCTGTAGTAAAAAAGTCAAATACAGTTTTAACCCCCAAATTTTAAGCTTCTATTAGAAACCACACTTCAAAAAGCTTAAGCCACTCCTTGTTAGTACCATGTAAATATTAGATAGAATAAATACATATTTCACATTTGCTCTAATCTATATTCTGAAATAGTTGTAAATGTACAGAGCTTCCATGAAGTCATGCTGTTACATAAACCTTGCATTAGCACATAAACATCTGCTATGGATGCCATGGAGTTTGTCACTTCTGCCATGATGCAAACATTTGTCCACTGAGACATGATCTGAGACTTACCCTTGCATGTTGTAGAAATAGGATCACATTCTTATGCTGGGCAACTTGAAGTTGCAATTGAAAAACACAAAGCTTTAAACCTTTTTTTTTGTCATGGAACATGGAGCTAACCACATGAGTATTTGTGTGTGTGTGTGTGTGCGTGCCCAAAATTGTAAACTCTGAATGGAGCTGTCCTCTTCCACAGCTTGCAGATAAAGGCTACATTAAGTGAGCAGTAAGACAGATTGTCAGGAATCCAAAGAAAAGGCAATATTTAATGTGAAAGGGAAGAGAGGAGAGGAAGAAGTGAGGCACTGCTCCAAGGCTGCAGAAGCCCTGGCCTTTCTAGGAGCAGCATAAGAGAACACATACTTTCCACTATTTTTTCCTCTTTTTTTTTTTCTTTTGCAATGATGAAAAATGGTGCTTGCCATCTGGACCTGGGCTCTGTATCTCCATAATGGATGACATTTAAATATATAAACTGTCTTCTAATCAGGATTCTTTGACATGTTTGAAGTTTGAAATGTGCAAACACCAATTTTTTTAAGAGTAGTTGTATCATTTCCAATATCTCTACTTAATGTAGGATTGTGGAGCTCAACTTTGAGGTGACAGCTGGGCAGTTCATAAATTCAGAGATGCTCTTTGAGCCAAAGGGTATCTCATGATGAATTATCTACCTGTGCAGTTTGGCACATGGAACTTCACCTAATACTTCCTTATGAGACCTAATAATTTTTTTTCCTGGTGTATATTCTGAATATATGACACTGAGATTATCCCCTGATGAACATCCATGGCAAGTTATTACATAATTTACCATCACCTATTGGAATGGACACTAGAACAATTTATTCCACAGAAAGATAGAGGCATGTAAACTTACTTCCTAGTTTGTGGGGGAAATTATACTCTGATTTGGTAATATAACAGAAAGGATGGAGTCAGCACAAATCCCAATACTCTCCTTGCAGCAAGATCAATCTATTCTGCATGCAGTTATGCTATAAATACAGAAGTATTTTAAGGACATAGTAACTGCTACTGCTTCTGACCCAACTTTCTTTCCCGAAAAGTTTAGAAATATTCTCCAATTTTATTTTGAATCCCAAAGTACCTATTTTGGCTGAAGCCCGGCTGCTAGACCTTCTGAAAAGTGTATTCACTTTTCATGGGAAAATATGGGAAATATGGGAATAGGCTCCTTAGGTTTTTTAGGAAGACAGAGTATTTTCCAGATAGTTTAAGACCATAGAAGTGACTCTCGTGTGTTGGATGCATGTGCATCTGGACTTGTCATCTGTCACTCACCATGACTAGCATTTGACCGAGTAAAAGCAAAAGAACAAGTGAATTTTGCTTCTTTCCTAGGCTACCTCCTCCTTGAGGGAACTGCTGATCAGAGTCCTACTGAACCAGACAAAGTACCCTTATTTAATAGTCCCTGCTGAATTTCGTTTATAAATTTCTTCGATTTCCTTTTAAATACATCTGAAAGTTTAGATCCGCAACTGCCTGTGGCAAGGAGTGCTGTGACTTACGTACATACTGTGAAACTGCGTGTTTATTTTGGATCTGTCTGCTTTACAGCTCTTTTCATTGAAAGAGACAGCGACTGACTTGTTACCTTTTTATCTTTTGTGTGCCACTCATGGGGTCTATCATGTACCTCTTCATTTATCCTTTCTTTTTTCCGTACTAAAAAATGTTAATCTATTTTATACTCAGAGTGATGCAGTCCTGTATCTTTGATCATCTTTGTACTTCTTAGGTGGCCTGAGCCAGGTTCTGAGTTGTAAACTAAGTTTGCAGGGAGCAAGTAAAAGAGCCTTTCAAAGATTTTTTTTCCTTCTCAATGCAAAATCATACGCAAATTCATTGTCACCGGCTGAATGTGACCACAGTAACTTTTGGCATTGATTTGCATGTTCAAATTATATTTAAAAAGCCTAATTTAACTCAGCCTCTGTAGCACGGAGAAGAGTAAGGCAGCCTTTCCATGTGACCTGCATATCTAGGGCTTATTGCCTCTGACATTTTAAAGCACTGTAGGAGTGTTTACCACTTTATATGTATAAGAAACTTCAGACAATAAAATGTTTTGAAGTTGTTTATTTGCATTTCATAAAACAACTTGCTACATTGAGAACAAGGTGCTTTTCTGCTTCTTTGCCTTTTATGCAGTATGGTGACTCTCTCGAGCTGAATCATAAACTGTGTGGTGAGTTTTTAATCATTGTCTCTGTAAATTTTTCCTTGCAGACTGTTGTCTTCTGGAGAAAAACACAGGTATATAGTTTATTTATCTCTCCTAAAGAGGTGCTCTGGGAANTCTATTTTATACTCAGAGTGATGCAGTCCTGTATCTTTGATCATCTTTGTACTTCTTAAATGGCCTGAGCAAGGTTCTGAGTTGTCAAACAAGTTTGCAGGGAGCAAGTCAAAGAGCAGTGCAAAATCGCAGTGCAAAATCATATGCAAATTCATTATCACTGGCTGAATGTGACCACAGTAACTTGGAGATTACTATTGGCATTGCACTGTCTTCCCAAAACAAATTAAGTCAATCAGGCACAGGATTTTTTTTTTTTTTTTTTTTAAGATTTGCATGTTCAAATTATATTTAAAAAGCCTAATTTAACTCAGCCTCTGTAGCACGGAGAAGAGTAAGGCAGCCTTTCCATGTGACCTGCATATCTAGGGCTTATTGCCTCTGACATTTTAAAGCACTGTAGGAGTGTTTACCACTTTATATGTATAAGAAACTTCAGACAATAAAATGTTTTGAAGTTGTTTATTTGCATTTCATAAAACAACTTGCTACATTGAGAATAGGGTGCTTTTCTGCTTCTTTGCCTTTTATGCAGTATGTTGACTCTCTGGAGCTGAATCATAAACTGTGTGGTCGGTTTTTAATCACTGTCTCTGTAAATTTTTCCTTGCAGACTGTTATCTTCTGGAGAAAAACACAGGTATATAGTTTATTTATCTCTCCTAAAGAGGTGCTCTGGGAATAAATTGGATTCACAAGGATGTAGTCTCTGCGGAGAGTTTTTAAGCACTGTCTCTCTATGCAACTTAAAATGTACTTGGGTTCAACTTGTCTGCAAATCCCATATGCTTCTATGGTAGGACCCCTTCCTTTTGAGGAAGGACTGTTGTCTACCCTCTTTGTATGGGCAGATGGGTTACATGGAGAAACAACATGTGGTCCTCAGGATGCTCCCAAATGCATGGCATATTCAAGTTTTTTAATTGAAAAATGCCATGAGGTCTGCTCCAGAACATACTGGAAAAGTCCCTACAGAAAAGTACTGCAGTTTGGGTGGTACCTTGAACTGGTGTTTTCCTCCATCTCACACCCCACTCACCACCAGGATGGGAAATGCAATCCTTCCATCCTTGCAGGAACTGGTTCCATAGAGTCTGAATACCAGCAGCTTGTAAATCTTCAGATTTACTAAAATACAAGAAAACCGATGTCGTTCCTGGATAAAGTGTCTATTCTCAGCAGTCACCAGCAGGAGTTTGAGTGCTGGCCTGCTTCTCACTTGCTAGCAAGACAACAGCACTCTTGGAATCATCATCCCGTTTCAGATGGCCTTTCTGGGAAGGAAAGGAAAAACTTCAGTAAAAGAGTAGCTGATACAAGACGGCAGGAGTGTCAGTGTGATAGTAGCCTTAATTTAGGTTGGCAGTAGCAGCATTTTGGGGAAGGGGTAGTGACCACAGATGTGATGTTTCTTGGCCTGAAGGTCATTTCATCTTACTGTGGGGCTACAGAACTATTCAGTGCCGTCATTAAAGAGATATGATCAAATACCGCACAATTGAACTCCTACTGGAAAGCCGAGGTTATGCTGTTTGAACTGCTTAAATGCTGGTGGGTTGTCTCTGGGGTCAAAGATGCTTTGCGGAAATGGAGGTCACAATATGAACAGTTTAATGTAAGTCATTCTCTGCCGTCATTGGCATCCAAATGTATCAGTTAAAATGGGCAAAATGACATCTTTGACTAAATCAGCATCTTCTAATGTGAATTTTAGTGTTTCTTTGTAATCTTGTTTCAAAAGCAACGTAATACCAGACTTGCACAAGGCAAGAGTGCTGGCCAATGAATTGTGCCTAAAAGGGTAATTTCTGATGGAAAAGGATGGGCAGGTTGAGTGGAAGCTGTTTAAAATATGCAATTCTGGAGGTGTCTTGATGTCACACACATCAAAACTTCAGTGGGAAGACTTTAGCAAAAGCAAATCATTGGGAAGGAGGGAATATTTGTTCAATGTGCCTCAGAACTGCATCTCTAAGCCTTTTTTTGATATTCAGGTGCTTCCTACCACACTTCTTAAATATTTCTTCATATGCCTTGCATTTTGAATGCTTTGTGGGGAACATTAGCTTTAGGACCATGGAGACAGTTTCCCACTGGAGATAAATCAGTCATGCAGGGTCTTGATTAGAGCACCTGGTATTATTGCCATTATCACTTTTATTCTTGTTTTACCCTACAACAGACTTTGAATGCAAGGAGTAACTATAATTCCATGCAGTTATATTCCTGTCAGACACTCTCCCAGTGCACAGGGGTGGTTTGCAGGAGTCTTCCTCGCAGGGAGGAATGCACAGGATCACAACAGCAGAAAAAATAAATGCTACAGATGATTGCAAGGGCTCCCCTTAAAACAGCAGTGAAAAACAGTGGAGGGTTTGCATGGCAATAAAACTACATTCTGTGCTAGGTGATATATATGTATATATAATACATATTATATTTAGGCTTTCTATAAAGAGTAATACGTTCATCCTAAAATGTCCTTAACTACATCCTTCTTACTAAGCATTTCTAAACAATTTGAAAAGCCTGGGTTTGGCTGTCTTAAAACATCGCGGTGTGCTTGATCATACAGTGGAAGGGCTTCAGACGAACTCTGTTCATGTTTCTGTTGTGCCAGTGCTCCTCTTACCCGCATCTTTCACCCCAAAAGAACAAAGAATAATATTCATTATTGTAGCAGGTTGTCCAAGCTGGAGTTGCCATAGAAACTGTAACTTCCAGAATTCTTTTTTTTTCTTGGTCACAGATTTTTCTCTTTCACTTTTGGCACTGGCACTAGTTTTGCATTTCACAATAGGCTTCTGTTTGTAAACCAATATAAGTGCATAGATTCAGCACAGTGTTACTTGCTTCTGGCTCCTTGAACTTCCAATGCTACTGTGTTGAGCATGGAAGTTAGCTGGAGTGTGGAAAAGCGAGCTAAGGTATATTGCAACATTAAAATGAAAATTTTCCACGGATATTCTCTTCAATGTGTCAACGAAAAGTGGTAAATGGCAGGTATTTTCTCCAGCATTAATCCTTATGAAATTTATAACAAAAATTGTACCTCCTCCTAAAATTAGCTGCCTACACACAGCCTTCTTCACAATGAATTTGACAGAAAAAAGTACCAATAATTCAGAGGGTGCATACATAAAATCACTCAATTCCATCTCAAACTTGCAATAATTTTCTGTAATAGAACTGAATTGTTTCTCTGGGGATAGAGTGAATCTACCTACCAAAAACTGGCACAGTCCCACTGAAATTTCATGGGTTATTATGCAGGACAAGATATGATCTGGTGGCAACAATTGCAGTTCTCATAATGACTGTGTCCATCAACCACTGTCTGCTGCAATTGCTTTCAACTCTCAGAAGTAAAAAGACAACACTATTTTCAAAATAATTCATAGTTTTTCCTAAACCAGATTTCAATTTAGTTGTGATAGGTACTGTTGAGAGAAAAAAAGACAAAAATTCAAATATCTTGCCACATGTTTTCCAAGTCCGGTCAAAATTAGCAAGTGCAAAATCAACCCGATTTTGCAGTGTTTGCAAAGTTGACTGGTTTTCCTAAAAATACATCAATCCATCAAAAGGTACTGCACCTATTTGTAATGACTTCATTGCCAAAGCTGACATTACAGCTATTAGTCTTGCTGTCATGCTGAGCATAGAGGCTTATGTGAGTGCAAATTACTCCTTTTGCTTACAAAATCCACTAGCTCTGATCAGTCTGACTGTCTTGGTAAACTCTATCCGGAAACCTCATACCAATTTGAATTTATAGTTTTTGGAAACACTTTCCTGGGATGAGTAGGATAAGAGAAATATGAGGAGTGCTTTAACAAATCTTCAAGAACACAGTATTTCAAATTGTATTGCAATGCCTTAGATAAACTTCCTTCTGCCCAAAGATATGACTATCTTGAAGGTGGTAATTTCTTGTTTGCTGTGCTTTAAATGCACAAATAGATTTTGGAGGAAAAAAGATATTGCCATTCAGCTAGTTTTAAGATACTCAGCCTTATTGTAAGTTATTTCAGAATTTTGTTGAAGAAGTGTTTGTTTACAGTAGTCCTTGGTTTAACCTGCTTATATTTAAATGATCCATAAGCATTTAACTAGTGTTCCAGTGTCATTTAAAAGTGAGATTTTGATTTTTACAGGATTCCAATGATAATAGCAATTTAGGAATAGCTGCACAACTACAGCTGGCTGAAAAAATTTTGTAAAAATAAATGCTGAGAAACCAGCTCAAGTTGTGAATCTAGTTTGTAAAATATAGGCCTTTTTTAGGAGTGCGATTAAACATTTTATTTCTAGTTAGAGACAACAGAAATATCAGTAGAAACTGCAAGCTTGGGCAGGCCCAGTAGTAGGGACCTTTCTTCCCTTCAGCACATCATCACCCACCTCCCTTTTGCCGCTCTTAACAAGAGAATAGAATAGGTCAGGGTGAGCAACTAAGCCATTTCTGTGGCAGAAAAGGTAGTAAAAGCTCAAAACCAGCTTTGTGTCATAAACATATTTTTCCTTCTGACAAAAAGCAGAATCTGGAGCTGAAGAGTGTATCACAGCAGTAAATTTTATACAGAGATTTCTACATTTTTAGTATCTCATGGGAGTTGATGTCAGCTCAGAAAATAAATCAAGTAACATTATTTTAACTGAATTTGGTTTAACTTTATTGCTGAGTTTTTTAAACTGAGTGTTTTTTAACTTTCTTTTTTTTTTTTTTGGTGTATGTTTCCCTACAGCTTACAGTGAAAAATCATTTGAAAATACTGAGCTTTTGTCCTCCTTCAGCAATGTAATTAAAATGCAATTCAAAGCATCATAGGTTGGCTGTGACAGCCCATTTTTCAGGCGCAGTCATCCAAAGATGGTTGTTATTTTAAAATGTTATAGGTGTATACAACTGAAATCAAAGTGTAATGGATGGGGGGAGATTATTTCCTCTTAGAAAACATATTAACTCTCACTGGTGATTCTGATGCAGAATCTAAATGTTTAAGTAATTCTTACCAGTGAAGTTGAAGCAAATACTGCAGTCAAGGCAGGCTGCTAGTGTGCTGTGGAAATAAAGCATGGATAATTCTGTCTTCCCTGAAGTCTGTAGTGTAAAAATGCATCCTTAAGTCTCCTCTGTGGAGTCCCACTGACCTCGGAAAATATCCTAACTCCTAAATGCCTAACTCCAATTGCTCATGTAATTAACTAGAATCTTAGGCAACAAAGTTTAGAATAAATATCGTTGAGTGGTGAAATAAGTAATTCACATGGAAGTGCTCTTCTTCTTTGGGGCTCTCCATGAGACACTGCAAAGGGAGCCCAGTGCTTGCTCTGTGACATGAGTCTTTTTTCTTTTTTTGGGTACATCTCTACATGATTAAACCCTTATGTCTGAAATGAGTTCTGGCATGTTTTGTTGTATATCAAATGGGAGCACAAAGAGAATGTGCTACCAAGAAGTGAGAAAATTCACATCATCTCAATCAAATGCCAAATCTGACAGGCATTGATCAAGAACCTTAAATCAGACATATTTTAATTGCATGTGTAAGCTTTTCTCTTCCATCTCAGTACAAGGTAAAAGCTATATAGATGACTATTGAAATCACCTTCCATCTTGGAACATATGTGTGAGAAAGCTACAATAGGATTTTGGGGTTGTGTGTGTGAGTGTTTAAGAATGGTTCGTGGTGAAAAATATCTTCTCTAAATAGCATTTTTTAATTTTTTTTTTTAAGAGCTGGTTACTGCATGAGAGAGATTGATTTTCTTTTTTTTTTAGGAGTTTTTCCAGGAGTTTCATTCAATGCATATTTCTGCTGAGATTACACCATTCCTATGTGTTGGACCTGTGCATTTGTGTCCAGGGTGTAGGCATGCTGCAAGGCTCCCCCTGTGGTTATAACCCTCTGATCCCTTAGATGCCCCCAGGAAACCTGAAGAATAGGAGACTACAGCTCATTTAATGCTTTTGCATATCTGCTGCAAAACAACAACAAAAGAAACTAAAATAAATACAAATTCCTTAGTGTTTTCTCTTAAAAAATACTCAGCTACTGGTCATCTCTACCCCTTTTTTGGTAACATTTTGACCAGAGTAATTAATGGAATGTACACTAGAGGTAAAGAGGGTAACAAGCTAATCTGGTATCTTCTTGGTCTGTTTTACAGGGATTGTTAATATCTTCTTGCATGCTTTGGAATTCTTTTGGTAAATGCGACATAAATATCATTATTTGGTGTTAGGTCTGTCTGCCTGAAATCACTGCAGGAATTCCAAAGACCAAATAGCAAGTCCTGCTTTGTGTTTTAGTCGTTATAAACTATAATGGGATTCCTAGCTCCAAACCTGTTTTGTGCTGCATAGTAAGGATATTTTTAGCTACTTTGAAGGTTGTTACTATGAAAAATATTTTCTGCCAGGAGCAAATGATAGCTGTTTTTAGATATTAATCTGGGAGCACCACTTAAGCTAAATGACTTAATAAAGGAACTCCTCTTGGCATGTAAAATCAAAGCTTAAAAATCTGAAATTAAAACAAGTAGTCTAGTACTTAAGATTTTATTTCTGTTTTTACCCTCTGCTCTGCGAGTTGTGAATTTTTGACATTATCTGTTGTGAGAGTTGGTTCTTTGAGAAATCCAACTGGATAATTTGGCATGAAAGCACTAGCTTCTTGGGTAAACAAGCATATCACATGGAGAAGGAGTAATAACCTCAGCTGTGCTGAACACACAGCACGGGCCTGAAATAGGAGGAAAGAGGATAAATGAGATGGAAACTTAAATATGCAGCTTTACTTGCCTCATGCTTTAGCCTTGTTAGCTTCATGCCTACTCTGTCCTAGACCATCTTGAAAGGGTTCGTAAGAGGGATTGCTCCCAGTTTGCATCCTGACTTACTCCACAACACTGACTAGAGCATTTCAGCTTGTGAACCAGAATATTTAGTATTTTATCATAAATTTGTTATAAGTATGTTTTTTGGAAATGTCTGCTATCTTCATATCTTTTTTTAGTTTTGTCTGTCTCCCCAACCCCCATTCACTTTTTATTCTCAGCTATTTTTGAACAAGAGTTTCCATTCAGCCTCACTACAATAAGTAACAGAATGAACTAAGGAGAGGATGCAAAATGAAGCAACTCCTGTGGCTTTGTAAATTGAGATCAACTATCAGAATTCGCACAGACCTTGCATTTTGAAATAAGAGGAAAGGGAAATGTAAGAAAGAAAATATACAGAAAAGGAAAGAAAAGAGAAGAAAGATAATCTGAATGCAGTGAAATATCACAGAATTACAAAAGCAAGAGAAGAATTTTTTTCTCAAATTCAGGATCAATCATATTTGACTCTGAAACCACTTGAATGTAAAGGATGAGGACCTTGAAATTTTCTTAAAGATGTCTAAAATGTATTTTTGGCCATGCCAAATGTATTGGCCAGGCCAATGTATCCAGCTCAGTGCCAAATTTCTTTTAAAATCTTGGAGTTTCATTTATTACCCTGAGTGCCCTCTGCTAACATGAAATTGATAATGGTTTTCACTTCTATATGTTTTTAATTAGATGTCAAAAAATTCAATTGCATGTTAACCAGAAATATTCAATAATTATTTATAAATCTTTTGTGAATTACCAATTCATCTACCTTTTTTTTCTCCCCCTCATTTACCTTCCAGTATTAGAAGACTCATTTGCTCTTACAACCTTTCAGTATGACAGATCAGAAAGGAACTTGTTGATTCTTTTAATTTCTAAATAATATTTTGGATCCAGTGTAACTGGATGTAAATTCTAAGGTGCTAAATTAAAAAAAAAAAAGAGGTTTCCTGGCAACTAGAGAAAAAAAAAAAAATGATTTCATGTAATCTAGGACCAACATTACAATTTTTGCTTCATAGTGTTATGGTTTTGGCCAACAACTTGCACACTTTGCACATAGACAAAGAGTAATTTTGATTACACACTGAAATGGTCTAGATTATAGCTATGTCAAGCATTCACAGAGCCAAATTTTATGCTTAAGTACATGAACAAAACTTTGAGTAGAACTGGGGTTTCTAAACAGTGTTTATCTGATTCTACAATTATCTTAATCATCGGTTTAAATTTCTCCGTGTCTGATTTTTGCTCGTTTCTGGAGGGAGTCAACAAGATGTATTACTAAGAATGGAGTAGCTCCATTGGAAAGACTTCATTGCATTTCATGTGGCTTTTGCTGGTCAAGACAGCAGAGAATAGCCCAGCTTCTCTGCTTAATATCCTAGCCCCTTTGGACCTACCTTCTAGATACTCTAGAACTCTGCCCAAGTGAAGCCACTGAAACTGTAGCAACATTGTGAGGCTTTATTAGAGTGTGGTTGTCTGTTGAGTTAGACGTGACTAGGTTGTTCGTCCAAGATCTGCTGAAAAGTAGCATCAGATCTGGGAAAGGAACTCAGGTCTCTTAAGTGCCAGGATATTGCTGTGTCTACAAATCCATCTTTTCTCTATCCTAATACTACTCTACCTTATCCCAGGGAAGGGGTTGTCCACTGAGAAGCATAGAAGTGCCTGACTGGTACCTTTGTCTCAATGTCATTGGTTTTGTCCTGGGAAAGTTCAGCTACGTCAGTCTCTGCCCTGCTGTTTCACAAAGATTGCCCGTTTCCAGTTCTGCCCATTGCATCCATTTGTGTGCGTGTTGTATCGTTCCAGCTCTGTGTGTATATACAGGCTCACGGCCTTCAGTGACATATCACAACTTAATTAAAAAGGATATTACCTGGGTGCAAATTTGATGTTGCCGATCTGTGTTAATGTGCAAATTAAGCAACTTTGAAGCATCTCCCCCTTGAGGCTTTTTGGAAAGGTATGGGGGAATCCAACTGAGGACTGGAAGACCTCCCCATAGACAAACTAAACAAAAGGTAACAATTTATCCCAATGTTTTGGTTCACTGCTGATGAATTTTCTTAGCATCTGCTTAAGTGTTTGATTAAAGTATTCTACAAGCCCATCTGTTTCTGGCTGATACAGAGCTGTGTGTGAAGGGGGAATTTTTAAAAGCTCGCACACCTCATTTAACAGGGAAGACATAAAATTAGTGTCCTGATCTGTTGAGTTTTCTAAGGGCAAGCCCACTCTGATAACACCATTAATCAATTAATTAGCTTCGTGTTTTGTCAGCTAAGACTTTAATGGCACTACGGCAGGGTCCATAGTGTGCCGATATCCCTTCCACCTTTTGTTACAAGACAGACAAATTTGCTTAACAAGAGTTAAGACTCGCATTTTCCTAGTCTTGCTGTGTACTGGATACAGCTTTTAGACTTGAAGATTCCACTTATTTTCCTAATCAGGTGATATCACCCCAAATTAATCATTTTAATGCACTGCTGACCTAAGTGTCCCACGTGTGACCCATTTCACTCTCCTCTTCATGACACTTGGCCATGTCTGAGGTTGGCTGCTCTTCTGACTGGCCTGTGTTTCAGGTAGCCGGCAAAACCTTCCTGTGGGTTGGATACATCTTCTGAGTTGTCAGTTGTATGAGTAGCTACCACTATTGTACATAGCAGATATAAAATAATACTTCTATAAAATTCAAACAGCCTTGCAAGCTGTGAGGCACTGCTGCCCCAAAAGAGAGTGAAACTTCAAAGAAATGCAAAGATTTAGAACCTCTAAGATAAACGTCAAGCTCCTGGCTGCCTGGGAAAGGTCCCTGGCAAGAATGAACAACTTCACCTACACACAACAAATAAATTAATCCCATTACTGATTAAGAACTGTAAAATATTTTACCTTTAAAGTGGCTTATAGAGGCAATCATCCATTATACAAATAAAGGCTGCTGGTAGAAAAACATTACTTCTAGTTCAAAGAAAACCAAAGGGAATTCTGAAAATGTTTGTATCGCGCCTCTGATTTATCCCCTGTAAGTTAAATTCTTCACTCTCCCTTCAGACAGTTCTTCTGGTTTTGGTCCTTAAAAGAAACAGTAATGAAAAAGTTTGGTTGGGTCTTGCACTAGCAGTTGGCATCCTGCACTTTTCTAAACTCCAGCCCTGCTAAAGCTTATATAAATATAAATATGTTAGGATGGATGTTTGACTGCTGCTGAAATAGTTTACAGACAGTTCTCATGAAAGGAGTTCAGATATTTTAGTGTAAATTAGCAAGAGAGAGTAAATATTGCCAGAAAGTTCTTGCAGTCTCTCAGGATAAATGTGTTCCAACCATATTACTTAAATTTAAAAGAAAAAAAAATTGTGGAATAATTTAATTGGCTTGGAACTTCATCTAGACCAGTCCTCACTGCAGGACCAGCTTTGGAGCTGGGTTTCACTCTGAGGGCATATCAGGTTGTTCCTAGCCTAGTCCAGCCTAGCTTTTAAAATCTCCATTGAGGGAGATTCTGCCACATTTATGACCCACAATCCATTTTTTTTTTAATTAAAACATCTAATAGGATTTCTCTTTTACTGTAGTTTTTGTCTATTGACTCTTGTCCTTTGTGCAGCCTCTGAAGAGTCGCAACCTGTGTTCATGCAATATCTCGATATAGAGCATGTAAAATAGGTCCTCCTGCCACCTTCCCCCATGATTATGGCAGCTTTAACCATCCAGAACCTGCTAAATGCTCCAAATTACCGCACTGAAGTATGGATTCTTGTTTGGCTCTACCTGGCCTGGTTTTACCACAGCTAATTACCACCTCGCAGAAAGCTCTTGGGCTTGTTTTAAAGGATAGCAGCACCCAAGGACTATTCTCAATAGCCAACACAAAACCACATGGTGATTTTGGGGAAGAAAAGAGTTTAGCCACAGTTAAGTTGTACTGCTTACCATAGGGCTGGGGAATGGACTTATTCCTATTTTGTTCACTGCTATAAATTCACTGCTAGAATTCTATTCCTTTACCACCTTGGGTAAACTGATAAATCTTCCTCTTTTCCAGTTTTCTATCTGTAAAATTGACACTGTGATGCTACTGTATCTATTATGTATTTTATTACAGTTATAAGGTGATCAGGGAAGTGATTCTTATCTTGTGAATGTGGATTTTCAGAAGGTGGCAGCTATCCTTTTTTTTTTCCTATTTTTTTTTTTTTTCGATATTCTAAAGTATACTGAAAGGGGTCTTGCCTCAGCGGTTCTTGTGCTGTATGGGAGAGCTCCGTGTGCTCTGAGTAAACTTTTCTGCCTGCTCAGCTGTTTTTTATGATAGCAGAAAAAACATGAAGGGCTCGTGCTTAACCTCAGTGAAATGAGTAGTGGCAGGGCTAACAAACTCTCCTTGGTGTGGTCTGAATCAGGCTGATGCAGGACCACCAGTGCAGGAGGATACTGGAAGGTGGGTCTGTCTTCTGCAGGCTTTTCTTGAAAATAAATGGAGGTATTGGGTCCATCTGCTCTTTTCCCCTGTTTGTGTAATCATCCTCTACAGTGCACTGAACTGCTCTACATGCTCAGTCACCTTTTCACTATGAGTGGAAAGGTCCCTGGGAATGGGAAGCAGACAATTTTTCTTCCCTTCTTACTGTGCCACCAGCATGTGCACTTTGAGGCCTCTCTTGCTCTTTCCATTGGGTACGTCCACTGACATTTTATGCAGTAATATATCATTTTGTACACCTGCTTGTGGTGTGGCTTGCATGATTTCTATGGTGCAGCCATCTGAAAGCATCCTTAGCTTCCCTTCATTCACATTCATTAAAACTCCCTTTCTTACCCGGATAATAGTCTCTAACAGTCTCTAAGATTAGAGAGACTTTTTAATTGTAGCCTACTGGATATTAAATTACTTATGAAAATGAGAATGTTTTTGCCTTTTCTGTTTTTTAAATAAATATGATTAGGCAAATCAAGACAGCTACTACATGAGATGATGAATTTCTGAGATATATACTCATTAAAAACATTAAACTGCTGTCTGTAGAATTTCTATTCTTTCTAAAGGTGAAATATTTTCTTTGTGTATAAAAACCATTTCAGCTAATATCCTCAGCTTGGAGAAAAGAAAAGAAAAAAATACTAATAAGAGTCTTATTTCATATCCTGTCATGTGTGAATATTTCCCATTTCCTGTAATTACAAGATATGAGAAGGGACAAAAGTTAGATCGATATTTGATCAATATTTCCTTTTGGAAATCACTGCATATTTTCTTGTGCAACTGCAAATAAGCATGGATTTATCATCCTGAGTGTGCAGGCACACCGAGAATCTTCATCTGCAAAAGGGTATTTCAAGACTAGTGCATCTTTCAAACCATCCTTGTGATCTTCCCACACATGTACTTTTTGTTTTCTCTAATTTTCTCAAAAACTCAGGACAACTTTCCCTTTCTTTACAATGGGCGATGAAGTCCTGAGGGCAAATATTAGCAATATGAGGTATACGTTCTTATTCTATCAGTTTTTTTGTTTGCTCATTTTTTGGTGTGTTTTTGCAAGCAGAACCAAGCTTTCAAAGTAGAAAGTAGGCGAGTGAGCATTCACTTTCTCCAAAGACAGGGGAAAATTCTTGACATCATTGATATTTTTTTACCTTTGGTCTTGTAATTGCTGTATTTCTCTCGTTTACTCTTTAACACAAAGAGCAAATTGACTTTCTGAGATAAAGAAGAAGGGATGAGAAACTGAGAAAGACTATAATAAAGCAATTGCTTCTTTACGAGTGTGCATTTGTCATCATCTCAGATGAAGTTCAGAATTTGCAGGTATTCTTTCAGTTTTTAAGGCTCCTAAGGTTTGAAGGAATTAAATTTCTCTTGTAAATTCTATGTTAGGGAGTATTGTGTAACAGAGAATAACACAGGATAAGAGAGGTTAAAGAGGGGGAAATCCCATATAGGAACATATCTTAAGCAAGGCACACATTTAAAAGCCCAATCCTGTATTAGTTTATGAGGGGAGACATGGATAGTTTTGTTTAAGGGCAGTGTCGCCATCAGTTGTCAATGTTAAGCATGAAGTATTTTACAGTAACACAAAATGTACCTAGGTCAATGAAGGTAAGTCCTAGAGTTATTTCAGAGAGATCTAATAAATTTGCAGAATAATAATTTCAAGATCACCAGGACTATTATGATCAACAACTATGTTTATCTGTGGGGAAGATTAAAAAAACAATAAGTTTTCCTCTTTCAAGAGAAAGAAAAAGTTAACAGAAGACAGCCTTCAAGTACTTAATCAGTATTTTTTTATAAAGAGCAATAAAGCTGCATATTCCTTAGGGTAGAACAAGAACAATGAGTTTCAACTTAATTCACTGTAGTTATTAGTATAGTCAAAAGCTGGTAAAACCTGTACAAACGTTCTACCGAATTCTTAATTGTAATTTTAAAGAACCATTTAGAAAAACATCTATCAGTTATGATTTAGGGGAAGTAATAATGTTTGGGTGAGAGAAATAATAGAAACGACCTCTAATAGTCCTTTTATTCATAATTCTTTTCTGCAGATCATAAGCTTTCTTATACTTCTATTAACTCTGTTAATTTATGGTGAACTGAAATTTTAGATACTCTTAAGGCTAGTTTGGTATGACAATAGATGGACAGTGGAGAGGAAGGTAAGAAAGTTTAATATAGAGTGGGAAATGTACCCTGAAACTCAAAAACATAGAGCATAAATGGAAGGAATCTAAAGAAGAGTAATGAAATTCTTGGAGGCATGAAAAGACTACTTAGTTTTGAAGTGATTAAGATGTAGAGCCATCGAGAGTGGCACAAGGTAAATTAGGTGCTTTTGCATACACTTTTTCTAATTCAGTACAAACTGTGTGCAAAGAATATGAAAAGAAGTTACACCAAAATAAATGAATGGGGGTTCTTACAGATGGCATCATTAATCTGCTGAGCTCATTATTTCAGAACTTAATAGTGGATCAAACTGAATTCAGGAATTACAAAAACAAATGGTCTGATTATGGGACAAATGGCAAGGTTACAATTATAAAAGAAATGCTGTTATAGACAAAATAATCTTTGGATTTTTCCAATTTTCAGCCTTGCAAAGGTATCTTGGTACCAAGCTGGCCTGGATTTTGGTGGTAGTAGGTGTGAAATTTTGCTTCAGAATCTTGACCTAACACAGTTGCACTTTCCAAATTCATTCGGAGATGCCTGTGATTGAATAAGCCTCAGTAGACGGAAATGCAGATGGAAACCTGTGTTGCTTGTTCTAAAAAGCTAAGTAGTCTCAGTATTGTCCTTAGAAGAGAGAAAACAGCCTGAAAACCTCACTGTTCTTTGTCATGTGCATTTCACTGGCATTCCCAGCCCTTTTAAGTGTGCTTCTTGTGCCCACTTAGGTGAGCCCTAAGGGCCACCAGTTGTCCCCCAAGAAAAAGGGTTAATACTTAGGTACTGAATAGCTCAGGTACTGCCAAAGTTCTTTTGGATCCAAGCCAAAGTGACAAATTTGCATGATATATGTATACATCTGGGTGGGATTTGTCTCATCTAGCATCAGTTTTCTCTGTGTTCCTGGATTGCTTCAAAAAAAAGTCATCTAGATGCTGCTCTACAGTCATTAGCAAAAGATACCTCCAGAGGTCATTTAAAGATAAATAACTTAAGTGTCTTGCAAAGAGTATTTTCAGTAAAAGAAATGCACTCTGGAGATCCCATGATTTGAGATGGGTCTTACTGAAAACAGAGTGTTTTACTGTAACAGAGGTGAGGAGGACAGAAGGGTATGGTAGTCTGCCTTCTCCATTCCTATAAAAATTCATCATGAATCGCATGATGGAAGATCTCCTGAAAGTAACTCTACAAGCCTCCTCTCTTTTCAATGTCTGTAATACAGACAGACAGAAATTTGATAAATGATGGTGCTCCTGATATCATATGCAGGCCTGGGCGTCATAATAATTGTTCTTTCCAGATACTCCAGTTAATAACTCTTTTTCAGTCCTAACTAGCTCTGAACTTAGTCCATTATGTACATGGCCTTCTACAGTTGCTTTCAAAATAACAGCAAAGATATTTGCTGTTAGCAGTTTTTGAAGAAAACTCGATGTGCCATCACAGATAAAGTATATATTCTTCAAACTATGTGGCCCATGACTACCACAGTTATTCAGAAAGCAGGATCTTACAAAACACTAAAAAATAAAAACTGCAAAATCGCCTGCTAAACATATTTTCTTGGAAACACAGAAATGGGAGAAAGGCATTGGTTGTTCTCCCAAATGGGCTGTTCTGCTTGTAAAACTACATTTTTCAGCTTAAAGGCATGCTTTTGTAACTCCACTATTCGAGTTGATTGAAAATGAAATATTCAGCAGACTTCCACCGAAATATCTTAATGCATTCTTCAAAAATATTGCAACTTTACTCTTTAATGGATGAAAAAAGCACCTGAATGTGCACTAAAACTCTGCAGTTTGTAAATTCATAGCTGGAGTTTCTGCTTCAGAAGTTTTGGATGCTTTTCAGTGTAGCTGACAATTATATCACCATCATCTACTCATAAAATTGCAAACACAGAATTCCAGGGCGATAGCACTGCCTCTTATTAAGTTTGCCTGACGTTTTACATTATAAGATTGTCTCTTTATTACTTATAACATCAAATAGTTATCATTTGGACTGAAGGGCATTTTGCTTTTTTCTTCCCTGCCATGTCTCTGCCTCTTTTTGGTTGTATGATTTTCATTACTAAAGTAGAGTTTTGACTGTGTGTTTGGCTCAGCTCTTTTAGAGAAAAGGATTAAAGGAAAATATTTTTCCACAGTGTTAAGTACTTAGAAATAGGCACCTTTGAAAGGTGGCTTATCTATCATAACATACTTACGTGCTTGTTTTGGGAAGGGAGCAGGTGGAGGTGTGTGTCTCAACTTTAAACAGAGCGTCAAATGTGCATGACTAAATACTTACCTGCTTTGTGTCCTGAATGTCTGGTAAAATGCCATCAAACTTGAGGGTAACTTCAATTCAAAACATGTTTGTTATTGACTTCAACTGGACTAGGTATTTGATCTCAGGAAAATCTCAATTTTCACATTTTTGATGGAGTCAATCAAGACTAGACAACCTCTTTCTTCTGTAACCCTACAGCTCATGCTCACTCATAGGATGTGAAATGCAAAACTGATTTAATTCAGGCAGAAGAAGGGGTTCAGGCTCTATCTTCCAAGTCATTAGAGTATTATGCCAAGGTTTGCAGACTGTCTTTGGGCTTTTAAAAACACAGTCTGCTTGTGTTATGTCACATATCCTTGGGAATGATCCCCTGAAAGAGGCTCCAATGACCCCGAGAGAGTTGGAAATTCAAAAATACCACTTTGCCTCTGTTTTTCATAGTCTCAAAGTAACTTCTTTCTAAGTATGGGGGTTCCCTAAATTGAGAAATTAAATGATTTGATCTTGAAATCTAATAAACCTACATTTCTGGTGCTGTTAGCAATTCTTTCCTAGTGAATCAAAAGAAAACATGTTGATATTGATTCCATCTTATCGACAAAAAAAAATTAAAAAAAATCTTCAGTGGAGTATTTCTGAAGAAAAATACAGCTCTAGAAATGAACAATTCTGTCTGTAAAGCAGGATTTGAACAGAGTGCAGTAAATAAAGTATTGATCCGCCAGTTAACCAATTAAGAAAAAAAAGTATTGAATATCTGATTACTATCTGAATGCAGTTCAGTCATCCTGAATCCTAATGAGTCAGAAATGTGTTGGCAAAGAATAGCAAATGATATTATGTCTGCCCTGTAGCATGAAAACAACAGGGTCTCAATCTGATTGCTTGGACAAAACTGTACCTTACATATAATAATATTGGAGTGCAATATTTTGCAACCTGAAGTCCTTGAAAATATTTTTCTTTTATTGTGGTAAGCATGAGTGCAAATAAAAGACCTGTGTTAATGGGATTTCACAGATATTTTACACCACAGTATAAAATGTCACTGAAAAGCTTTAAAATTCATATTCTAGTCTTTGACGTTATTGGATGGTCCATTGTAGCTGCTTTCTATAGTCTTTTTATGATCTTAATTCTTTGCCCGTTATACTGGAACATTGTAAGAGCACCTGGTTTTTGCTTTATATTTCTATGCTTTCCTTTCCTGGGTCCCCAGACAAGAATTAGCTCACACTTTCCTCCAACTCTTCTCTTGGCGCTGAGATACCCTCCAAGTAATGCACTCTGAGATATCTATCACCTTGATGTGTGATATTTAGCAGGGTGCTCATAACTCGTACACAAATAAAAACATGTAACTCTAGCTATTTCTCGAATCGGTTTAATATCTGCAGCAGCTTGAATCACGTGCTCAGGATGGATATCTCAAGATGAGCAGCAGAAAGCACATATTCAATACAGGTGAGAAATGCAGATCTTGTAGGAGTTATTTCATCCAGCCCTGTCTGTCACATCAGAGCATTTACCAGGAGAGCTAGAGATCCAGGTGATCAGTTCTGAGTCAGAGAAATTTATCATCTTTTGCTATTTCAGACCAGAACCTGAATTTCATTTACCCAGATTAGTGCTTTACCTAGCTGTGGAACCAGTCTCTTAGCAACCTTTGCACAGCAAACGAATTTGATATTTGAAACAGCCCCGTTAATCCTTGCTTGCTTCATGAGTTGTTTATATTTGTGGTGCCTTTTTCTGTGTATGTCATTTGTAGGAAGGCTAAGCAGATCTGCAGTGTAAAGATACATCATTTATGGATGGGTACTTTGCCCCATAGATGGTATCACAGTGACATGAGGGCATTACCAAGAACCGGAGAGGTTTCTGGTGACATTCTTGTGCAGTCTGCTGTTTTCCCTAGCCACTCTATAGTGATTTTTATGGTCCTGAGGCAATCTCCAAGTCATTGGTCCAGAAAGCAAAAGTTGTCTGAAATAGAAACCTACCTCAGCTGTGTCGCCCTCCTGGGTGTCAGCTAGTTCTCTTCCTGACTACGTGAAGAAACTTGGGCTCGGATTCTCTTAAAAGGTAGTCACTGAAGGTGCCCTTTGTAGTTAATAGTGCCAGACTGCTATTTATTCTGTAGATCTATCTTAGCACTAATGGGATGGGATGAACTGCAGTTTAAAGAAATCTTTTTCTGTTCATTTACTATAAAGGGAATGTGCAGAAAGAAATTCTGGCTTGTCGCTGAACTCTTACAACCACAGGAATCCTGCTCTTGGGCTCACAGCTTTGGTTCTTGGTCATTTTATATATAAATAATCTACAGCTGATTTAGATGAAGCCACAGAACAGAGAGAATAAGTTTAGATGTAGAATGTCTGATCTCTTTGTTAATCGTGGCCTACCTATAGATAAACTACTCCCTTTAAACTATTTCTAGGGTACGTAGGTGTGGATAGGACTTGGTGATGTCTACTCAATATTTCATTGTGAAAAAGTTAGTTGAGAGCATTTCACTGTATCCTTCCACACTGATATTTGAATGCACATTTCATAACTTAATCAGATTTGTTGATATTTGTGTATACAAGCTTCTTAATATACTATAATATTGTGCACAAAATGCACATCAGATACAGAGGATCTGAATAACTACATCATTCATGTTCCAAAACAACCAAACATCTGTGAGTTTTCCAAAACTTGTCATTCATTCAAAGTGAATTGCAGATATTAGTCAGAGATGAAATTGGTTTGAAGTCACCCAAACACATCTCCATAGTAAAAGCAATAGAGAAAGCACCAGTTATTATCTAAGGCCCACTGCACTTCATGAAGAAAATAGTCTTTTTATTGAGAAATAACTTAGATGTATGCAATGCTTTTCACATTCTTTGCATATGCAGGACTCCTAAAAATTTAATCAAACCTCCACCTGCCTCAAAAATTCATCATAGAAATATTTAAAGTTTAAAACACAATTATCTGTCAGAGGGCTTGAGTGCTTCCAAATTCATAATGAGAAATTATTCAAAAAGTGCTGAGCAGTGCTTCATTAAAGACTTATTCAGCAAATAACTGAGCAATATCTATCCTGTCTTTCTTGTCTTAGGAAACAAAAGAATTTCAGTAGCACTTTTTAAAATATATATATAAAAATATAAAACACACACACAGAGGCACGGTGTTTGAGCTGAACTATGTTTTGAGGATCAGTGTCACAATGTATTTTAAGGTCCTCTGTGGCCATAAAACTACATCCCTAACTGCAAAGATCTGAATTGTCTTTTCTAGCTCTAATTCCTGCAGTCGGGTATCAATTCTAACTCTGCAAATTCAATACATTTCAGCTAAGGCCAGATCTTGCATTGTAGGTTTAGCTGTCAATAAAACCGCAGAGGATACAGGAACCATTATTTTGCCTAGCGCAGCTTTGAGAGGCTGTTCTTTTTTGTCTGTATTGACTTTCTTTGCTCTTGATATGTCCAGGGTATAGTATGTGATATGTATTAGCATTTGGTTATTTTTGTTACACTTAAAGTGAGCATGATTGCCCTGCATAGAAACTGGAATTCATTGATCAGAGACAAAAAAATAATATGAAGGAAACATGTTTCTGGGGATATAATAAAAAATGAATCCACAAAAATATTCAATGTAAATATTTATTTTTATTTTCTGTCAGATGGGTAGAAACTGAGAGGAAATCTGCTGCATGAATAAGTAGAGAAAATGAACTGTGGAGAACTGCTAAATAACCTGGAGGAACCTCATGGAAAAATCTGAATAGGGAGTGCAGGGATTTTACTCTGTCAACAGCATGAAACCACTTTAGTTTCTAACATAGTGCAAAATTTCACCAGTACATATCCTGTTGTGTTAATGGTAATATTAGACCAGAAGAGAAAGTACAGGAGTGTGTTATAAGGGACATTGCATTTGAATGAGTGGGAATTTTATATACATAGGTAAATTTTCAAAAGCATGCTTAAAATACAACATGTTTTTTTTTTTTCCATAAGTACACATTACTTTAGACTTTTTAACTTTAAACTGTATATGTACATTTTATCCAATTCATAATGCTATATAGGATTGAAATACTATTTTACTAATAGGGACTGCATTAATATGACAGCATGTAATCAAAGAATATTATACACATGTATTACTGTCTTGGCATCAAGTACAAGGGCAGGCAATGATAGCCCCTCTGCTGGGTGCAGGCTTTGGCTTGACTTAAACTCTCCTATAAAGCTGCATAAGCATGGGCTAGAGTTCCAGAGTCCTGCTATGTAAAGCATTTGCTTTTAGTTATCCAATTGCTTATTAAATTCTACTTCTGCAGAAAGAGGCTTAGTGGCTGCAGTAGAGACAGGTTGACCAAGCTCCCCATTCCCTCTTGGAATGAGCCCAGAGTTGCATTTGTGTACAGGCACTGCAGCCTCATGCTAATGCTGAAGCTGTGTTAAAGCAGCACCCATGGAGAGCTGGATGAGAGTGGGGAATGGCATGAGGTTTCACATGTGGTAGGCCCCAGCTGCTAGCTCATCCTCTCTTTTTCACACAAAGTGATATTTTCAGGGACTTCAGGGTGAAATCCAGGCTCTGAGCTTCCTATGCAGTATCTGCGGGAGCCTTGCAAAGTCAGTTTGGTCTGCAGAAATGGGATTCTGCATCTTCTGGCTGTCACACTCATTTCAGATGAAAAGTTAGAAATCCTGGCACTTAGAATTAATTTGTTTCCCCCCACTCATCTTTTTTATTATTATTATTACCCAAATTTAAAGGAATATCATTTGACCCATCAGCTCTTTCCAGAACTCAACAAATACTCCCTAAACTCCATCTCCCATCCATGCCCCAAAGAGGTGCACTTGCTGCAGGTGTCTTGGCCAGCAGAACTGCAGTCCTTAGTTCCTTCTACTCCATCTTAATTCATGGACACAGACATGAAGTAGACCTGTAGGTCTTTGGAAAAAAAAATATAGGGGAAGAGGCTATGGCTTTATGAGAACTCTGTAAAACTGAGAACTAATTGAATTTTACCTATTTTGAGGATTCAAAAATTAATTTGATAAGAATTTATTTCTGACAGAAATGATTCTGTGTGAACATATATAAACAATAGTATAAGTACCTTTAAAATACCTAAATATTTGGAAGAACTGAATAGAAAACAAGTGTTCAATAACTACAGAAAACAGAGGCTAAAATGCCCAATTTTAACATTCCAACACATAAAATATATCATTACGAGTAACCACTGATCTGTCTACAAATTGTAGGGAATGGAGGAAGAGATACTGTATTTGTAACACACAAAGCAAACACTTTCCTGGGAAGAAGTTCAAGTTCAGGAAAATTATAAATGGAATCATCCTTATTCTTAGAGTTTTCCTTCTAATAAATGAGCCCTGTCAACTCCAATTAGAGCTTGATCATCAAAATATTTGGACACTATGCTATTGTTGAGCATAATGTTGTGACTGCTCTGATTTCTAGTGAATTCCCATTACAGAATTAGCCCCCAAGGATCATCTCCAGGAGCACAGGCTTAGTCACCCAAGGTAAGAAAGCCTTAACAAATAGCAAAAATAATAAAGGTAGGTACCTACATCTGTTTTTTTCCCTGTTTGTATGTAAACTAGGAAAAAAAAATATGCTTGCTCTGTGTTTCCTTATGCTACAATATTCCAATGAATTTTGAGAAAGCTTGTTCAAATCACCCAAATTTTGTGGCAAAAGTGTGCTCTGGTAGTTGCATACCAAGAGGTGCCTTAAGCTGGTTATTTTAGCAAGAGGCAGGCTGAAATTTTTCCACTGGAAGTGATGACTTAAATATTAATTTGGCCAACGATAGAGTCTACTGAACCATTTAAGAGGTCAGGTGACTCACCTGAAAATCAAGACAGGCAGCTAGGATAGAGAAGATGTGTCCTATCCACAAGGCCAAGTACTTGACCATGAGGCTGTAATCTCAGCAGGTTACTGCCTTCTAAGCATAGCTTGATTAGCAGGAAAAGAGACAGTCTCCTCAGCAACAGTATTTATTAGCATAAAGTAGATATTGTAAATGTAGAAATCTTGTAGTGCGTTGGAAACATGCAATGAGGTGGATTTCTTTTGGCAGGAGGATGGACATTTTGGTCCAAATTCTTTCTGCTAGGATGCCACTGTAGTACTCTGGCTTCCATGGTAACTTTAATATTTCATAAATGCTTCTAAACTATATATGTCTCATGCTTTATCAAAGCCACCGGTATGCCAAACTGAGAAACGTTAAAAATAGAAAGAAAAAAAAAGATAAAAAGCCTAGTGAGTGACTATTCAGCAAACAAGTTAAGAAATCAGGCATATTTTTTGCAAAAGGGAAAAATAAATGTGAGTAAAACAGATATGAAATTGACCAAATGAGTGAAATTTTCACCTGATCACAGATAATGGCTTGACAGTCTGAGTTTGGAGCTCTACAAGGTGCACAGGGCAATATTCATGCTAGATTCAAGATCTAACTCCATGCTTCTTATGAGTAGCAGCTTTGTTTTGTTAAACTGTGGAATAATTCATCATTTGGGTAAGATTCAGGCTATGTAAGGGGTATGCACACATATAGAAATGGCTATCAGCTGACTGAAGGTTGAGAGATGTGATCTGGATGGAAAAATTGGAGTGAATTAGGCTAATTTAGCATAAGAATTTAGCATATGAAACTTGTTTTCCATGCAGGGTTTCGATGTGCCAGCCCGATCTTTGCTGTCGCTCCGTCATGCCCTAGACACATTAGTAAAATGCTGCGGTCTCCGTTCTTGTGCGGAGCACGTTAACATCCTCGTGTGGCTATGAAGTATTCAGCGTACATGAAAGGTGCTGTGCACAGTCGCTGACCTTGCCACGAACGGCAATTTGTCTTCCCGCGCACCGGGAACAAAGGACAGCTCCGTCGACATAATTAGAAAGCGTCTTGTTCTGCTTAAGACTCGTTATGCAGAAATTACACAACGGAAATACCGAGAGGATGATTCTCGTCCTCGGGAAGAACGTGTTGGCTGGAAATTTAAAATAATACTACCCTGTTCTCCTGGGACACCGTATGGTAACACTGCCTGGGACCTGGGAGACCCCAAGGGCTCTTGAAACTCAGATACTCTCATGGGACGTTGGGCTGGAATATGTTATAGCCTCATTTCCTTGATGAGAATTTCTAAGGGCTTCATATGATCTTAGACTTCAACTGGAGACCTGTACATTCCACTTGAATATATAGGCTTTTTTCTGCTCCCGCTATACTCAATGTAAAGCTCCCACATTGGACCTTGTCCTTAAATATAGGCAAAAGCTGGGTTGCATCCATGGATAAATCTGGCAGCTGTAAAGGGCAAGATAATTTTTGCAACAGGAGAGAAAAAAAGAATCACATCCTCCTGGCCCGTTTTGTATATACCAGGGAGCTGGCTGCGGCTGTGAAGGAGGAATTTGAACTAAGCAAAAGCGTCTGTCGTAGGCTGGAGCTGCATGGCCAGCCTGGGGTCACTCCAAAACCCAGATTTTCCCAGGCTCTGAGAAACTTGGAGGCAGCTTTGGGTTTGAAAGAAGTTAGAAAAGGGGCAGAGGGGGAGAAAAAAGGGTCTTTAGGAAGCTCCTGTTGTGGGAGGCTGGCAAAAGGATGAACTGCAGTCTTCATCTGACTGTAAAGGTGATGTGCAAACTAATACAATACTGCTCTGATTTTGCAAATTGCTCCTTTGTTCTGCAGTTAGCCCTTTTTGATTTTCTCTGTTCCTGTGCAGAGTAGTAGAGGGGATGATACTGAAAAAAAATATATATCCTTGTCAGAGAGTGATATGTCTGGTTGCAGTCATTGCAGCAGACTTCAACCTTTCCACCTGAAATAAGCCCTTAGGCAGAGGAGAAAGAGGGAAGTTTTAGCTTCAAAGATGATTTTGCTGAATCAAGACCTTGATTGAAGGAGGCTTTGTTTCAAAAACAATTCTACTTCAGTATGCAATTTGAAACAGAGAAGGGCAAAGGTCCAATCTTTTTTCCTACAAAAATAATTCCAAATTTATCCTTCTAGTGGAAAAAATGTTACTTAATCCAAATGAGTATTTAGACACAAGCATTTTTCTAAGATATTCCAAACAAACATTTGGCATCGGCTCTCTCTTAAAAGATTTGATGTATGTTTTTAATGCCTTTTCATACTTTCCTTGATGTTAGGGATATTTTTCTTCTTTGTTGTCTAGCCAAGTACCACGACGTAGTGTACATTGGTTATTTCAAAGCATTATTATCAGGGAAAGGTTGCAAGATGTTTTTCACAAGAACTCTGTAGTTTGGGAGCATATAATTAAGCTGATTGTAAGAAGTATTGTCAACCTTAAGCTCTCTGAGGTGCATCTTCTTGGCTTCTTACATTTGCTTCTAGAAACGCCTTTAGAAGTAGTAAATTATTCAAAAAAATATTATTCGTTGTGAAGGTTTGGGAGAACTTAAAAGAACCAGGGAAAAGTACTTTCTTGAAGGAGGAAAATAAGTTTTCATTTCACTCGCTTTTTTTTTTAATAATGAGCTCTGGGATAAAACTGCAGGCTGAAAATAAACCACTGTGTTTTGAACAACCATAGTAACTTAACACAAAACTTAATTTACTCTACACATAAATTAATTAAGCAAATTAGGTCCTCTGTAAAATTGGTAACAAAAGCAATAGGAAGAGGTTATTCATTTCATGCAGTACTGAAAGGCAGCCCGATCTAGGGCATATGTTTGCAGCAGAGCACGGTAGTTGCTGCTTTTGGAACTTCATCCCAGTCTCCCTCAGAAAAGATTAAGTAGCTTTGTACTCAAAAAATGCTCTCAAAAATAGATTTTTAAAGGGGAAGGTTACAAATATATAAATATCTGCTCTTGTAGGTCCCACAAGGACAGGAAGCATTAGAGATGCACGCTAGGGAGGGCTTTAGGTGTTCCCTGAATTACTTTGTCCTCACTGATATCTCTACTGTGGTTTCAACTGGATCTTCGGTCCCATGTGGTTTGGCTGTTCGCTGCTGCACTAAGGTTTGAAACAGCCACAACATTCAGGACTGAAGTGGGCTGTGTTTCTCTGGAGGGATGCTGAAGCTCAGCAACTGTTGTTATTTTTGGAGACTTTAAAATGCATTGACATCTTTCATATAATGTGTTGTTTATTATTGTGTCATAGTATCATTTATTAGCCAATTAGTGCAGTTCTCATTCTGCTTTCAAAGTATTTCTTTTTAAAGCTTTACTTTCTGTGAATATGTAAATAACTGTCAAGCCCTATACTTGCTTGGCATGCTTAATACAAACGAACACGGAATTGATTCATTAATCTGAAGGTACAAACCGTGATGCTCCATCCCCTCTCATAATATTTTCTGCATTTGCGTCTGCTGTCTCTGGATCCGCAGCCCAGGGTTGATTCCAGCACCTTCACTGGCACTACCAACTTGATGGTCTCATGTTTGGGATTCATGCGCCTACCTGCAGCTTAGTGAATCCATTTCCTTGGTGACCTAAGTCCCAAGTGGTCTTGTAATTCATTATAATTCAGATGCTTTTGGAGCACCATTGCATATTGGATCCGTGAGCCCCAGAGAAAGCAGCTCCGCCTCTAGCACTGAATTTCCCCAGGTGATTTTACCGTTCTCCAGCTACCGCAGGTAAAAGCATGGAGCTGAGGGCTATTGAACACTTTTAATTTCCCCAGTGTATCCTTACAGCTGAAACATCTGTTCTAAATAACTTTCTCAGTACCTGGAAAGGAGTATCTCATATTAACTCTTTGTATTAGTAATCCCTAGTGGGCTGGTGTGCCACCATCTATGGGGAAAACAGAGTGACAAATGGATGTAGTAGATCAAGCCCTCTTTTTCTGTTCAATTAATTCCCAGTGACCAATTTACCACGCTTTTCAGAACCTGTTCATCAGTTGCTCTTTTCAATGTGTGCAGGCTATGGACCGATGAAAAACTGTTCGCAGGAAGCTCTGAGTAACTCAGGTTTAGTGTTAGACCAAAGTTTAGTGATAGTTCTGATAATCCTGTGGTTGTGTTTGGTCTTCTCTGATTAAATGATAATTTAGCAACAATCTTACTCTGATATCTCTAGATAGCACATGGCCATGTTAGGAGTAAAAAGTGCTTGTGCTAGCATTGGCACTTCTTTCCTGTTTTCTTGCAGAAGCTGTTTAGTAGGTTTTGTTCATAAGAGCATCAGCCAACAGATCCCTATCTAAAAGACCATGTGAATGTTCATTTTTGCATTTTGTCTCTGTTCTGAAATTTAGGTGTTTTGTTGTTTTAATGAGGCCTCATGTCACAAAGTATTAACATATTAATAGCAACCTGGGATCAAGCATGAAAAGATAATGCCAACATTTTCTAAGATTGTTCTAGATCTAGATAAAACCAAATTGTTAGAAGAAGTTCAAATTTTGCCAAGTGGAATTGCAATAAAGAACAACATAACTGCAGCTATGTGATCTAAAATATACTTAGCTACTTTAGTTATTGGAAGAAAAGTTACAAGAGTCATTGAGGCATCTGATCGTGATCTAATTTATTGCATTGTTATGACAAAAAATTAAAAGGTACCAGGAAAGGGACCTGGCACAGAGAAAGATAGGAAAAAAAACTTATACTGTGAGGTTAAAAAAGAATTATCAGCTCATGTGATACCTGATGAGTATTGTGACTGAAAGGGGAGGGAGAAGAAAAGAAAGGAAGGATCCCAGCCTGGTTCTGGCCAAGACACAGTGTGTTGAGTCCCATACCTGGTGCAAGCAACTCTATGTCCCATGAACAAGGACTACATCTTCAGTGATCAATGAAAAAGAGAGGCACCATTTGGGTCTAATGGGGATTTCGACTGGCTGGATTTTTTTTCTACTCAAATTTAGTATTGAGCAAGTAGTCAGCTTCAATCACTAGTTAACCATGCAGAATGTCATCTCGACCTATCTCCTAAACAGTGAGGGTCAGGCTTTCCTTTGCCTCGAAGATCAAGTGATGTCCTCTTTGCTACCACTCATTCCTGGAAACCAAAAAGTCTCTCTCTCCTTCTTCTTCAAGTCTCTTTTGAAGACCATATCCCTTGTTAGTATTTAAGCATCTGAGGCACTTTTGCCTGTCACACTTGCCAGTATTTAATTTCATATCTCTGTTGGTAATTTGTGGTCAGTCTTCTCATATTTGATTTACTCCCCTTCTGACCAAAGAACATAATTTGTGCCATGTTTTGTATAGCAAAGTACTCACAGAGATGGTGATAGTTATTAAATTGTGACCCCAAAAAACCCCAAAACACACTATTTTCTTAAATGTCAGCTTTCCTGATTGCTTCCTGAGTAGGTATATGAGAGTAGCTTTTCTCATTCTACTTTAGAAAAATGTGATATCTATATTTTCTGCAAAGATTAGGGAAGTCAGATGAGGAAAGCTACCTTTTTAAGTTACACATTCAGATCATTTCCTAAATCTTGCCTAATATTTCTGCTGAATTGTTAAATTATGAAAAATCGAAACTCTTCCAGCTTCCCCTTCCCCTTTTTTTTCCAGACATTTCATTTCTAATGCAACAGGTTTGTTTTTGTAAGACAAAAAAAAAACAATGGAAGCAAAGGAAAAGAAGTTGTTTTCAAGAAAGCTATATGGACAATAAAAAAGGACATAAATACTTTTGCAAAATGGAAAATGAAGAAATATTTAAAGTATAAAAATCTAAAAGTCCTTCAGAAACATAAACATGTACCTTGTGTCTCATTACACTTATGCTTTAAGGGAAGAATACACTATTATTATGCCTGTTGCACTAGGAGAGAGTGATTCAGGAAAAATGAGGCTTAAGAAAGATCAAACTGTCTGTGACACAGCTGGGAATTTATTTCTGCTTTCCTGACTGTTTTCTAATATCTTTAGCATGAGGTCACTCTCTTGGTTTTCCTCTGATAGATGTTACACACAGAGAACAACCTGCCGGTCCCTTATATAAAATCCGACTCACAGAGATGCACTTTATCGACTGATCTCTCACAAAGACATCAATTCCTAATCCTTTTTAACACATCAAAGAGAACCCTCAGCTCCTCAGAATATATGTACTGAAAAAGTCTTCATAAATTGTTTTTTCTATATTATAAGTGCTACCTATTTGCAGTGTTTGACAAGCTACTGTGACCTATACCAAGCTTAATATTTATCTAAAATCAGCTTGCGAGAAGCAGAAAAGTCCAGTAAAACTTTCCCTCATTATTAAAATGCAAGCACCAGCTGGCCTGGAAAATAAATGTTAGGAAAATGCTGATTGCATTCATCAAACTGTGTCTTGTGTGTGTGTAAATGCTGTGAACCCAGATTTGCTGGATAACTCATCCAGAGCGAGTGGTCTCTGCTGCCGCAGCAGTGTCAAATGTTTCATGCTGTGATAGCGGTCGTTTGGGTTTTATGAAGGAGCCACTTGTCTATCCTGTACAGGGGAGTCTTTCCTTCTCTTTAAGATATAGATGCACTTTCCCATGTCTAAAATGTGATGATGTGTAATTTGTTATTCTGCTAGTTAACCCAGGAGGGAGGAAATTCCTGATATTTCAAGCAGATCCACAACCAATCAAGCAGGAATGGGATTTCTGCCGTTGGCTGGTGGCACTTCTGCATCGCACGTTTGTGTGGGTTTACACTCGAAATACTGGTCCTGCCCAAATGATTTTACAGTGATTACTGCACCTTTTCATGTGCATTTGCTATATTCAGCTTGTTATAATATTGTAGTATTTAAATTAATTGCCAGTTAGCCATCACTTTATGTGATTTACATGCACTCTGTTTTTTGCTTTCCCTTCCTCATCAGCTTCCAAATATGTCCAATTTATGGGTGATGCGCTTTTTTCAGGGCACTCATTCTGCCCTGCTTAGTTATTTATGCAACATCATTATGGCATTGGATGTGTCATCCAGCTCTCTGCTGTAAAGTTATTAGCACCATTTAAAAATAGTGAAATGTAAGAGAATTCAGAGCAAAAACAACGAAACTGAAGGCAGTGGAAGCAGCTCATCTGGCAGAGAAGAGGCATAAGGGAAAAGTCAACACAAAGATTATATGAAAGAAAAAAAAAGAGATGGGGAAGCCTTGGCAGGAGCGAAGGGAAGGTGAAAAGGCTCGACCAAATAAGATGCTTGGAGAATTGTGTCTGAAGAGAGATTAAACTTGATGATCCCCAAGTGCATTTCCTTTTGGGGAGAATGAAGTGTGGTGCTATAATTCCAGGTAGCTGCAGCTTGAAAATTCTGCTCCATGGGAAAATTCAGCATTTCCTTTATCTACCAAACTAGAACCAGAAAAAGCAGAAGTGCTGTATGTCTTGTGAAATATTTCCCAAGTGGACTGAAGCCGACTGAAATGAAATGCTCAGAGATGGTTTGTGGCATAACCCATGTTATTAAGGCAAACCAAAGTGGTTTCATCTCTTTGCCAGGAAGCGTCCCACCGGCAAAGAAACTGCACAGTGCAGTCTCATCCAAATGAAACACTTTAAGAATATTCTATGATTTTGGGATTCAAATGATATTCTCACAAAACTCTCAGCTACTGTTGACTATTTAGGTAGGAAATTTCCTTCCTAAGGCATCTTATTCTATAATAATTGTTGACCAGTTGCAGAAGCAACCTTTTAAGGTTAAGCAAATCTGTTAAGCAGATTCTGGCACATATAATGGCAGCGACAGAGAAATTACCTTCACAGTCATGCACACACACAGCAGCTGCAGCGAGGCTGCATATCTCAGGATGTCAGTAATAAGTCCTCAAGCATCACCGAATAACCAGGCTGAATGCAGTACGGGTCACCAGTGATGAAAAGTTATTGCCGTCAGATAGTAGTTTGATTGCCCATGTGAGCAGAGGTGATGGGATCGATGGTACTCGTAGTGGGCAGTGCTGAAATATGCTGCTGCTGCTGCTGCTGCTTGGAATGATTTCTTGAGACAACAGGTAAAAACCCTGAGGGAGCAGAGGAAAAGGGATGAAGGAGGTGAGCACTGTCTATGGGGGGACTTGGAAGCAAAGCAGCGTTTCTGAGAGAGGTGAAAAAGCAACAGGTACTTTGAGCTGCTTGAAAGTCATCACAAGAACTACTCTGGTTCTTAAATATATACATACATATAAATATATATATNCGAAAGTCATCACAAGATCTACTCTGGTTCTTAAATATACACATACATACATATAAATATATATGTATTATATATGTAAATATGTATAAATATTACTGTCATCAGCACCAATGGCATTCCATTTTGTTGAGGTGAGTGCTCTAGAGGAGACCAAGTCAACNTATTACTGTCGTCAGCAACAATGGCATTCCATTTTGTTGAGTGCTCTAGAGGAGACCAAGTCAACCCAAGTAGGTGCCCTAATCTAGGAATGATCCAGCTTGAGTGTTTTGCTTCTGGATATAAAGGCCAGATCCTGTTCTATTGCTTCTGTGTGAAACCAAACCAAAACAGTGCGAGTAACTCCAGGGACATCAGTGTATGAGGGGATCAAGCACAAATGTCTGAGAGGAAGAAGAGAACTAGTATGTATGTCTGGATGCATGGCTGAGAATTAGGATAACTATAAATTAACACATCTTTTTCAGTTATGGGAGGACAGGCTTAACAGGTGTTATTGATAGCATTTCTGCAGATTATTACATTACACCCAGGTGCTTTCCAATGTGAAGTGTTCTTTGCATATGTACAAATCAGTAAAAATATCCTTGAATCAATAGTGGTTTCAAATCGCGTTGAAATACATTCACTGATCTCATTCCAAAGCTTTACTTGGAATACAGATTTATTACGTTATACCATGGGCAATTAAACATAAGATGGCAGGCTTGTTCCCCTCATCTATTCATATTATCTGACTGGAAATAATGTTTTCTTAGCTAATTGCATGAGGAAGGTAAGCATCAATTGTTAATCTTGCAAGGTTTCTGTCTTTTGTTTTTTAATTTTAACGGCTCTGAGCATCTTTTTTTAGGTGACTGATTTCTTTCTTTATATCTGTAATTGGCTGTTTGCAAACATCAACTCTGGGTCCTTCCATCTGTATTCACATTAATGCAAAATAAATGCAAAATTCTTCTAGAGCAGAATGTAATACTTACATTTTCTAGGAGTAAATGCTTAGCCAAAATCAGGAATAATAAAAAAAAAAGAGCTTTTGAACTGCAACATTTAAACTTGCATAGCTGGGTCAAGTATTAGAAAATAATAATAAAAAATACTAATTTACTCTCTAGAAGCAGCAAAATTCAGCTGACAGTCCTGTGTAAAAAACCATGAGGTACTTTTATCATTGCCTGGCACTGGCCTCAGCTTTATGTGAAGATGTAAAGAAGATTGAGTGGCAGCAGAGCGTCCCACAGTCACCTGCAGTGGACAGACAAGCTCCCTTGCAATCATCCCCATAACGCCCACACATGTCCCTGCATGTGCACAGCTGAATGGAAGGTAAATGAGGACGGAGTACCTGGAGGTGGGCGATAGGGAGTGAAAAAGGAAGGGGTTTATACTCATACTAATCTAATCTGGGAGCTAAAACCCATGTCCCGTTCAGTAAGACTGATGTCATTGCGCACACACTGAGAAGACTGAGTGATTAAGAGATGGAATAAAGCGGGGTTTTGTTTGTTTGTTTGTTTTCAGTGCAATCCAGCATGGATTGCCAAGAGATTGTCTTTTACTTGGGATTTGGGGTTTTACGAGCAGACCCTGATGGAGAAGGGAGTTTATGAGTCGCAGGTGGGTTTATCAGGTAGACAATCCCTCCAAAATCTTGGACACCAGGATCTGTAATGACAGGGCAGCAAGTTGTGACAGGACTTCTTGGCTTCCTCCCATGCTGTTGGAAGCCTGGGAACCCCAGGTTCGGAGTCTGTAATCAGACTGTTAAACCCAGGGGTTTAAGGCAGCTGCTCTTTAAAACTGGTATTTTTTCAATTTCAGCCACTTGAACAAGCAACTGATCTGAACCATTGACCTGAACAAGTAGCAATAAAAGGAAACCCAGGCAGGTTTCTGCAACAGTAGTTGCTCAAAATTCCATTAAAAAAAATCATTTTCTGACCTCAGCTAAAATTACATTACAAAATTACAAATTACATTACAGAAAAAAAAATCTAAAAAGACCTGAAAAACCTCATTAGCCACCTCTAATTTAAGAAGCTACAAAGGGAGGGAGTAGCCTAAGCTGTGGTCTCTTCCTCGCAGCAGAGTGCTGCTCCCTTCCCAATGTTCCCCTTATCACCCCAACCTGCTGCTCATCATACTCCAAATTGAACTCACGGTGATTTGCAGCTGTTGCCTCTTTCCTGAGAAACAGACTGGATCCTGAGAGGGAACAGAAGTATCTCTGCCCTCTCGGTGTGTTAAAGTGCTGATCCCTCCTCATCCGTCAGGCACCAGCGCTGCAGCCGCATCCTGCGTCAGCTTTCGGGACCTTCCTGGAGACTCTTAGGTGACAACTGCTGAGTTTGAGATCAGTTTAACTTGGGTAGACCTGGACTCTG
Organism: Crypturellus undulatus; assembly: GCA_013389825.1. Taxonomy (NCBI): domain Eukaryota; kingdom Metazoa; phylum Chordata; class Aves; order Tinamiformes; family Tinamidae; genus Crypturellus; species Crypturellus undulatus. The sequence continues at coordinate 71,321 of VWPW01014133.1, forward strand.
GATAACGAGGCTGGGCAGGCCTGGCCGTATTTCAGGAGTGCAAATATTGGAGGAGGGGACGGGCAAGAGAAGAGCTTTGCATTCTGCCAACACAAGACTAACCTTGTTAGAGAATAATCCTGAAAATGGAAGATTTTGATGCTGGTTAAGTTCTTTTAAATTGAGAGTTATACCTGCTTTTTTTTTTTTTTTTTTTTTAAACCTTATCTGTCTATGGTCCTTTTTGTATTTTCTCTAAAATGCTTTTTGCTACAGATTTTGAATGAACTTCTGGTTTTGCAATACTGCTTCCTCCATTCCAGCTCCAAGTCTATTTTTTTTTTCTTTCAACTCTAGTACTTGCAAATCTTTGAAATTCTCAGCTTTTCAGATTTTCTTAGGGGAAAAAAATATGGGATTTTTGAAGTTCTTTTCAGATGCTTTAAAACTGTCTACTGAGTTTCCCCTTGCCTGCTGTGAAGACCAGTGGGAGTTCCTAATCATTCTCTGTCTTGTCTCCTTGCACAGCAAGAATTTTTCTGTATATAAAAAGAAATAATTTTCATTAGACAGAAACACCAAAAGAGGACCCTGTCCTCCACTTAGAATAGCAGGAATACAGAAAAATAGAATGCAACACAAAATTCATAGATGGGTAGTACTGGCTTTTTTTAAAAAAATAAAAAAGGTAACATTACACTTATGATTTTTATGCATACAGAAAGGAAGTGTGTAAGAAGAGATTCCAAAGAAAAGCATTATCTGGATAATTCCAAGACAGCAAGTACTTTTGCAATTGAGCAGTAAGAGATTAAAACCTGATGCATTGTTGTTCAGAGATTAGTGCTGACTGCATATGATCCTTAGTCTAATCTCTAAAGAACAGTTCAGAAATATTGATAAACGGTAATCTTTAAGAACAATAGGAAACTTAGAACTCTAATAGGAAACTTAGAACTCAACCTAAACTATAGCTGAGTTTATCGATCAGCTGTAGCTGTGCAATATTTGCAGGGCTGAGGTTTGTATTTTTGGTGCTCTGTCCAATCTATTATCTAATGTTGCATCTATACCTTTTCCCAGCAGTTAAGTTCTTATAAATGGAGATAAATCAATGGAAAAATCTATTTACAAGTTTAATAGTGCTGCAAAAACAGAACACTTTGCAAGATCAAAGTTGTGTGTGTGTGATCCAAATGGGCACATCTTCCCTACAGTATCCACAGTCATATTTGCTCTTGCAGCCATCTCTCTTCTTAGAGGTTACTTGGGGCCGTTCTGGTAGTCACTCATCAATGAGGTGCAGGTGTGTCTACAATGAGAGAGAAATACTTTAATACCTTAACTAGGTAAGTCAGAGTATGTTTCTTCTCCTTCATGAAACAGATGCTATTCAGATTCACAGCATCTTTCTGCTTTGAAGCATTCCCTGTATGTGGGACATTAAGCAGAACCTTATTTTCCTGCATTTTTTTCCATCCAAAGTGTCTATAGTTTTTAGCACTGATTCTCTCTTCATTAAACAGCCTAGGTTCATTAAGCAACTAATTTAGCAATCTCAGTTAAGGGCTTTGCAAGTAAGTGGGTTGAATTCGGGCTTCAATTCTTTAAAAAAATACAGAAGTGAGTGGCTCAAGGAGTGCTCCAGTCCATGGATAGGAGACACTGCACACTTGAGGGCTACAGCTGCCAATAGCAGGAAAAACTTTACTACTCCCAAACTGCTTTACCTAAGAAAGAGATAATAAAAACTTTCTCATGCCACCAGGTCTGTCCCAGCAACCAAATGGTGAACATCTCCCTTATTAATGTGTCATACTGCCCTCTACCTACACTTTTTATATTACCTATTGGTGCGATGTAGCCTGATAAAATTCAGGTGATGAATATCTAAAATGTCATTCAGCAGTGAAGTGTTATTCTGCGCACACTGCTCTGAACTGTTCCTAAGCAAAGAATAAATTGCTCAAAGAGAAAATGTCCTTGCAGAGTTCAAAGGGCAGTCGTGTTTTTGCTTTTCCGGCATTAAATAATTTTAAATGGCCTATTAACTCCTGAAATCTCAGCTGGAAGACAGCTCATATACATGTGCATTTGCTGATGATTTATGAAAGAAACATGAGGGAGAATAACTTTGTTTCATTATCATATAACCTCCTTAAGAGAGAGCTCTCTGTGACTTTATAGCAGTTACTAACTGTGATTAATTATAGCTATTGAGAAGATCAATCTGACAGTTAAAATAACATTTGTTTTCCATCTCTTAATATTTCCTTGTGGAGATGATATCGGAGCAATGCCCTGTATGTGTATTCCCCTGTCCAGATATCCAGACTATGAAGCTCCACTTCGTGACTTTTATTCCCTTAATCCTTAAAACAACAACATTAAAGGTAACAAAATCTATCAACTTTCCTCCAGATTTGCATATTTATCCTAAATAGAATTAAGTCTGACAATTTGTAATTTTTTTTTTTTTCTAAGTGTTACTCATTCCTTTGAAAACATGTAATAATAAATCAAATTTTAAGACAAGCAAACAACAGGCTAAGAAGGATGATTAGATTAATTGCACTGTGACTCATCAAGATAGAGCCTTCAGGGGAAGCTTCACCAAGTGTGAGCACCCATGGACCTGCAGATCCGTTATTGCTGGACGTCCTTTACAGTAACGTAATTCTAGCTACATTGGTAAGTCAAGTTTATCAAGAAGAATTTTTATCATTGCCAAATAACTGTTTCACTAAAGGGAAATATCAGGAGAGACAATAGTTATGCGGCTGTTTCTTCTTACATATAAAATCTCAAGTGTATTCTCTGGAGAATTTATCCTTACTTAGGTCATTAACTTGGACTCACCTTCTCAGTTGTCCTCTGTGTTTTACTCATCTTCTTTCTTTAACTTTTCACTCTGCTCATTTCTGGAGTCTTTTGCAACACGTCCCATTTTTTTTGCTGAAGTTTGGGTAGGAAATTTGAACACAACTCGGGACTGACACCTACCAGTCAACAAGGTGGAGAAGATCCTGCTCCTCTCTTGAAATGACACAACTGGGCACTCTCTCAGAAGAACAAGATTTATAAATCAAGAATGTTCTAAAGAATATTCTAAAGATATTCTGAAAAGAATCGTCAGGCAAAGCAAATCTAGCTAATTTTTTCAGATTAAAAAAAAAATACTTCCTTGCTCCAAATAGTTCAGATTTTTAGTCTGCAAGACATGATCTAGTAAAGCATTGAGTGGTGGACTCAACTTTAATGAGGGTTTAAATGAACATAAGTTCTTTTTCTGAGTGGAGGTCAAGAGCTTGAATTCCAAGTTGCAGGCCCTTGTCTACTCCCGCTGTTCCTTACTAGCAGATTCTTTGCGATAATTCTGTCACGATTCTCTTTGGCTTGTCTCTGCTAAATCTTTTCATTCACAGCAAACAGGGATTGAAAGAAAATTTAAGTAGAATATAGCCAGAGCGCTCAGCAACTGGAAGGATTAAGCCTTATTCATCTAGCCACTTTCTTTTTATTAGGTATTTTCATCACCCTCACTTCTTTTCTCTTCTTTCCTTTTCCTTGAATAGTAATATTTTGGAAGATGATGCAGAAAATGGAATTATTACTAGCCAAATTTCTGTTCTTATTGATGCATTTTTAAAATTATCACGTAAAGTTCAGAAAAACAGCAGCAGGTGGAATCTTAATGCTCTTTATTTGTCTGTGTCTCATTCACTTAAAAACACACACTTATCTGTGTTTTGACATCAAACAATTCAACTTCCACCCCGCCCCTTTTACAAGTCCCAACCTCAAGTGCTTTAAACTTCATCTATCCATGATCTTTCTTTTTTTTTGCTCTTTTTTGGTCAACCATTCTTCTAAATTGTAACCTTGGAACCCTGAGACCACATTTTTGTCATCATAACATTTGACAAAAATAAAATTTGACAAAAAAAATTATTTATGAGCAGAAAATAAATCTTTCCTTCCTGAATACTAATAAGTATACTTGCAAAATGTCAGAGAAATACAGCTATGCATGACAAGAGCAGCTATCTGAGTCCAAAAGGGAAAGTAATTCACAATGTTGGGATCAGGTGTAAATTGTCCTACATCCCTTCTCCTGACATGCTGATCAGCAGCCAGCTCCATTCTGTGATCTATGTAATTCACTGCGCTATATAGCGCAGAAGTGAATCCAGATTAATGCAAAAGAAAGCACTGAAATTCACAATTGAGAGTTTCTAGATGTTGACCTCACCACAGTCAAGGTGGAGGTAAGACCAAACTCATTTCTATGGACATAGGTTGACAACACTAAGAATTACGGCAGCTTGGTTTGTGGGGGCTGGTGAGAATTCTGGCAATCTTGGCCTTGCCCAAAGTTACTGAAATTATCAGAACGATCTACATTGTAGACTGAGGCATTTAAAGACATATGTGGCACCAAGGACCTTCACAGATCTCGGTGCAGAACATACACTTGAAAATAGGTAACTTGTGTGGCAACTATCATAAATTCTCAATTTTGACAATCACATTCAAAACATTTGATACTGCATTTTTTGTGGCTTTTCTACAGCTCAACAAGTACGATGGTGATAGACAAACCACAGATAAGTATTATGAGGGAAACAATTTTTTAAGGACAAAAAGCCACATGTCAAATGCTCTTGCCACCAAAGAACAGTCAAAGAAGGGTGGTGCTGATGGCATTAATTGCAGAGTTGTGTATTAATTGCAGAGTTGTGTATTATAAAATAAAATATTTTAAGACAACAGTAGTTGGAAGAGTATGAAAGTTGATTTAAGGCATTTTAATGAAATTTTCTTGGGGATAATTTGTTAATTTGTAATGATAAGGTAGCTAATTTTTTTCTTTTCTTTTTTTTTGGCTACTAGACAAAAACAGCAGTATGATTCTTTTTAATAGATTCTTTTTAATAGGTTTTTCAAAACATCTGTTACCATGCCAAAACAGGTATTAATCTTAAATGACAAAGTACTTTTCATTTAGAATGCAGTCTGCAAAACGAATACTAATCTCTCAGTAAAGGGTATACTTCCTTTGCCGTATTTATCACTGACACATTGTCATAGATCTTATCAGCTGTGTGGGAGCTTGATTGGTGTTTGAAGTAATCAGAGCATATTCCTCTGGATTATTGAAGTAAACAACAGTTCAAAATGCAGCCTTTAGCAATTGGTGAGTTGATAGATACAGAAAACCATAAATGATCTTTTATTTATTTTTTATATTTCAGTTCAGAAATGCACTGAATGCAGAATGACTGAGCTTATGCTCAGATCTGACTTTGTGTGCTTATATTAAAAGCAATCTGCAGATCATGGTGGAAAAAAACACCATATCTGTCCATAGGGAGATATGGCTAATCTATGGCTAGTGTAAGTAACACTAATTTACATTCATTTTTTTTTTCTTATCATTCAGGGACTCTCTCTTTAGTACCATCTCATTTATTAATCTCAATTATCTGGTCATTATTCTGAATTAAAATCCTGAACCTCCCTTTGGTTTCCTCGAAACCCCTATTCCCTGCATTGACCTATCTGATCACCTGAATCAGAACCCCTGCTGCTCTTTAATCTTCTTCAAATACTTATGAAAATGCACTGTGCTTCTCTTACCAGACTATATATCTCATCCACCTTTTAAGGTGGGAGACACTAAGTTGCATGTAAGGCTTTGATGCTGTAGGAATAGGAGCTTTTACAATAAACGAGTAAGACTCAGAGCTAATCCCTCTTATGCTCAACTTTTTACCAGTGCGTTTTCCCTGTGTGCAATCCTTTCTTTGAATTCCACTACGTTTAGTACCTTTCCTTTTGCTGTGTAGCAAACGGAGGAGCGCTGGGTGCACTCAGAGACAGACCTTCCCTCTCTACTCCCCTCTCCACTTCACTCCGTTGTGTTGGATGATGGCCAAGCATGCCACTTCCCCCCACCTTGTCTTTACTCTTTCTAAAAACTTCACAAAACTATTGAAAAAGATCAAGAACTTTCAGCTTCCGAGGCTTGGGAAGATACAGTGCATCCAAATCACAATATTCATTTATATGTTAGTAACTCCCTTACCCATGAGGTAAATCCATGTACTGGTTGGTGGTTGTGATCTGTTTACAATTTTTTAATTTATTTACTTATTTATTTTCATGATACTGAATTCTCCCAATTAACATCCTGGCAGAGAAAAGTTACAAAAATGCATACACAGAATTTTTGCAATGCTGTCCTTCCTGTCCTGGGAACATCTCACCTCCACTCTTGAAAGAAAGAAATTGGTGTTTGAAACTACCCTTAAAGGAAAGAGAGAATTAAAGACGGGCATGGGGATTTTTTCATATATAAATATATACTTCTTTACATGTACATGTTGCACTGGCTGTTTTTGCTTTGTGCAAAGCAATCTTACTGGATTATGGAAATATATATGTATGTATTAATATATACATATATATAAAAGATTTGAAGTCCTGCATTGTATTTAGTGTGTCTTTGCCTATTTACTTTGCTATTACAAAGTGATTGGTACATTATATTTGTTAAAAATCAATGTGCCTGTTATGGGAGCTTCCCCTAGACACTGTTAGCTTAATGTTCTGTGTTTAAGGAAGGAGACTCACCCATTCAGCCAACGTGCAATTTGCTAGCTTGAACTCTTGGACTCAATTTGTTTTTAAAGATAAGTCATCCATAACAGTAATAGATATGGTGGCAGTTTCTTTAAAAGGAAGAAAAAAAAAGAGAAGAAAAAGCCTATTCTGGAGATTTAAGATAAAGAGAAGGGCAGAATCAGGCAGGCTTAGCACACACGGGTTTGTTGGGGTTATTTAATTTCTAAGCAATTGGATTCATTATAGTTTGAGATAAAATAACCACAGAAAATGCCCAGAACAGATATATTTTTGAGCTTGACACAGATTAGATTACTGGTAAAAAGAAAAAGAAACACAGAATTAAAACAGAAACCCGACAAAATTTGTAGAGATTTCTTTCCGTGGCTCCTGCCTGGCACCTCTATCCCTTAGTGCAGCGACACCGGAGATATGGGCTTATTTGAACGAACACGAGCACAGGGAGCAAAGCTGCTTTCAGACCTTAGGTATTTGTACAATGGGTCCAAGCTAGCTCTTGGATACAACTATAAAATCTCCTATATTGCACCAGAGCTTTTAACATAATATAATTTCCTGGCCAGCAGCATACAGTGAAGACAAGTATAGGCAAGTGAGCAGAGATGCTTTCCTGAAAATCTTCCCCTTCCAGCAGTTTGTAATTCAAAGACTGACACAGACTAGTTGCCTTTATATTCAACAGCTGATGGATTTTTCTAGCCTGAATTTTTCCTGTACCTTTTGGAATTCATGTAAAGCCTCAGTCTCCACAACATGTGCAGGGAGTTTCTCAGCTTACGTATATTTTAACAAGTTAGGTGTAGCATTAAGCTAACAGTCAGGCATGAGGGTTATCAGCTGGAAGCACAGGCACAAGGTCCTGGGTCTCAGCCACACCAACAGCTCCGTACAGTGAGAATTTCATGCTCTTAAAATGTCCTAGCCTGGTAGGTCGAGCATCTCGTATTAATTCTGGGAGCAGCTATTGGACATACTACTCGGTTAGTAGTTCTCCTGCCGCGACCTACCCTTGGCCTTCGGTTCATGTTATTTGTAAGGAAATGTTATCAAGCCCAGCAGAAGCCGGGGCTGCACGCAAGGCTCTTGCATGCTGCCACAAATCGAGTAAATAGGCTGAAGCTCTCAGGATGTCGTTTTCATACTGGAAATTGCATTGCATAAAGTGATAGCCCAGACATTCCCAGGCAGAGCTGGGTTTAAAGAAGCAGTTGGAAGATGTAATTTAAGCAAGATTGCCAGTTCTCCACAACAGTGGTTCTCCCTACTTTTGTGTACCCGCAGAGTACTCTAAATTTGCTTGAGGATTGTACACCATGTCACAATGCGATCTAAAATGTCCAGAAAAGCAGTCAATTGTAGGAATCTTTCTGAATTTTACTCAACTGTTTTCATTCTGCATGTCTCCTGTTTGAGTTCTTTTATATCATCAGTCTCAAACAATTTTGCACAAGATGTATTTGTGCAAAAATGTATCTGTGTTTTACATATTTCTGAACCTAATGATTTTTCTTTCTACCTTGTAATTAGAGAAAAAAAGGTTCTATTTTATTAGCGTCAGCAGCATCAATTTGGGGAGTGTAGAAATATGTGAGGAGTTAAAACATGTCTATGATTTCATCTGCTTAAATGGGTTTCAGATAAATTTGAGCCAGGCAAATTACTCAAAATGGGAATTTATTTGTAAAGAAGTAAAAAGATCAGATGATTACAGCATTTAGTTGGCTTTTTAACAAACAAAAAATAAGCAAAGGTTTGTTGTTTTCTTTCTATCCACAATCTGACAATATCTAAAAGCATAAATTACAGTTTCATTCAGATTAAGACTCTTATGCCACCCAGATACTGTGGATTTCTGTTATAATGATTATAGCTAAGTAGTGAAGGGACAGCACTGCAGTGATCAGAAAGAAGGATGCAGTAGCAGAATGCTCAGTGCATTTTGCCTTCCCTCAAATTGTCCCAAATCTCCTTAGGACCTTGCAGATTCTTGCAAGATTTTTTTTTCCAAAGATTTCTGAAAATGGACAATCTGACCATAGTGAAAATGTCTCAATTACTTATCATTACTGATACATGCAAGCACATTATATGTGTAGTTTGGATTTAATATATAAAATGTAAGTGCAAAACACTTGTCGGACTCATCATTTTGGCAAACTTTTTTTTTTTCAAATATGTCTACAGTATTGATGTATTCAAATGTATTTACAGTATAAGACTATTTTTATATGTATTAATACTATAAACATGGGTAAAACATTTGAAGATTTGAAGTTTTTCAGTGCCAAAAATTGCAACTCTGTCCTGACTGGAAATCTTCACTGTTGTCAAATAGGAATATAAACCCAACAAAAGTCATCTGCTGCATTTATCCAATAAAGAAATAAAACATTTGGATCCATGACTAACTGACAAAGGAAAACACCAAGAAAAACTCTCCTCCAAACTACTAACTGCTAATAAAATGCCCAGCAAACCCAACTTTTGTGCCGCAGGGTTCTTTCCGGTACGCTAAGCAGCCTCACTAAATTCCCTACATGTTGTTCAGTTAAGTTCAAATTATCTGAATTATTGAACATGACAGAGAAAACCATCCCCTTCTTAAAAAGAGCTGCGCGCTCCTAAGGGCTGTGCAATCCCGAGGAGACTGGAGCTCTCTTCTGGTGCCTCCCCAGCGATGCCAACAGGCTTCCCGCAGCACAGCTGACAGCAGAATTTAACTCTTTCTTTTTATTGTAAAATATACTTTTGCAGTAGTATTAAGGAGCCAGGCCACTGCATGCTGAAGTTAATGTTGACTCCCCCAGGCCTGACTATAGACATTTGTATTTGTGCATATATGATTTGAAACTTGAAACTTAAATCCCATATATGGGATCTGAAAGTTGAAATGTAAGCCAAGTTTCAGACTTAAACTTTTTTCAGACATTTCAAAAAAGCTATTATAATTAGTCGTGATTGTCATCTAACAAGATAGCTGTGTTTTAGCAACAAAGCATGAAATTTCTTAAGGTAGTGGCATCCTTCAAAGTCTAAACCAAATAAAAAAAGATGCTGCTAGAGGCTGATTTCATATACATAAAAATATGCTGACTGTGTACTATACATGTAATTTCATGTGGTAGGGCTGACATTTTACTGTCAGTTTAACAATAAGCCTGAGTGCAGCCGCCTGTTTTGAAATGTAAATATTTCATTATTTTTTCACTATTAGTTGCTATAATGGCAAGGGCTGTTCCTTATCTAGCAATGATGGCATCTAATTGCTTAATAAAGTTGTGTAAATGCATGGGTTCCATCTTGTCCAATCTGTCATTAAGGACCTAAGGAACGTCACTAAAATTGCAGAGCAAAGACGTCACAAGACCATCCATGATCCTTCCTGGGGATCTTCCATAGAAATATGTGATATCACTTGCTACAACATGGTGGTTATAGGCATGGTGATTATTGTCATATAGGCATGATATATATCAGTTAACCCCATGCAGACCATGGTCAGTCATGCAAAGGGGTTAGGATCAGCCCAGGACAATTGCGGGAAGAGAAGGCATGTTCTTGGGCTCAGGCTGTGTCAAGGATGATGCCTTTTCCAGAAATCTGTCAGGGAAACAAATAGCAGCTGTGCTGTATGATAAGAAGCCAGCACGTCTACAGGTACCAGAGTGTCTCAGTAGAAGAGATTATAATGCAAAATTAAAATTCTGGGGAACCAGAACACACAGGTAGAGATCCAGGTGAGAAGCAGAGCAAGAAGGTACCCCTAAGTCAGGTAGTCAGCCATGAATGGAGGGAAATGCCCACTGATCAATTAAAGTCACTGCTAAAATGGTATAATTAAAGTGATGGAGCACCAAAATGGTCCTGATGAAGTGCAACACAATTTAGGTGATAGGATCTTCAGGGAAAAACTGTAAATTGTCTCATAATGACTTGCTGATATTTCCCTTTCACCAAGGAAAAAATCTAGAACAGCTATGCTCTGGATGTAGGCAACTAACTGAAGTATATGTGTTTTGATAAGAATAATTTGAGCTTGCTTTCTGAAAGTAACAAGCAACAAAGCTAAACAGCCAACTGGAACTGGGTGGAATGATTCTCATGGTACCAACATGGCTAAAACTCTTGTTTTATTTTTTAAATATTTATTTTTAAGAGTACGCTACTGTTGCAAGCATGAACCTTCCCTGAGATAAAAAATCAAGATATTTGCCATTATTAAAAACCTATGACAATCTCAAAGAAGAATAATTTCTGCTTGCTGTCCAGCATAATTAATTGTACACTAAGCATATTGTCAGCAAAGTACAGTATTTCTGCTTGATGCCTTTTCCTAAATATTGTTCAGCACTACTCTACATTTCTAAAGAGCAGCTGAATTTTGCACCAGGGTGGTCTTTGAAAAAACAAATATTTATATATATATTGGTATACTTTAGTAACATTGTTATGCAGCTTACCTAATTAGTGAATGTTGTCTGTGATATAATGAATTCATGTTTGCAAACTTGAATTAGACATGTGACTACTAAACATTTTAGTATAAGCAATTAAGAGGAATACCATATTCACTAGTGTTTTAAAGAGCTCTGAATATTTTAGACAGAAAAATAAATGCTGTATCCGAACTATTGAGAACACAAGAAACTGGATCACAGTCATTAGCATGACAGTATCTAAGTGTATTCTCTCCAATGTATGATCAGAGGTAAAGGGATACTGATGTCATTTCCCTCTTGCGGGCGCCTGATTTATATTTTTGCAAGAAAGAAGTAATATAAGAGCCCTGGCTGTGTAACATATGCTCTTCTCTTTTGTTGTTAATGACAAAAATCCTCGGGCTGGTTGTTCGGAAGATAATTGCACCTTGCCATGTAGAGGTAGTGCCTGTTAATTATTGTGAAATGTCAACTGCATTTGAGATGGTTCTAGGAAGAATTTATCATTTTCCTCTGTCAAGGCATGATTGTCTTTTCTTTTTCACGGTGATATACAATGCTGGCGCTGCTAAATGCAGTACAAAGGAAAAGGTATGTGATTTTACAATTAAAATAACACCTTTTCGGCAGCTGTAAATTAGCACAGTGTCACAGGCTACAATATAGGTAGACTGATGTATTAATTAAAGTCATAGAGATATCCAGAACTATTCTTGATGAAATAAAAGAAACAAAAATAACTGATATTTTTTAAAGAGAAAGAAATACAGGCAGAAAAGTGTAAGAATATAAACTAGGAAGAGGAAACAATACATTTTCCAAGTATATACATTATTGTATAAAAATGTACAGCAAAAATGAATATATAGTTTAAGCTTTTACTTAGAAAATATTTCATTTAGATCCTATTTCATGCTTCTTTTTTTGTTTTTATTGTTTGTCACAAAGAATTAATGGAACTTTCTGTTACTACACTGCACTGCAACAGGTTACAGATATTCTCAACTTCTCTGGACAACCTGCCCTGGTGCATGACTTTCCACTTGGTGAAAAATGTTCTCTTTATATCCAGCCTGAATTCCTGTTGTTTCTACTGGTGTTTGGTGTTTCTCATGCTCCCGCTGTGCATCTCTGTACAACAGCAGCACAGTTTGCAACGCAATCGGTACATTTACAAATATTGCTCCTACATAGGAAAACAAAACCGAAAACCATAGTGTTCTCTTGTTCACAATAGTGACAGTAATTATGCTCAGCTTAGCCTCAGTTGCATTAAATAACCCTCACTTATATTTCATGACCCTGCTCTCCTCCAGACTCATTAGTCCCTGCCAAATCAAGGATGGTTGGAGTATATGTCTACATCCCGAAGGAAAAGGAGGGCAAGTCTAATTTGAGCTGATCCTTATGTGCTTTGCTGCATAGAGCATTGTGGTGCCCATAGCAAAGACAAGCACAAAGAGGAACACAATTTGGCAGTACAATGTACTCCCTTTACACAAACTGATGTGTTTAAAAGACTATGTAGTCCTAAAGAACTAAACTCTACCATGTGCTCCTTCATAAAATCATCTGTGTTGACCAGGATCATTTTATTTTTAGGGTTGCAGTATGCATTTCCTAATCTTTCGGTGTCAAAATATCCCCTATTCATAAACAAATCAATAGCATTAGGACCTGATGCTGCAAAGATCGTTTTGTCTCTATTAAGTCTCAAACCCAGCATTAATCTCACTTAATAGGGCCTTTCCTGTACCCCATATCTCTGACTTTATGCTGTTACAGATATTAATTTCAGCCTTGTACATCTGAGAAATGTGAAAAACAAACAAGGTGATCTTAACTTCCATCAAAGTTGCAGATACCTGGTGGAAGCTATTTAGGAAATATTAGGGATATCTCTGATTGTTGCTAATATTTTACAAAAACAGTAACAAAGATTGTTTTCCATGTGCACCTTGAAAGCACAAGAACTACACAAGAAGCTTTGTCTGCTGATCCAGGCATCCAAATCTTTCATTTTCCAAGCCAGTATATTTGAATCGGGCTGCTGTGGTTAGCCATTTCCAGAATTTATTGGCTTGTCTCCTGTTTGGGACCTTGAGAGTATGTAGGGAATTGCCAATCCTGAGCAGCAGCTGAAGCAGCAGTCAGATGTGATGCTCCACAGACCCTAAAATGATAGCGGATAACTGTGTTTAGGGGATTGACTCATGCCTCTGATAAATAAAGTTCGTGAAGCTATTTTTCACCTCTGAAGGTTGGATATCTAAAGATGGATTCTTCTTGCTTCTAGTGGCAATAAAGGATTACAATGCGGTGTAAGAAGGAAAAAGAAAACAAGAGAAAAGTTATAGCAAGGCAGTTCAGGGAGTCTGCAGCAAATAGTCCCATACAGACCTGGGTGTTGCACCAATAATATGTGTGCACACATGTTAACCCAGCTGTGGGGCATGTACCTTCAACGACAGATCTTGATATTGAGAGCTGTGGAACTGAAGCAACACAGAGCTCAGCACAAGTCAACAACTTGGATATCATCCAAGGATGGGTTTTATAACGTCAGCTGCACAGCTCTCTATCTAAAGTATTTTTCAGGTTTTCAACCAGCTAATTTAATGCTATCCTGGGGATCCTGCAAACTACAGTCACACGCACGAACACAGGACACCCAGACTTTTGTAGAAACCACCCTACCTGTTCTGTCTTATTTTGCTACTAATGGCAAGATTGGAGGAGAAATCCATTCTGCACATCCAGAGCATGCTGTGACCTTCACCGAGAAGGAAAGTTGTGAGGGAAGCAGGGTGTGAAATTGGAGTTACCTGCTGTAATTTTGCAAAATTAAAATGCGATGAACAGACAGGGTTCCTAGCCAGTTCCTAGCCTTGATCCTTGCAGATCAAGGATGGGCTGCTCCGTGCCAGCAGCTAACAGGCACGTGGGTAATGAAACAGCCTCACAAGCTGACATCACTTTCCCCCTGTAACTCCAGCCCGTTGCAAAGCTGTTGCCCTTGATAAAAAAGGATCGGAGGGTCCCACTCTTCTCCCTGCAGGAAGTTTATTACACAGGCAGAACAGAACTTATTATGGGGAGAACTTCCTCTAGCACCCGTCTCCTGCCAAATGTCTTTTTTTTGACATGCAACCTGAGTTGACATATGTTGAAGACAGTCCTGTTTTCCATATTTTTATTTATTTTTGAGATATACTGCACTGTGATCTTTTGACTACTCAGTGAGCTCTTTTAACTGCTCGTTTTTAAGCTCGCTGCCTCTGCTGACTCCTAGCCCACTCCTCTGTAGCATCCTGACACTCAGAGCTCGTGTGTCATGCAGAGATGTGGAAGCACCTGAAAGGGTAGTGCCCTGTGCTTGTCAAAATGCTGCCATGGAGCCTGCTTAAACAGTGTGCAAAAAGTACTTTATTTCCACTTAAATCCTAAATAAACTAAAAAGCACCACAGAAGTTACAGAACTGGTTACCAAATTTTAATAAAAATATCTTTGTGAATTTGATTAAACCGTATCTTAATAGGTAACAAGGTGGCAAGCAGGGCCAGGTTGGGTTATTGAATTTACTATCACTCTCTGTCCTCACTAACCTCCTGTAATCTGATTTTGCCCCTGTCTTTTGCAATGAGGAAAGCAAGGAATATGTGTTGAACAGTATCAATCTGTCATAAGCCATGAATTCATAATGTGTGAACGTAGAAGCTCACGTAATACTAAATCTTTCTGTAGCCAACAGGGTAAATTTATCTGTGCCGTTTGGCTGAGGCTCCCATTGTCCACTAAATTCCGCGTTACTCCATTAAGATACATTCCCAAATTAGATATCATATAGCCATTTTTTTCTCAAAAAATTACCCAAGCATACACCCATATTTTTCATCTATATATCCATAATCACAAATGTTACTTCAAAATATCATTCAAGCATGATATATAATTAACAGGGAAATGGCAGCAAGACCCACAATGCTTTTTTTTTTCTCCCTTCTGAGAATAAGTAATAAACTCTCATTTCCCAGTTGGCTGCTGGTGCAGAGGCAAGTCTGATCAGCAATGACCAAGAGTCCCTAGTGATCTACATGTAATTACAAAGTGACACCTGCATAGTTATGACCCCGTTGCTGCAGCAGTTTGAAGGGAGTCTGTCCTGCAGAAACACAGATTGTCCTAGAGCTTGTGGGTATGGCCCCTTCCTTACATCAGTCAAATTCGGAATGCATCCGCAGGACAATTCTAATGATCAGCACTGCAGACAGGTGTCAATGCTCTCTCCTTCACCAGTAATGTTTCCTTGGAGTTTACTGGTTTGTTTTGGAGCAAGCCTGAAAAGTATCTCATTTTCACAGTGTTGTTAACTCATGCTTGAGCCCTGTCTTCACTCCCAAATGGCTTTTGCTCTGTCTACCTCACCTACCCAGATCTCCTGATCCAGAAGGTACCTTGGAACAGGCCTGACAGGCAGGACTTTGCCATAACCAGGCACTGGGCAACTTCATCAGCTGCAGAAGTCACTTGAGTAAAATGTTGTTGAGGACTTGAGAGATTCAAGTTAGCTTCTTCACCTGGTAGGATACAACAGACATCCCAGATGAGCGCAGTAACCACCTGGATATAAAGAAAAAAATACAGTGAGAGCAGCTCTAGTCACTTGTCTATTCTCATGAGTCCGGGTGTTTTCTTGTGCAATTTCAGTTCAAGTCTCTCTTCACACCGGCCTCACATCACTGCTCACCCAGGCATGTGCCCAAGCCCTTAGACAGAGTCATGATTCTTTTTTGCTCTTTCTCTATGGCCTGATGAATCTTTAATTCTTTCATTAAAGCTGGATCAGCTTCAGCAAGGATACTTGTCACAGCTCTCCACCTCGGTGTCTAAATTTATTGGCACTAATTTAGTGCCAGTAGCTTTTTAACACTTTTTTCCTTCCTTAAGAAGTTTTGCTGACATGATCGTGTTGCTTGTTCATGCACCAGTGTGTCCTCAGCTAATAACTCCTGACTCTGTTCACCAATTTCACCAGCTTTGAAAGGAGCATAGAAGTCCTGGAGTTAGCTGAGTACTGACAAGTGTTACGAAGACAGGCGGGTGGATGGACAGAACCAGATTAATTGCTCTGGTCCAAAGAGGAGGAGGCAGAACTCAAGTGTGTGACATTTCTGTTAGCAGGAGAGGGAATGACCCCACATCACAGCTGGGATCCAGCCGTCCATCTGCTGACGCTGGTGCAGTGATGTGAGACTTGGTGGTGAGGAGGAGATGGAGAATCCAGCTCCAAAAAAGAGGCTACTTTTTCTCTGATGCTCAGATATAAACTTTTACTTTGGGTCTACATACCACGGGAAGCTAAATGAGATATTTTTGGTTCTTGCTTGTCTGCCGTGTATGTCCTCATCTTACCCTGTTTATAAAGTCACGCCAGTTTAATGTTTTAACACCATTGATCACAACTGTGACTGAATAACTATTATTTTCATTGAGACAACTGTGTCTGAATAATTGTTATTATCACTGAGACCTGCTAATAGGAAAGAAACAACTTGACTCTCTGATCTGGGCTCATCAGTATGTTCCTCCTGCTTGGAAAAGACATAAAAATCGTTAGCAGGTATAGAAGGAATTGGAACTGTTATGCATGCATGATAGGAAATCCCTTGAGCAATATTTTAAATAAAATCATAAAACACTTGAGGTTCATACACGATCCCCTGTATTTTTATTAAATTACACTAAAAAAAACAGTCAACTTTGCAAAGAACCAGTTCTATAAAGCAGTGTCTATCCTCTCTATCTGCATGACCTCTCTTTTTGGGGATGGAGAGTTCCGCTACTGAAGCATAAATAAAATAATTTAAATTGAAAAACAATTAAAATTAGATATTTGTGTAATGATGATTGTATTTTAACTTATGAGCATGTTGAGCATGAATATAAAATAGATATTTAAGGACAGAAGGTCCTCATGCAGACGATCCTTGTGCAAAAAGTAGTCTGAATAATTAACTAATACTATTTATGAATAAAGTTTACTAATGTCAATATAGAAAGCTCATCTTTACAAGCAATAAAAAATATATAGATCTATTCCTAAAAAGCATAAACATCTCTGTTTTCTCTGTATATGAACAGACTCAGTGATTTCAGGCACACTAGAATGTCACTCATCATCTTCTTTTACTTCATTTTTCATTTTCCTTGTTTTCTTTAAGGAAAACAGACACATATGGGTCATTTCAAGAATCAAAACAAATCTGAAATTACAAATGCTAGTTATTAGATCCTGAGTTAAAATTTCCATTTCTAGTTGATAGAACTTTATAAATCTGAACTGACAAAATGAAGATTTAGAAACAGAGAAATCTTCAGCCTGAACGTCTGAAGATTGATTTTCCGTTTGTCCAGATCCTTCACTTTCTCCCTTGATGATCTCTGCTCACATAGGAGGTTTCTCCCTGCACCTTGCTAAGGGTCACCATCCAGAATGGATTCTGGAGATATTCAAGTTCTATCCTTTGGCATATACAGCTAAATATAAACAGATCCCTGGCTTGGTTCTTTGAGCCTAATTCTTATTGGGAAGCTTGATCCCTTCAGCTAAGCCTGTAAATTGGAAGGGATAGGCAGGATGGGAGAACCGGCAGATGAAAATGAAGGTAGGAAGGGAGGAGGAATGAAAGGAGCAAAGGAAGCTAAAAAGGAAAATAATAAACTTTGAAAGGATTTCAGTTCTGGGCCAATTTTCTTAATGAGAGTGGAGATTAGTTATTTATCAGCGACAAAGTTTCAGTGCAACTAATGAGACTTTTCTGACATATAACTTCATTGGTTGGCCAGCATTCTGGTAGGAATAGAAATTCTTGATAAATATGTCTGTAAAACTAACAATTATGGCCAAGAGAAAAGGTTCCTTCACATTACTTTAGGCTCTAAGACGTGCTTCAATGTGTTCTGTTTCCCTTTATCTGTTCTGTTTCTTAGCCCATGCTTCGGGAAAGGTTCTGTTTCTCCTTTTGTTCTCATGGGACAAGACATTGAGGTTCCCACCTCATTGTTGGCTTCCCTAGTATTTCTGAGATAAGAAATGTTTTAGCTAGGAGGAATTACCTGTAAAAATGATAAAGATGACTTTTCAGAATGGAAAAAAAGTACTCAGAAACCTTATCTTGGGAAAAGGAGGGTGGATTATCTCCATCTAAATGTTCATACACCTTTCTCAAAATTCTTGAAATATACAGTGAATTTATTTTCTCCTCTTTTTGTTGGTATCTCATCTAAAGAACTGGGATTTGATATTTTATTTTCTCCCTTTTTCCAATGATCATCCCATTAGGTTCTTCATTTCAGTTTAGTTTAATATCCCTTACTCCTCCAGCTATATTATTTGGTGACTTTTACTCTGTTTCATTTATCAATTTCCATAGCTATTTTGCCTTTCTTATGTTTGAATTATTCCAAAAACATCATCACCCTGCTCCAAAAAGAGTTTAATTTAATCATTAATCAAATTTGGAGAGGAAAAGTCAGTCATTTAAAATTTGAGTTTATTTATAACACTTTGGTTCAGTCACTTGGGAAGATGGAAAAACCCCACTCTGACCCTCCCTCAGCATTTATATCAAGTGATGTTGTGCTGTATGTTAATGTAGGTCCAATAGGTGTAATTAATCTGTTTTAAAATGTGATAACCTAGACTCTGAAAGAAAACTACTGTATTGATTCATCTCATAAATCGCTTCTAGTGAATACAAAAAGATGCTTGAAATACTCTTTGATGGAAAAAAAAGAAAAAAATACAACTGAGGAAGATCAGAATTCTTGAAGAACAAGTTGCTCTGTTCTTATTTTTTATCAAATATAGGATCCGCACTTACTATAACACAATGACTTTATTTAAAAAATAAATAATATCCCATTATGAAAATATTTCATCTGAATTGAAGTCTTCATTTTGAATCTAAAAGAAAGTTACATTCTTGACATTTGTCATGACCTTTGTCTTTTCCATTTCCATAGTAATGACATCCAAAGTGAAGTTTAATCTCAGCAGATGATTTCATCCATATTATCTAACTCATAGAATTAAACAGAAAATGAAACAAAAATCCTTGAAGGCATCAGAAAGCAATCATACAGCAAACTTGGTCCTAAGACAAGGGGTTTTTAACACAATATATTGCATAATTTCCAGCTGCTGAAAGACTATTTACTTCCTAGATAAACCATATGTTTTAGTATTATAAACAATTCTGATGGACCTTGATCCCTCCTCATGCTGGTCTGACTCAACAGGTCAATATGCAGATCTGGAGTCTCTCTTAATGTCTAATGAATGAATAATATATTACTCATCATGAAGATGTTGTCTTAATATTCTGATATCCATCAGTAGACAGTGAACTAGAGAGGCCAGTACACTTCAATAAATATAAGAACTGTTAACTACATTTTGAGAAGAAAAATTTCCATTTATGAAATCAAATCAGATTTGTCTATACCAAAGGAATGTTTCTTAGAACTGACTGTTTTGTGAAAAGAAGAGACAAAGAGGTGAACAGAACAGTTCTGTTAACTTATTGGTAGAGAAATGTGTATTTATTTTTTCATTGTTTGTTTTTAATTTTATTCTGGAAATCATGTTTCAAATCCCATTATCAGCACAAGTAATTCTGAATTATTTCTATTTATTTATTTATTTATTTGCTGAATTTTTTAGGACATTCTCCCAACTTGTGGATGATATTCAGCTAGGAGGGGATTTAATTTCTTTGCTTGTCTCCTCAGACGTATGTAGGCACATACATGAAAGAAGGAAGGGAGGGGTATTATTGCTTTCCCTATTGGAAGGGAAATCCATTCATCAACACTAGAAGAAAACATACTGGAATAAAAAAAAAAAAGTTACTACTAAAGAAAGAGATCAATGAAGGTCTAGGTTCTCAAAACTTATTGAAAGAAAATATTTCTAAGATCGCTGGACTCCAGAAGTGGAAAATGGTGATAGGTTGGGAAATGAACTGTCTCTATAATGAGAAATAAAAATGGAAATGGAATAAAGAAAAATTGCTACATCACTTCCATCTTTTTAATGCTGTTGAAAGAAGCCTGATGCATTGTATGTATAAAATTACTGAAAGCATTCAGTATTCAACTGGTTTTACTTTATAAAAAAAGAGGACTTACAAAGCCTTCTGCTGAAGTAATGAGGGCAGCTGCTGAACAGCCAAGGGCAGCTGCCGCAGAGGTGGCACCTCCTGCTCAGCCTCCTGGCTCTCTGCACAGATGTGGTACCAGTGTGTGAACCAGCTGTGTCTGTAACTGGCATTAAAAAAAAAATCCTTCTGCTTTAGGCTATTAAAAAGCTATGGATGATAGAAATGAGAGAAATACTAATAAATGACTTAATAATAATAATAATAAAGAATTGTTATGAGGGGGATTTGTGCAAGACTTGTGTAGTATGAGTTATTTGTAAGTGATCCACAAAAGGGAACACGTAGTAAAGAAACAATATTTGCAGATGACAGGGGAAGATTCAGGATGACAGGATTCAGGATGTTGCAGACTGCAGTGAATTGTGGAAAGCTGCAGAGGGTTTTCATGATGCTGAGTGACAAGGAGATACAATAGCAGATGGGATGCAATATTTGTTAAATGCAAAGCAGTACACAAAGGCAGGGGGAGAATTTTAGCTGTACATAAATAGAAACAACCTCTATGTTAGCTTTTGCTGCTCAGGAAAGTGATCTAAGAGTCACTGTTCAT
The DNA here is from genome assembly GCA_013389825.1 of Crypturellus undulatus. Taxonomy (NCBI): domain Eukaryota; kingdom Metazoa; phylum Chordata; class Aves; order Tinamiformes; family Tinamidae; genus Crypturellus; species Crypturellus undulatus. The sequence continues at coordinate 92,162 of VWPW01014133.1, forward strand.
GCTTTTTTTTCCAGAATTTCAGCTCAGACCTCAACAGCTGTCACACAGGTAAATGGAACATTATTAAAAAGCAGTAGAGAATAAAACACAAAGAACATTAAACCAAAGTGAAAAAAAAAATCTGTAGCTTGGTGGCTCTGTAAACTCCTTTTCTCCATCTGAAAAAGATGGTAGAAAAAAAAAGGCATTTGAGACCAATAGCATGGAGAACTTCTATATGAAGTGACACTAGGTGGTTTAGACTTTTCAGATGAGAAAAGCAGAGGAGAGACTATGACAGAGGCATGTAAAGCTGTGAGCTGCCCGGAGAAGGTGAGTAAGGAATGACTAGGAGAAAGCTCTTGAAATCTTCACTCTAGGGGCAAAAATGAGCACGTCTGAAGCTAAGAAAATTGAGCCTTTTTTCACCCAGTTTATGATTAAACTGTGGTATTCAGCACTGAAGGATTTCTAGAAGGTCATCTGCATAAATGGGCTCAAGAGCAGACACATTTGTGGAGGAAAGCTCCCTCTGCACCTATTAACGGCAGTGCCATAAATGCATGACCTGCAGCACAGATTTTCTCAGGGATGGTGGGATGCTATGGAGGGTATGGGGGGAAGTTGCTCTCAACACCCATCTGTTTTTTCAGCTGGCATCGCTTGCATTAGCACAGGCTTGTGAGCATAACGACCCAGCCATTTGTAAACCCTTTGGCTCTTTCACCGCTCATAAACCCAACTAACACAGCGATATCCCCAAATCCATAAAATATTGTCTTTAAGGTAAGTGCCCCCTGGACCTCTTTGCTCTTTTTCTTGTTTAAGGTGTGTGAGTACAGACTGCAATCAGCATAGGGACACAACAGATGCTTTTCAAACCCATTAAACTCTGTGCACCAAATTCTGCTTCTCAACATGGTGCCAATGGCCTGGAACTAAAAGTAAACCATTTTGCAGAAAGTTATTTCTTTTCTATTTCAACTGACTGGTTTGATGTGCTACACAATGAAAAGCCCTCCTGTCAAAAGTTATTCTCTGATTTCATTATATCTATCCTCCTAATATATATATCTAAATATCTACCTATAATTCAGAGTTTATGTACATCAAAAAAAAAAGTATAAAAATAATAGTACTAAGTTCTCCTTTCCCTGGCCCACCTTTCTTGACTGCTTGCATGGACCTGTATCTAACAGCAGTCAAATGGAAGGTAAGTTGACAAAAGAAGCTCCCCATATATTCTGCAATATAAAAATACAGTGTCTATCACCTTGTATCCCTCAAAAGTACTTGTAAACTATGATTTAATACCCTCTTAACTGTCTTCACTGGTGTAAATGCATCCAACTCTCAAATTCCTTCTTGTAGGAGTCCTTCTATTCATGGGAAACTAGGACATCATTTAGAGGAGCAGTCAAAGGCTCGCAATGTTGTCTCACCAAACTTTCTATCGGTCTTTGGAAAGCTGCCAAATTCCACTTTAAACTAAAGGACACCAGACTGAGCAGAGGAGGGTGTAGAAGAAAATTCAAAAAGGTTAATTCACCTGTAACCAGAAATGTAGGTCTGACCCAGGATTCAGTTTTGGTGTGGACCTCTGAATAGGCTTTTCCTCAAACAGGCTAAGGAGGAATGGTTACTTCAAGGCATCCAAGTGACAAAATATCTAAGCACTGGGGTTAGTTATTATCCTTAGCTAAGCACAGAGGAACACTGATTTAGTGGATGCAGCATGTAATGTCTTTCTCTTATATAGGATATGCTATAGCACATCACACGCGTTAGTACTTTCTCTACTGCAGTCAATTTTACATACAACAAATGTTCCCTATCAGCTCTCATTTCTGTTCTTCCCCCTCATTCCCACCCCCCTGCCGTGCCAGGAATAAATGTTCTGTTGCTTCTTTAGCAAACTGAAGCAGATTTCTCCTTTTCTTGTGTGGGTTTTTGATTTTGGCTGGTGTAAGCAGAAAATGCTTCAAAATATTATATTCATCCTAAATCTGCTTTCTTAGTATTTAAATTTGCAGCAAATCAACCCTTGGCTTCAGACTACCTCATAAAGCCTTAAAGACGCTCACAGCTGGCTATATACAACCATAAACTCCACGTTTTCTAACAGCAAAGGTCTTGGCTAACCTCTTTTTCAACTTCATTCCATATTGCCTATTAATTTAGATGATTCAGATCTGTAGCTTTCCATTCTCCTTGGAAATAGTATAAGTGTTTTCTAAATTGTAGCCAAACTGCTTCCATCATTAGGTTCTTGTCACCAGCACGAGGAATTGGTGTTCCAGGAAAAAATCCTAGGTAGCAATGAAGCAAAGGGGTCCGATCCAGTTCTCAGTGAGAGGAAGGAGAATTTGGAAAGCGCTTCTGATGGAGCAAATTATAGCTGCCCGGAAGATCAGAGTTTTGGCCTTTGAGCAAGGGGGACCTTGTCTCACTTCTTTCAGCTGCTCCACAAATTGAATCTCTGAAATCTCAGATGGTAATTACCAAATGGCTCCATCCTTCTATTTTTTTTTTCTTCTCTCTCCCTCTTCCTCAATGGAAATGATCATTGCCAAATACTGCAGGACTGTTTGGATTAAGAGTCCTGGCATTAAAATCCTGGCAGTTGTGTAGCATTTGTTTAGTTTCTCCTCCAGTCTCAGGACCCAGTTCCACAAATTGCCAATCCAGAGAGCTTCAAAAGAAAAAGAAAAGGAAAAGGAAATCCATAATTGGATTCAAAATACCCACTGCCTTGCATTTTTTTTACTGAATTGTTAAACTGTTTTACCTATTCTCCACTGTTCCATGCATCGTTCATCTTTTAAATGAAGCATTGAGTCTCTGAAAGCCTGAGTATCCCCGTCTCGCTGTTGAGGTGATTCCTAGATGTTTCCCAGCGTGGACATCTGAACAGAGGATGGCGAGAGTCAGAGCGGCAGCAGGGACTATCAGCCATGAGCACTCTCTTAGCTTTGTCCAATGCTTTCCAGGAGAGAAATGTCCTTCCTGGACGTGCTGCAAATCACCCCAGGTGACACTGTAGCTGCTGTGCCACCTTCCTTGAGAAAGACCTGACGTGGAGATCACAGCGCTGGCAGCTACACGTCAGTAATGGTCCCCAATGGAATTGCTGCAGAGGAAAAATTTTTAGGATAAAAGACCTGAGTGGACAAAACATCATACCTGAAGTCATCATCACACAATTGGGATGACATTTGAAATTTCTCCTTCTTACAGAAGTGTCAGACATTTTAAACGTTTCAAAAGCACAATTCTATTTTCTATTCTTCCTTTCTGAGAGAGTACAATTTTGGATAGACTTGTATCTTACTGTGTGGTTTCATTATGCAAATGTGTATAACTTCTCTGCAGGAGCATAACCAAACATTGCTTCCTGAGTAATGGTTTTGGATTAAACCATTAGAAAACTTGGGGATGATTCTGAGAGATTTTTAAATGGCAGTTTCAGCTTATCTGGATGGCACTGCAGCTCTGTGAGAATCTGTGCAAGATCTGTGCAGATGTAGGACTTAGCGAGCTTAAAGTCTTCTCAGGCCAACATTATTTGAGACTATATCAGCTCCTTTTTATCTCCCAAAGTTATGATGTCTGTTACTAAGAGCTTTTTCAAACAGGAAATAATGGCTTTTTTAAATCCTGATTCAGGAAAACTTAGTTCTAAACACCTGTTCAAGCTTCATAGGGATCTATTTTCATTGTTAAAAGTTATTTTGAATAGAAATTCTGAGCTGTGGCCTTAGCAAACATTTTATAAAATTAATATAATCTTTCTGATCTGTTTAATAACACAGAAAAAGGAACAAGGAAATCTTGCATCATGCAATTTTGAAGTTAAACATTACAAGACCAATAAGTATTCTAGGTAGAGTTTATTTCAATCATATGCCATTTTCTAGATATCAATTCACGTCTGATTTGGATTTTAATAATACGTGTTCCTAAGGACTGGAGCAGCACTGAGCCGATTTCTGGAGTAAAGGTTCTTCTACTCCCTCTGGTTCTTCCACTGATAAACCCATTTGATTTGACTAGTTTTCATTTAACTTATCCAACTAGGGTCAGACATGAGTGTTAAAGGAAACTGATGTGCCCTTGTGAGAGGGAATATTCATATCACAGACATATCACAGAATCACAGAATGGTTGAGGTTGGAAGGGACCTCTAGAAATCATCTAGTCCAACCTCCATGCACACGCATGGTCACCTAGAGCACGTGGCACAGGACTACGTCCAAGCAGGTTTGGAAGATCTCCACAGAAGGAGACTCCACAGCCTTTCTGGGCAGCCTGTGCCAGGGCTCTGGCACCCTCACAGCAAAGAAGTTCTTCCTCATGTGGAGATGGAACTGCCTGTGTTTCAATTTGTACCCATTACCCCTTGTCCTGTCACTGGCCACCACTGAGAAGAGTTTGGAAGAGAAAGGGTTTTCTCTTCATTCTTTCTTTAGGTATTTATATATATTGATAAGATCCTCTCTCATTCTTCTCTAGGCTAAGCAGGCCCAGCTCGCTTAGTCTTTCCTCATACGACAGATGCTTTAGACCCTTACTCATCTTTGTTGCTCTTCCCTGGACCCTCTCTAGAAGCTCCGCGTCCCTCTTGTCCTGGGGAGCCCAGAGCTGCCCCCAATACTCCAGGTGGGGCCTCACCAGAGCTGAGTAGAGGGGCAGGATCCCCTCCCTCGACCTGCTGGCAACGCTACTCCTCATGCAGCCAGGATCCCATTGGCCTTGTCAATAACTACTTGAAAGCTAACAAGTACTTCAGCAAACCCAAACCTAACCTTACCCCAAGAATCCCAGGCAGTCAAGCATGGACTACACAGAACTCTTTTTAAAGAATAGATTATTTATTTTATGCACATTGTTTATACAGAGGAAGAAAGCTGAGCTGAGGTCTCATGCTGAGGGAAAGTCTGATTTTGATCTGAGTTCAGTGGTCTTCCTCATTCCTTCATGGCCCTCCTCCACTGTGCATGTTTAACTCAGTCTTCTGGAGGTTTCATGCATTTATAACATTTCCTCCTACCACAGTAATCTTCTAAATTCTGTTCTGTCATCTCTCTGAATATTGATGAACCCTAGTTTGAAATATAAAGAAGAAAATTACACAAAAAGAAGTTTACAATTTATTAATTTTCTACACAATTAACCTCAAAAGCCTCTAGACATTTGCAATACTACTTTTCAGCAGAAATAATTAAGTAATGCTCAGTGTAAATTGATTTCTTTCATTACTTGAACAGTCTAGCAGTGGAATATGATGCTTCAGTTAAATAACACTGAACTTCAGATGTTGCTAGTGATTATAGATACTGTGGTATCTTTTTTCAAAAAATAAAGTGTTATTTTATTATTAAATCTCCTTTTGTTTTTCAAATCTTAGCTGCTACACTAGGTAGAAGCCCAGGACATCTCATCTACTTAGAGGTAGTCACATGGGCAAGAATATATGCAATATATGAAGGCACATGTATGCATCTTTCAGTGCAATGTAACCTATCTGTTTTACCTCTGAATTCCTGAGGCATGGAAGTAAATATATATGGGACAAAAGCAATAGAGGAGATGCTTACATCCTTGGACAGAGGTAAAAACAAAGGGAATATGTGATTGAAAAACTTTTTAAGAAAGAGATTGGCTTTGGTGGGTGATGTGTGAAAGCTGGGAAATTTCTGTATTGAAATAAATGTTTTTAAGGTCTCAAACAAAATTTAGTTCTGCATGGAAGGACTCTAAACCTGGCTCTGCTCTCCCTTCTCCTTACTTGAAACCTTGATGTTCTGTGCTGACACCAAGAGAGTGATAGTGTGCCAAACTTGGTACAAGTATTTGGTGAAATATATCCTCAGTTCTGCAATAATTTCTATACTTTGATTCATGTAACCAGCTGAGGAAGCTAATAAATATGTAAAGCAGATTTGATTAAAAATGGCATTGAGAAGCAGTAAAGTCTAGAGTTATATGAATAATTTCACACTCAATACAAGACTGTCAAATTTTATCAGCTAGCCTTGTGCAAAATGAAAATAGCATCTTTTGACAAGTCAAGCAGCATTCATAGACTAAGAGGGCAATTTGTCCATCCATTGTATAAATTCAATTGGAAAGCAAAGCCAGGAGAAAAAGCATTGTATGGAAATTCAAATAAAACTTAAACCCAGCGTAGGATTCATTTACTCTATTATTATTGCTTAAAACCTCGGTGTCTGAAGCCAAGTTAGTTAATCACCTAACTCTAGTACACTCAATAAAAATCAGGTTTTCCCCGTAAAGATGGTCCCTCTCACTCTAACAAACAAAAGTGTTTATGAATTTTCCTCTTAGGTTCTTTATATATTTTCCAATGATTATAGAAGGAATTTCACTGACTGGTTTTGCTTTAGATGTCTAATTTTTAGATGTCTCCATGTTAGATTAATTTCCCCCTTTGTCCTTAAAAATCTGTTTGCAGGTATCTCAAAGTAATTACAACACTCTTTGGACTGTCTAGGAAGACTGTCTAGTTATATATGAATGGAGAGAAAGAAAAAACAAAACAAAACAAATAAACAAAAAAACCCAAGGTTGTCACTACTAAATGCTCACATTTAGGAGCTAGTTGATTTTTTTTTCTTTTTTTTTTTCCCCTTTTTGCAGAAATATTTTCTTTCCTGATAGATATTTTTGAGCCCTGAATTCTGGTTACTTCTAGAAATATCACAATGCCATGAATATGTTAAAGATTGTTAAGGGACTGGATGCTATGTTTTGGGAAAAAACACAGCTTGTGTCTCTGTGTCTCTGTGTATCTATCTGAGTTATTTCATGGAACACATCACTGTTCTTTCTGTGTGCCCAAGAATCCTTTTTTGATTTCTTCTCTCAACTCCCCGTGAAGAGAGACAGGTCAGTTATTACTGGTTTATAAACAGGGAACTGAAGCAGAACAGCAGAGATCTAGATGCCCAAAAGGGGACAGAATGTCATTTTCTAAAATTTGATAGCATTTTGGATGCTCCTGTTCTCTGGCTGTTTTAACAGAAATGTGAATGCTTTCTAGTGCAAGGCACCAAAATCACTGCATTGTGTGTGCTGGGCTGTAAGAGCTATTTGAGAGTCTCCTTTAGCCCAAGAAAACATGATGATCAAAGTGCCCTCAAAAAATCCTTGTGCCCACTTTGTACAACATAGAATCTCTAATAATAAACATGAATTTACTTACTACCCAGGCTTTTCTTAAAGACCTCTATATGGTTCTTTGTTAATAATGACCATCTCACATATAATATAACAGCAACAGACATATTTGATTTCTTATTAAAGTTGATATTTCATTAATTTTTAATTTTTTATTGAAATATACAGAGGGATTAAAATATTAATGCATGCTATTTAAATGTGGAGGAGAGGTTGCCTATATATATTTTATTCGAAGATGAAAAGAGAAAGTATCCTAGAGTTTGAGAAGGATAGAAACAAGGAGAGCCATTTTATTTTCAACATACTTTAAGCACGAATAAAATAAAGGCCTTGCTTTAATTTTTATGAAGTAGAAAGTATATCTTAAAGCATTTTTTCTTTAAAAAATAAATGGCTTTTTAGCAAGGAGAAAAGGAGAAAGACTGAAACATCATGTTCAAAAAGGAAGACTTGTTTGAGTTTGAGAGGGCAATTTGCCAAGAGAATTATGCTTCTGAATGAAGCAATGCATGCCAATTTTCAGTCCAAAGCAAAATGTCTGTAGCTGAGGTCTTAACTTCTGGAACAAGGGGATTGTATGCTACATAATGCTTGTAAAACAAGCAAGTAATCCCTACACATGCCTGTGTCGAGAGTGAACGCAGCATCCCCATGTTATAAATGAGTCATAGGGAGTCCTTGAACATTTTTAATTATTCTGCTCAGTTCTGCTACAAGGAGACCATAAAAAGAACAAGGGCACCATTGTAACAAGTCTCTGTAAATCGAAATAAAACATTGTCTGCACCATGACAAAGGAAGACTGAGAGTGCTTTATTCCTATTTACCTCCTGTGTAGGTACCAAGCTTTCACATGAGCACTCAAAAGAACACAGATTGTCTCTTTCCCAGCATTTGGGCACCAGCAGCTCCATTCTCACGTGCCCTGCCAGAAACTCGGAGCTGCGATAGGCAGGAGATGAAAGCAGGCAGAAAATGCCACTTCACAACCACTCTTGGGCTGTTCTCTTCTAGGGGGATAGGCCTTTCAAAGGCAACACCTGCTCTAGAAGACATTTAATCCTGCAGTCTGGACAACAATCAATGGAAATAATCAGATAACCTCAAGGAGGCAGTAAATAAACTAGCATGAGAATATGTTAACTAGTTATTGCAGTATTCTGAGTAGTTACGCAATCCGCCTTCCACAAGGTCATTGCAGTATTTGCTACCACAGAGAATTTTAGTGCAAATCTCACTATATAATCAAGGTAGTGATAAAGCATATATTGTATGTCCATGTCCATGTTGAGGGCTCTGTAAATCCTTTGTGATGGCAAGTGAGGCTACGTCTGGGACTCCTGTGAGTCCAGTAGTTTTATCCGTGATGTTAATCTGACATGTTCACACGTGCTTCCAGGTGCACGCTGCTAAGTGTTCAGCATTAGGTTGAAGGCTTTGTTGTCTGTGATGAACACTAAGGACTGTAAATCCAGCGTCTACCACTGCTTATGGATTGCAATCAGCAGTTCAGTGCAGGTGAAAGCATACGGTCCTTGAGATGTAGGACATTTATCAGTGAGATATTGGGTCAGAGGAGCAAGAAAACATTCCTGGTGCTCTGTGACATGCTGCCCTTATCTCTTCATTGACAGCTTGGCAGCTTCCATGGTACCAAATCCCTTCTAGGAGATCCCAGGCAGTGGGAAACTCATCACCCCTACTCACTGCTGACCCATCACTCTAGTGTCACTGAGACCACTGTGGATGCTAATCACAAATGGTGTCCATATATCTACTTTACTTATGGCAGTCTTACTTTCTTCCTCTATGGCACACTATGCTGTCTAAAAAGTTATCGATTAAATTCTTAACTCACAGTAAGCATACATAAAAAAAACTATTTAGTCTTTTGTAAATAAAGGTTTGTGTTTGCCCAGAGAGGCTGTGGAGTCTCCTTCCCTGGGAATCTTCCAAACCTGCCTGGATGCCACCCTGTGCCCCTGCTCTGGGTGTCACTGCTAGAGCAGGGGTTGGACTAGATGATCTCTAGAGGTCCCTTCCAACCTGAGGCATTATGTTATTCTGTGATTTCTCTCTATGATCTAATTCTATGAAAATGTGTATTTCATGGGTGTTCCCAGTGGGGCAGGCAGCACTGTCAGTTTTAGCAGCTCTCGACAATTGATCATGTACTGCTGAACTGTGTCCATATCTATAAATGAGACATCTGTATGGCATAACTGTAAATGGCAGTGATGTCAACACTGGGATGTGGTCTGAGGTTGAAAGTGTAACTTGGTTTTCTTGAGCATCTCTTGGAGAGTTTGAGATTGTCTAAGGTTATCTGAAATTATCCACTTTGTGTTCCAGAGGATGTGTCAAGCTGGAAGGGTCATACACTTGATCATTTTGAATCCTAAGCTCAAAAGGACCTGAAGGACACACAGTATGACCTTAGGGTTGCTCTGGGACCTGTTGAATATAAAATGCGGCCACAAACCTTGCAGCTGGTGTGATATGATCTTGTGGGTTACTACCTAACACACTTCTCTTTTGTGAGTTTGGATGGAAATTTTCCTTTTCCATTTTTTTTTTTTTTGCTTTGTTTGGTGGGAAACTTAAGGTCTACATTTCTGCATCTGAAGAAAGCAGCATGGAGTTAACTGCCAGTTCAAATCCTTCAGGGTACTGCTTTTGCCTGTAGCTCTTTAATAAGAGTATTGGCTTATCTTCCCTTAACCTCTACAATGTTATTGCCCACCTAGAGATAAACTTGGCTTTATCTCAGGAGGCTGGAGCATTCACAGAAGATATGAGCAAAAGAAAGAGAAAATGCAGTTTTCTGTATGTGATTAATCAGTGGTTCATATTCCCTCCACTTCTTCTTTAGTTTTAGTGCATAACAACCTGACATCGCCCTAAAGGGCTGTAATTTGTAACAAAGTTGAAGTGAACAATTTTATTTTAAGGCAAAACAATGTAGCATGGAGGAACACAGGTAAATACATATAGGGTAGATCCTCTGGAAGTAAATAGATAAAAATTCAATTTGGTGAGGTTAATTATACTCAAAGGGGCTTTTTCTGCCTTAAAGAAAATCTGTTTCAGTTCCCCATAGATATGGATAATGTTTAAGGTAAACCAATGGGTATTGGACTATGGTTTTTCATGGTTATCTATGTTTCTCAAGGGCCTAATCATGAATGTAGAAAATGTAGGTCCTAAAGTAGAGCAAAACTTAAAACTGACTGTTTCTAAGGCATATTTACATTAAAGTAACTCACTTTTCAGTGAAAGAAGAAAATGCCAGTATATCCACAGTATGGCATGCATTAATGGCATGCACATTTGGTTCACTAAAGTAGGTATTGTTGCAGAGAAGATTTTAACAGTCTCATATAAGACACGTATACAGATGAGCTCTAGGCACAGATCTGTGGTTAGTACCCAAGCCCCGTTCACACATCTTGCTTTTACTAGACATTGAAGCAATAACAGCATAAGATTCAACCTGGACTTGCGTGAGTGTGCGTGTGTGTGTGTGCTTTGGCACATGACTTTGAATTTTCTTGTAGAACATTTTTTTTAAAACTTTCATACAAAGCATTGGGTCAACAGCTCAAACTTCTTGGTGGTCCAGGCAGTTCATAGACTCAAAACCAGAAGTTTGGGGGGAGGAATTTGCACTTTGTTTTGGCTTGTCTTGGCTTGGTTTTCCCGACAGCCCTCAGCATCCAGGTACCAATGATGTTTGTGAACAGCCCTTCTCTGTTGGTTACAAACCTTCTAGTCTTTACCCTAAATGCTTTCATGGACAATTTCCCCACTGGTCTTGTGTCTGTGCTACTGTTCTGTTTAAGTAAGTCACCTCAGACTTACTGGAAACAAATATATTCCTTATCAGCTTTTACTTTGAAAGCGTTCAACAACAACAGCAACTATTTGTAGCGCCCTGTGATTATTTTTATTAATTTCCCTGCCCCTGGGCACATTTAAATTCAACCTTGTTGAGTATGGGTAGCTAGAACTACATAGTGCCTTTCTAGCAAAGTCTTTCCAGTGTCTAATAAAAATAGCATCAGTGCTTTCCTATCTCTAGTGATAGAGTCCTCACAAAATAGATAGATCTCTCACAAACCAGGTCCTCAAATTTAATGGCATCAAAAACTTACAGACCTCCCATGACTGACTAATATCTACTCTGTCTGATTCATGTCTACCCTGTTTGACCCTCTCTGTGCAGGGTTCTAGTGCCACTTGACAAGATCAATAAAAAAGAACATATTTTAAATCCTTGTTTGTTGAACTGGATGCTAAAGCGAGTCCCACAGGATATGTTAGAAGAAATGTTCCATCAGGCTGATCCTCATAACAAGGATGGGCTGTGTTTGTTTATCAAGTATGTATTCTTTAGGGACACTGGGAGGTAAGGGAACTAAGACAAGGGGTTACTTTATGTAACAGGGATGGGTGGACTTTGCTCTGATTCCTGGACTTCCTGTACATTGCACACTGCAATGTCATTTCATGTTAGTGGAGTCTATTGGTTTAGAAACCAACGAAATGTACCCCAAACTCCAAAATTCTTTGCATTCCCATAACTTTAAAGAGTAAGTAAAGAAAATCAAGAAGAAAGAGACAGAGCAATTCATAACAGAATGGATCTCAGAGTTTGGATATTTCTGAAAAATTGTTTTGATTTTTACTTAACAATGATTTTTGTTTAGATTTTTTATAAATGTTGTGTTTTAATGCACAAGAAAATCAAAGCCAGTATGATAAGTAACAATACATTTATCATCCTTTAATATTTTGTTTTGATTTTATCTTTCTCTATTCAGAATTTTAAACCAAATGTATTTGTTGAACTCAGAATTTCTGAACTTTGAAATTCACTATTCTGAAAAATGGCACTATTAAAAAAGTGTCTAATATGAAAGAAATTGTCTGGTCTCCCCCTGTGGTCAGCAAAGAGAGAAAACATCTCTAGAGGTGCCCAAGCCTGTTTCTCTTGACTACCTAGCAAATTTGGAGATCTCTTTATTGAATGACTTTTGTTGGACACTAACTGGATGGTGTTAGTGCTAATTTTACACGAAAAAGTGCTAATTCTACACAAAATGAATCCCCCTTCCCACCCCGGAAAAAAATAGTCCTTTTTTAAAGAAAATAATTGTAACCAAGAGTTGGGTGGTGAACTCAATCCCACTACCTAAGGAGGAAGAAATGAAAAAAAAAATGAAAAATGAAAAAAAAAAAAGAAGAATGGAAAATAATGGAAAGAAAATGATTTTTAAACTTATTCCAACTTGTGTTATTCTCTTCATCTGCTAATAAAACAAGTGAGGGCATAGAAGGCTAATTTTCAGTTTTGGCAATATTCGTTCTCTTTAGTTATATTTGGGACCTAATATCCCTCTCCAATATTCTTCTGCAGATGAAGATAGCTTTAGCCTTAAGATACAGTTTATAAGCCTAAATTTTAGCATGAGAGTTTCCTGCTAAATTACATTAAAATATAAACAAATCCAACAATTTATTAGTTTATAAACTATTAGTTTTTCTCAGAGTATTTTCCATATGACCAGAAGGAATCTGCACATGCAAGAGAGAGTTTAAAACGATCCTTCCTCATAGGCTATGCATATGCTGCCATCACGACTGTCTTTTGGCATTTTCCATATCTTCTGCTTCTTCATTTCTCCATTTCCATATTCATTTTTTTTTTATTTTCTAAGTTTCTTTCCCGTACTGATACTTTTCACAATACCTGACATGCACACACACAAGTGCCTGAGTGTTTTTACTAAACTGACCTTTTTTACATTTGATTTAATGAACATTATCCTTAAATTTACTGAATATTTTAAAAATAAATATAAAATCCACTTGTAGGATCTTCATTTTACTAGATTTCCCATTTTTTCTTTACTTTGTTGTTGTTGTTGCTGCTATAAGTTCACTCCTGATATAAATCTTCTGCTCATACCATCAAACTTCTGTCAGGAAAAGATAAGGTCCATTTGTGCAAAACAAAACAAAAGCCTTCTTCAATGAGCCTATATAATAAACTAGATCTGTCATTCATTGTTTTAACACAGTTACATCCATAACACATTTGAAAACAAGAGACATTTTTTTCAGCTGTGCAAAAGGAAATATTCATTGAAAATCAGATGCATCTTACTCATTGTAGAGCTATAAAGAGAGTCTTACTCTAATTATTCCTCTACTCCGCACCGATAACTGATGAAGAATAATTGATAAAAGTGAGAGAACTAAAACAAGCATTTCACCCAATTTTAAATTAAATGTTTAAGTCTGGCTGGGATAAATAATCCGCAGAAATGGTAGCAGGTGATTTTTCTCTTGGTCCACGGATCTTAAACTTCAAACGTCTGGAGGTGACATGGCTCGTACTTACCAAGAAGAGGAGAAGAGTTGTGTTAACACAAAGATCAGGGGAGATGGCACAGGCCTGGAGACATCTCCATCTCTGAGCTTTGAGGATTGAAACGTGTTGAAACATTTCTGGCTATCAGGTCAACCTTGGTTCTCCAGGATTCCTGACATTCCTCACATCCCACATATATGCAGGAAGAGAATAAAACATAATTTTCTTAGCCTCTCTCATGCTTTGGAAAAAGAAAAAGGTTGGGAATCCATGGAGCTTTCTCCCTTTCTTTCCTTTGTTCCTTTATGTAGTTTATAATTATATTTAGGACATTTTGATCCCCTGCCCCGCCTTTTTTAATCTCGTAATGATTGTTCATTAAGGAAATGTGTACAGCATGCAACCAGTTAAAATCTCTATTTAAAAGTGCTGTTACGTACTCAAACTCTCTCAAGTCCATATAAATTACACTTGCAGTTGCTAGGGAATTGGTGCCTCATAAATCTTCTGCCGCTCTGGATACTCTTAGTGCTTCTTGTCAATACCTGACCATAAATCCTATACTGTTGTGATTAGCAACTCAGTTCTACTCTTTAAGGGATTTCTTTCACTGCAAGACAAGCTAAACACAGTGATGAATGGTTAGAAAAGAGACTATTTCCCAAGGCATTTTCCCCATTTTTGTTTTGTATATGCACATGGAGAAAAATAAATAAATATGAACGTGGAAAAAAATAAGTAAACAGAAAGCCTGCTGTTCACTTGACATTGTCCCTGAATTTTGCAAGTTTGATAAATTTAAAGGAATGAGAAGCTGAATGTTTCAAAATAGTTCCCACGTGTTTGGGTTCCCCTCCCAGTATAACAAGGATTACCAAAAGAAGGCCTTATCTGATCTACTATCTAAAATAGGATATAAAGGCAACATGGGAACATTTATATGTATTAGTGCTGTCCAGGAAATCTTTTCCTGTTTCCTACGAAGTCCTCTAGAGGTTGTTGCCGCGTGTGCCGAGTTACTTTTTATTATTTTTTTTTATTTTTATATTACTCCTTGTGTTACTAATAGTAGCACTGGGAAAGACGGCTTGAATTAAATTATGCATTAGAGTTTTATTTTAATTCCCCTGCCTGGAGTATTTGTTCCCCCCTGCCCAGTGGACACACTAATTCAGAGCTCGGTGCTGTAAAGTGCTCATAATTGTGACTTTCTCAGAGCAAAACAAACTAGCAAATGACAAAGGCACTTCTGGGACTATTCGTGTGCTTAAAGTTAAGTGCATGCTCAGTGCACAAAGCCCTTCATGGCAGCAAGCTGGGGGGTCAGGAACCTTGCAAAATCCTAGGGGAGAGCTGCTTATGTTCATTCCTGAAACCTGCTCCATTCTATTCTATTCTGTTCTGTTCTTAGGTAATGAATCTCCTGCATAAGAAAATGATTGCTTGTTATTTCCTATATACGTTATGGACTTACATAGCCATAATAAAAAGAAGATGCGAATAAAGAAAGGTCAGATTAGAAAGACAAATATCCAGAAAGTCAAAATAAAAATAAAAAAAAAATAAAAAAAATTCTACAATACTTAAATTAGAGAAAGCCATAGCAACTCTGAATATCTTAATATTATCATGGTGAAGTTATACATTCTATTTTAATTTACTCTCATGTGAAATATGGGTATCAGACCACCATTTTAAGCCAGGCTTCAAGGTTTCTAAAGGATAGGGCCTGTTATGTCTGGTCTTGACACACGTGTTTTCCTTCACAGATGGTAGGACAAAAAGACATGGTAAATAAAATTATTAATATTATAATTATTATTAGCCAAAATGTTGGCCAAGAGTTTCACAGTGCAGAGGGCAGACTGACAAAGAGCTAAGTGAGGGGATCTCAGAGAACCGATCAGTGTGACAAGTGAAGAAGAAACCAGGATTGAACAGTTCTGTAGCTCACGGAGCAGATGCTTCTGCGAAAAGAATTTTTCATCTTCTTGCAGCCTTGGCTTTCGGCACCAAACTCCTGGGCTTCAGGATGTATGATCCTAACATCCTCTGGCTGTTTCACCGTCCTGCCGGCACTTTTATCCCCTGTCCGTGGCTCCGCTCCCCTATGCCCACACATCTGAACAGCCAAATCAAATCAAACCTCCTTTCTAATTTCGGGTTGCCAACTTCAATTCTTCATCCAAACTGTAGGACCTGGATTCAATCAGGGAAATTGTTCATATCTTCTGCGGAGATGCCCAAAGGGTAATGTTGGAAACAGGAAGAAGGGAAACGTATCCAGAGTAGACACAGTCCTTTTAAAGCAGTCAGACTCTTACAAGCATTTAGTAAAGATATAGGGCCTGAGATCTATAGCATGCCAAATCGGCCTTCTTTTGGCAAGAGGCAGAATGACACTTTTAAAATTATGCCATTGGCTGAGTTTGTACAAAGATCATTATAAAATGTGGACAAAGTGATGTCATTCCTTCTATTTCCCTCCATATGATTATGCTATTTTTAATGATTCTTCCTAAGTAAAAAAAAAAAAAGAGAGAGACACACAGAACATTTCACCTCTGGTGGCTAAATATTAATAGGATTGCAAATATAAGAAAACAGAATTCAATAATAGAAAGTACTAGAAACCCTTATGAATGAATGGTACTAAATAGAAAAAAAAACTAGAGACCGAGAGAGAGAATATGGCAATGAAATGAAAGACTGTGTCATGGCATATGCACGCCATGAAGTAATTCAGCTTCAGTGGCTTTCTCTCACTTTAAATGTTTGATTTGGTGATTTTTAAAATTTTAATAGACAACAAATGATAGCAACAGTAGGATTTATTCATCCTCACCTGGAGCCTAAGACCTCAGGGCATCTGGCTAACGCTTGCCAGTGAAGAGGGGAATGGTCATTTGCGATAGGATGGATTCCATCCAGTGATGTAATGTCCTACCTTTTAGTATTAATATAAATATTTCATCTTATATGTAAGCTGATAAAGAGGAGACACTCCTCTATCTGCTTCTGGTATTGTGTAGAGATGTATTCTTGGGCCAGCTGTTCACAAGCATCTCATTTTTTTGTTTTTTTTTTTTAAGGAGTTTAAACCTTTATGTGAAACAGCTTATTTTACAGCATTAAAAATGTTCATGTTTAATACCTGAATGCTCTTGGCCATTTCAATATTCCAATCAATAAACAATTTCAATAACAGTAAAAGCTAAATACTGCAGCCACAGTCCTATGGGATCATTAAACTATTCACAAAATGTATTTATCTTTTTTCTTCATTCTTTTTTAAGATTTTTCATTTCAAAGTTTCCTGGAATTAAGACTGTTTTTGTAGAAAAGAAAAGAAAAAAACTTCATCTTATATGTTTCCACCGTTATATATGAGTTCTCAGCCACTAAACAGACTTTATAGTTTGCACAGTTACCCATTCCAGAATTTACTGCCAACTTGATAACATTTTTAATTTAGTGAAGCAACGTTGTAATGTAATAGTGTCCCTAAAGAAAAATCAGCACCATTATTTTTCTGGTGTTAAATTTCTCTAATGAAATCAATTCCAATTTATGCTGCTTCTGTTATAATATATAACTTGCTTTAAAGTGTAAATGTCCTAGCTGTCTGCTATAATGATATTCTAAGTTTCTGTTCACAAACACAATCACCACTAATGGGATTCATAACTGATTGGAACCTATCAGCAGCAGCCTCTGCTGCAAAGACATTTGGGAGGGGGTGATGATAACGATTATTCTAAGGATAGCTAGAATTGTAATAAATATGACCTTTTTTAAAATTAAAAAAAAAGGAAAAAAGCACATTCTGAATGTGGATACAGTTATGAATTAAAGATGCTCTGACATCAGTGGACTTGCAGAAAAGGCTGGCGAACCTTCCCATGTTCTGTTTACATACTGAAGCCATTCACCTAACATGAACTGCTGCATCTGTTCTCAATTGGGAGACGAGATTTAATTCAATAAGGAGCACTTGCTATAATATATTCTGGGAGTGGAAGCAGTCTAAATGGGGTAGAACTTTAGATGATGCTACAAATAACTTCATTTATAAAATGCTGGAATATGATGGTCTGGAACAAACAATAGTCTAGTTAACCGTCGTGAGGGATGGATTTTAGTTTTCTCCTATTTGTTCAAGTGAGGTTTTTTTTTTTTTAATTTGCTTTGACATGGAGCATCCTGACTTTGCTGCAAACACTGCCGACCTCTGCACAAGGGCAGATTCAGCCCTGACAGGAGCCTAGTTTTCTTTTTCTGCTTGGTAGAACTGCTACCAACAGAAGGGATAGGCATCCTGGACCGTGTTGTTTATGGAGATGAAACACAAGCTCGGGAGAATGCGTAGGTGTATTTTTAGAAATTTATTTGCTGAAAAATAGTTTCAATCAACCCCAAACTATTTGTGAATTCCCAGGATATTACTCCTTATTATTTCTGGATATCAGTGAAGGTTAACTTCCAGATGAACTGCAAGTCTCAATTCTTTTCTCTCCCTTACACTAATCAAATCCACATCTCCCTGGGGGCTTTCCATAGCAGGACATCTTAATCTAGTCTGTGATGAATTTCTCAAAGAATAGAGACCCTCACTTTCCTTTCTTGCCCTTAGCTTCTGATATATTTTGTAGTCAATAGAACTGCAGGAAATCTTCACTTAAAACTAACCATCAGACAGCAAACAAACAAAACAGAACCTAAACTAAACAAAGAAACAAAAAGATAGATGGACTTTTGCAGAATTCCCTCAATGTCAAGTCTTCCTCCACATCTTTTTTGATCCTCTTCTCCTAGACCGACCCTCTTTGGGAGGGAATTTCTGGGAATTTCTGCTTACTTCTTCCATCTTCATCCACATTGTACAGTGTGTTGGTAGAAGGGCACCTTCTACCCACTTCATTGCTCTAGTGGAGGAGAGGGGAAGAGCTTGCTTTAACTCTTCCAAGAAGCTGCAGTAGAAAAGCATTGTTGAGATGAGTTGTTGTTGATTATTGCAGGGCAATGAGGGGAAACAGAGGTGTCTGAGCTCCTGGGTCTTGATGGTTCCTCTGTTGGTGATACAATATGCTCTGCCCCTTCTCTTGTGCCCTGCTTTCCTCACTATTGCGGTGAAACAGCACAGCGAGACAGTCAGGTAGGGTTTCCCCTAATTACTCTTGATATTTTGGGGAAGACTGGACTAGAATTAGACCCTGACTGAGATCCCAAATGTAAAGAATTGGAAATATGATAGTGTCTTAATTTTCAGCAGCTTGGGATTGTGCAGATCATGGTACTTGAAACTCCATTGCCCAGCCAGGAGAAACTTTTGTCCCTTCTCAAAAAATATGAAACACAAACTGACTTACCATAAAATAAATAAATAAATAAATTCCTATTTAATGTCTAAATAAATCCCATTGCCATAGAAACAGTATCTGTAGCTCCTTATTGTGGTTGCTACCAAAAGCTTTGATGAAGGAAAAAAATCAAGAAATTGCAGGCTACCCAGAACAGTGTTATAAAGTGAATATAGATATTTGCATTTCTGTTTTAATGTGTATCTAGTTTTGACCATCATGTAACTACACAACACTTTAGCTCATCTGTATCTTAGAACAGCACACTGCTATTATCTGTGCTGAAACTAAATTTCTGATATTTATGTAATTTTTCTTCTGAATTATTACGTATGCAATTATAAAAATACTGCAAATTGCTCATTAATACCAATAATGACACTCTAAATAGCACCTATTTATGCAAAGCACATTTCATTTTTCTTTGTAGTTTCAAATTCTCTCTATGTTTTTATCTGTTTACATTTTTTTTCCCAATCTTTCATCTACACAATGTTGAAAGTTTGAATATTTCTGGAAATGGATGAATGTCAGTTTAGGGACAGATAATTTAGGTTTTTCTAATACAGTATTCACAGTATTTTACTGTAGAAAATGCATCTTTTTGTGCATTTACTCATGAAAACATACTTCATTATTTCATAGACATTCATTTTGTTTTCTCAGTATCTAAGTGCTAGAAATAGAACACAGGGTCTTGTTTTCTATATCCATGTAGGCTTTTAGTTTGAGGAAAATGTGCTTTCAAACATAGGTAAGAAAGCAAAAATATTAGGGAATGAACAAAGGAGTATCAGAATTTAAAATCATCAAGGGTAAGATGTAGTCTTCCCTGCAGTAAATGCTTCTGATTTTCTGAGTTAACAATCTGTATTTGTCTAGCAAAAATACATGATGCAGACTGTCCCCAAATATTTATTGCTCAAGGAGTGATTAAGTGCTCCCTGATGTTGGCTGTTTAATTTGTCACTTCCTTAACTTACATTTACTCTTTCGTTTGATGCTTAGGAAACAGTGACCTTTGATAATGTTCTTTGGGAAGACCCAGGGATACTAATGCTGATCTACAGGCTGATCTAATCTCAATGAGATTCCTTCATGTATCTTCTATTTTTGGTTGTGGTAGCTGACAGCATGGTCTCATAATTCTCTGTATTCTTTAGAATATAGTAAAGGCTGTGCTTATGCAGTGCCCTGTCCTCTTTTAGAGAGAATTGGTGTTATATGACTATTTTATGGAGTTTCATTAATATATGGAAGAACACAGAATGCTTGTTTAATATGATTTCTGAAATGTCTCACTCTACACTTGTTTGACTAATGGTGAAATCATGAGTAAGGTTAAAATTAAGTATAGGTTTATGCTTTTTGTTCAGTTAATGTATTATTTGTTTTTCATGGCTTCCTATTTTATTTTCTAATCTACTATTGTGGTTCACGGTTTTAAATTTGGAGTTGATATTATTTTAAACTTGACAGAACAGTAAATTATATTACCCAGATCTCCCTGGCTTGTCAGAATTAAAATATGCCTGAGGAGACTGGATGGGTTTTCTATATGCATAAAAAACTTGGAAAGGTAAGGGCAATTTTTACAAGTCATAACAAGCCAGTACATCTAACCAGGCAGAGACATCGAAGTGAGAGTTATATTAAAGAACCTCGAAGAAATACATTTCAAGGTATGGTAGGTGGCCCACCTAATCCAGTGTAACTCTATATTATTATATTTACAAGAAGGATGAGAGACCTTAAATTACTACTTCGATCCATTTCTAAATGTTTTGCCATACAGCATTTACTTAGCAACTTGGTCTTCTGTTCAAAAACATCATTCCTCCAACTACAGAGTTTTAGGAGTCTGTTCAGAAAAGCAGGCACTCATTTGTTAAATAAAATATTATTCTTGTCTATGCACTAAAGATAGCTAATGTCATTACTCTGAAGTCTTCAACTCCTGTGCAAGAGTATAATAAACTGCTCTTTCTTAGAAAGGAAAGACATATTTCCTTGGAGCGATCTGGTAAATATATGAGATTTAGAACCATAGATGCACTAAGAAGTGACTTTAATGGATTTTAAAGTTGCTTTTCCAGTTCTATTCAATCAAGGCGAGGGGGTGGAGTTGCTCTTT
>VWPW01014134.1:0-82986 GCA_013389825.1 Crypturellus undulatus
GAAATCTTCCTCTTCCTCCCTCTTGGGTCTCAGCTGCTTGGGTTGAGTCATGGTGCTCCAGTTGGGCAGCGATTTGAGGAGCCTGCTGATATCGTCGTCCTTGGCCCAGGAGGCACTGATGACCAGCTTCTCATCCGACTGCACGATGCTCCTACGGAAAACCAGCAATAATTTAGTATATTAGTGCATGGCAAGTTGTTCCCATCGTGTGAGCCCATAATTATTCCATAAAATCCCTGTCCCATACCAATGTGCAAAGCAAATTGCAGTGATGAAGGGGTCCAAACAGCAATTCAACACAGAATGTCACCTTCTGGGCAAAGGAGGTCAACACCTTATGGATGGAATATGAACTTCTCTCCGATTCACCTCTCTAGATGAACCTTTATTAGGTCCCTGAAGGAATAAAGCACCAGATTCTCCCTTTTCTTAAAGTCATTTGATTTTTGCACAACAAATACGGTGATTCTGTGTATAGGAGAGGGAGAAGGTAGTTTCTCTCTGGCTCATTTGGTAGTTTCTCATCTGGTTCTGCTGAGCTGAGCGGGAAGGTGCTCACCCAATCTTGGTTTGTTCTGCAGACTCCAAGGATCTGGGAAGTATTTTTCCACCTCTTATAACGGGAAATGAGTTAAGGAAGCATCAAAAGATAAAGCCTCAGTAGATGCTCTTCCTAAGGAGATGTTTAGTTGCCAATTAACAGCACTCAACATCTCCCCATTGCTCTACAAGACTGATGAGAGCAAGATCTTCTACAGACCTGCGTTTGCCCTTGAAACATGCAGCATCTTCTGCTCCCAAAGCTACATCTAGAAGCATTTTGGTTTCACTGCATCCTATGAAGAGCTGTGGATCTATTTCTGCAACTGCTATTGAAGAAATGTTGAAGAATCTATTGTAGATAGATCCTCTGTCCTTCAAAAAGACAGAGCCCCGGTGCTGCATCTCTTAACCGAAGTTTGGAGTTGCTGGTCATGCAGTGTGGATTTATTTCTGCAGGTTTAGGATGTGCCAACTCAATGTGCAGCCTGTGGAGCTCCCTCCAACAAACAGAAATAAAAGTAACAACACACTGAGTGTATGAGGTTCAAAAAGGAGCGCAGTGAAAAGGGCATTAAGCACGAGCCAACACTGCTGTGTCTTGAAACAGAGCAAATTGCTTCTTTTCCCACCAGCACGGAGCAACCCATCATTTCTTTCACCCACCAAGAAAACAACCTCTGCTCTGTAAGTAAACATTATTTGTGAAAATGGATTTGTCATATATATTTACGTATGAATTTTACTTATTTTTAAATTTCATGTTCGATCTGCCCCAAACAAAACCTCGGCATCAAAATTTCAATTTGCCCTTCTGCTGCTATTAGGAACTCGGTGTTTTTCCATCTGTGAAAAGGCTCTACCTAACGCCCTAGTGAAAACTAAGAAAAAAAGAAGAAAAAATAAATGTCCTGGTGGCATCTTTGACATCTAAGACAGAAGAAAAAAAAACATAAGAAAAAAAAACATAAAAAAAAAAAGAATTAAATGATTTCTGGCCATTTCTCTTCCGAGGACAACTGTTCCCTGGACTACATTAGTCAGTGCTTTGTCCAGGCTGAATTTAAATGACTCCAGTAATAGACTCCTTCCCTTGGGAGTCTATTTCACAGTTGAATAAATACAACTCTTAGACAAAATAAAAAAGAAGGAATAATCCTGACAGCGTGCCTATGTTTTACTTAGTTTCCACCCATTACTCCCAGTAATTTTCCCTGCAGCAGCCTCAGTCCGTCACTGCTCTTGCTGTTTGCACTCTGCAATTATTTACGGGCTTATCGCAGCCCAGGGATGAGCGTCATCGTCGGGAGCCTCCTGCGGAGCTGGACGGAGGACGGGGCCACCTCCCTGCTTTGTGACCCGTAATATCCATTTCCAGCCCAAATCCTGTTGCTTTTTGGAGTGGGTGTCAGACAAGGAGAAGGAGGAAGCTCTTTTGCTGCAATGTCAATTTGCAAATTCAGCCTGAGCTTGGGGTGTCCTTGTTTTTCCAGGGTCATCGTTTCCAAGCTTAGCCCATGTTGTTCCTGTCTTTCTTGCTTCTTAGCATTATATCATGCCCAGGACCACATGCCCTTGGGGCTCTGAAGCAGAATTCTCCACCAAAATCAACAGAGAGTTGGATTTTATCAGTGTTGAGACACTGCTCTGAGTAAGTCCCTTTGAATTATGTCCTCATTCTTCTCATGATTGCAATATTTGATTTTTTTCTCCTGATTTTTATTGATGTGCTGGTTGTAGCTCCAACGACCTCCTCATTAATGAAGACGCTGAAGAGGGTGGAATCATCCCATTTTTCTCCATCACTTGCACCATCCCTGCTCATAGCCCCTTGTTTTTAGCACCTCAGCCAGTTTCCAACCTCTGTAACGTCCTATCCATGTCAATCTAATCCAGGTCCTCAAGAGCATCGGGGGATCAACTCAACTGGCCATGCAAAGTGCCATTGGCGGGGCTGGTGGCATCCAGCTTCTGGGAGAAGACAGGGAAGAGGTGCTGATGCTTGCACAGGTGATGATGAAGGCGTGAGGAAGGTTGTCCCCTTTATAACTCTGCAAATTTTGATCATCCAACATTTGCCAGCACTAGCATTCCCCATCTGCATCATTGCACAGTGAGATTGTCCCTGCACGTGGCCAAGGAAACGTTTCCTTTTTTCGTAGCAAAACACCTTTTTCCTAAAGTTCTTGTTTTGTGCCAAACGCATTCAGGAATGAATTTTTCTCTTCCCAGTGCCAAGGTCAGGTTCCCATAGTGAGGTTTTCTGCAAGAGCAGTTCCCTTGGGTTCAAGAAATCCTAGGTGTCTGCAGACATCCCAAGACACTTTGAATTTCACTGTCGCTCATTTCCTTATCTATATAAAGGAGTTAAAAAAATAGTTTTATTTTGCTGGCTGGAAAGCACGAACCACAATTTCTTTTTTTTGGCAAGGTTTAGAGATTTAGACCCAGTTTTACCCCACCTAATTGTACAAATTTAGCAGAGACACTTAAGCTAGGAGGCCAGGCAACTCTCTTCATAACTGATGGAGAAAGCCGGGCACCTCCAGAGGGTTTAGCCAGATTTTCATAAAGCTGAATGGAGATGTCCATCTCTTTTTACAGACGAGAGGAACAATTGGCATGACCGATTCCTTTATCCAGCCTCTTCAGATTGCAAGAGGAGGGTTGGTTGACTATAGGAGCATGAAGAAAGATCGATACAAAAGGGTTGAAGACTCAGGACAGAGCTCGAAGTCAAGCAACTAAATATGAACACGCAGCTTTGCCATGAACATAACTAAACATGGGATAAATTATTGTAGAAGAATGAGGAAACAGCTTAGCTCTGGAGCTGAAGACAACCTCGAGTTGCTTAGATTTTCCCTTGTCCCTCAGGGATCTCATCTAGATCAGCTTAAACGTGATTCTGAAGCTCGTCACCAATTAAAACACTAAACTCACAGTTATTCTGTATATAAATATCTAACCCATTCACATCTAGCCTCACTAGTTGCTTTGCGCTCACTAGAAAAATCAGGACAAAAGGGAAATGAAATATGAAAAACCTTAAATGTGGATTCCTTTGTGTTATCCGCACTGCAAAGAGCTCCAAATGAAACTCTCGAGCTCTGAGGAGCTGCATTTGAACAGTTTTGATGCACATTTGCTTGTATTCTTCTCAAAGAACTGTGCACTCAAAGACTGGACGATGGGCATGGACCTTGCCCCAAAACTTCCTCCGTCTTCCAAAACTCTATCTCAACATCCCATCGTTGGTGGCCCGTGGCATCAAGGACCATGCTGGACTCTGGCAGTGATGCTGATACCTATCGTGTGTCCAAGGGAGATGATGGGATTCATGTTCCTTCTCCAAGAGTTTCGGCTCTTCTTGTTGGCCAGGCCAGGCTCTACCGGGTCTATCCTGATTTCAGACCGCTCTAAACCATCATCCCTCCACTCAATCGGAGGCCAAATGAGGATGTATCCTTCAAATCCCAAGGGAAAACCATGGTCCAGAGCGGGAGAGCGCGTGGACCAAGTCCCTGCAGAGGGCACAGCCACCCTACGGATGAGCGACGGGTGCAGAACCGCTCCCGGCCCCGCTACGTCACTCGGATTCATCTGAAATGGATATAGATTTCTATTTCAGTCAGTCCTTTGCTAGCAGCGAAACGAGAACATTTCCTGTTTTTCCTCCTGCTCTAATCAGGATATTGCCAAATGAGGGCTGCCCTAATTACTCCTCAGCAGGTGCCAGAGCCAGGATTGGTAGCAGGAAAGAAGGGCAGGAAGGACCTTTAAACTCAAGCCAAAGAAATTATTCCTATTGTTTGGTTCCGGGCAATAAAGTTTCACATAAAAAAAATGAAGATTTTGGACAACGGCATACGGGCAGCCAAAAAACTGCATCAGCTTTCGGACAGCATTTGCCCCATGTATGTGCTCGTTGCTAGTGCTGTTATTATTGATACTAACGAGCCCACTCAGCAGACGAAGCTTCCCCTGAAGGAGATCAGGCAATAGGGAATAATTTCTTAAACTTATTGGTCAGAAAACACCAGGGCCTTTTTGCTGCTCTCAGCAGCCCCAATTAGCTCTTAAGGGTGATTAGTATCGAAGCGATTACAGCCCGCGTTGCTGCAGCCTCGTTAGCGTCTTGCTCTCCAAGTATTTATCCAATATCTCCAAGTATTTATCCCTGCAGCAAGGGAGATACTTCCCTCCGGGGAAGGTCATTTATCAGAGGGGAAATTGAGGTGTTTAAAAAGGAGATTATTTACTAAAAGGCACCGAGGAAGACTTGAAGCGAAGTGCCCAAAGGAATCCAACCATCTCCCTGCATGGAAACCCTATGGGATCACAGCACCATCCAGGGAGCAGCTGCATGGGATGGAGTGTTTGACGAGCCTTTGAAGCAAAGGTTTTGGGATGTTTATATTAAAGATGATGCCTGTGCTTGCTATCTCCAAGCTGAGATCACTTCTAACAGATTAAGAAAAAGGCCAGCATAATTTTCAAGCTCTATTCCCACTGTCACCCACAGTGAAAGAGCAGAAACCATAGCGTGAAAGGGCAAAAATCCAAATATGATGCAAGAAAGGGGATTTGCTTTGTGAGCAGGGCTGCTTGGGGTACCTGTAGGCGAGAGTGCAGGTGTCCTTGTATTCTTGGAGCTTCACGCACACCATGTTGAGGNGGGCAAAAACACATGAATACGATGAAAAAAAAGTGATTTGCTTTATTTTGTGAGCAGGGTACCTGTAGGCGAGAGTGCAGGTGTCCTTGTATTCTTGGAGCTTCACGCACACCATGTTGAGGAACTGATCTGAGTAGGCGCTCAGGTCATGCATGAGGTTCATGAGGTCTTGGACAGTCTTCTCCACAATTACTGTGCTCTGCAAAAGAAAGACATCGAGGCAGAATTAGGACACACCATTTGCAAACTGCTGCGAGAGGAGAAATTGTGGCATCTCGGATAGTGAACCCAGATCCCCAAAGATGGGGCGGCATCCAAATAATATTTTGGGCAATGTTGACTGATGAAGGGTCCTTCCAAGGTCTAAGTTGCAAAGAACTAGGAATTTCTCAAATTTATTGCTCAGAGAGCCTGAGCTTTAGCTAATGGATGCCAATTCTCACCGCAATCGTCAGCAGACAAGAAATCACATCATAAAAACGGTCATCAAAACAACTGCTAAATGGGCTCATTCCGGATTTACATGTGCACACTGATATGTAAGAAGGAAAAAATGAAAGCACAAGTACAAATAGCAGGTTCAGTGTATATTTTATTCTGCCTCCTTATGTCCTCTTAATCAGTGTCCCAGATGCTGCTGTGCAGCTGATTCTCCTGTCTCTGAGCAGATCCTGGGATAGTCCAGCCTACGAGTGCCCTAAAACTGCATGAAAGAGGAAAAAGCAGGAATGATGCAAGAGGAGTTAATCACTCAGTTGTTCGCAGAGGACAATCTCATCAAAACCAACATCACAGTGTCTGCAATATCCCCACAAGCCCAACTTCCTTTTCTGTACCAATTTCCAGATTAAAGGGCAGCATCACCCTGATGCATAATCCTGCTCCTCCATATCCACCGGTGAGCAGCAGCAATTGATTCCACCCACCTCCCTGACCCTGATTTGGTGAAAAATAAAAGAACCTGAAAACCTCACCTGCATTCAGTGCCTAGTACGGGGTCATCACTGTACTCGCATGACAACCTTTCCCTCCATTTCTCTTGCATCAGCTTTGCTCTTAAGCAAAAAGCAGGAATGAACTGATCTTTCTTATTATAATTAGCTGCAATTTAGGATTATTTTGCTCCAACGAAAATGCAATTTGGCAAAGCTCGCTCTCAGATGCTCTTTTTTTATGCTGCTTCTACTCCTGCAAGTATTTTTGCTTTCATAAATAGTCAATCCCACCCTAGACTTGATGCAACCACCACTAAAGAACACGCAGTCATCACAGGTGAAGGAACGGGACGATGGCACAGAGAAGGTGGCAGCAGCAATTGCTGGTTTAGCAGCAATGGGCTCGTTAGCACACAGCTCGTTAGCAGTATTTAGCACTCGGATATAACCCAAGCCCTTTGCATTAGTCCATCTAGCTCATGGCATTCACACCAGAGAGAACAGGGGTGTCTCACCCACTGCCCTTGGGTGCAGAATCAGGCACATTGGGTTGACAAACACCATATGGAAATTATTGTGCAATTTGGAGAAATTCGATTGATTGGATCCCATGTGTCCACTTTGCATGGATGACCACAGCCCTGAGGAAACAATTTATCAGCTTAAAAACCCCCTGGTTGCACGTGAAAAGAGCAAACATTGCTGCTTGTTTACAGAGTTTCTCCAGTTTTCTTTCTCCTCCTTATAGCACTAAAACCACGGCTAAACTCCCTGCCAGGATCTGGATTTTCGAATAAAGCCTTTTGATTCAACAGGAGTACTGAGCTCCTTGCATGACATTAAAAAATATATAAAGAAGAAAAAAGAAGANATACTGAGCTCCTTGCACGACATTAAAAAAATATATAAAAAAAAAAAGAAGAAAAAAGAAGAAAAGGATGATTACCATATGAAAGACGGCGGCACCAGATACGTAGGGGCTATTTCTCCGCAACATCTGAACCTTTTGCACAGCAATCCCGCCACATCTGCATGCGTCCCTTGGGATGCCACGAATTAGGATGCAGGAGGCCACGTTGATACAGCTGGATTCGTTAGCCGGAGCAGCCCGGCATCTTCCGCGCGCGCATGGAAATGAAAGGCAAGGAGATTATCAGAGAGGTGCAATCCAGCGGCTGCTACCTCGTCCGGATTCATTACGAGCAAATGCGGATGATCAAAGCCTAATTTTATGGCGAGACACTTCAATGAAGCCTTTTTTTATTTAAAAAAAAAAAAGATGCTAACAAGGAAATTCATCCCCAGAACAATATTCATCCCCTCGAACCTGCAATTCTAGCTTTGCGACGCGGGTGCAGTTCGTTACTGTCAGGGCGAGGGCTTGAAAGGGGTTTTCGGGCTAATATAAAGAAAAGAAAATTTCCTTACCACTGCCCTGCTGAGAAATGGGGCAAAAAAGAGCNATCCCCTCGCACCTGCAATTCTAACTTTGCGACGCCGCTGCAGTTTGTTACTCTGTCAGGGCGAGGGCTTGAAAGGGATTTTTGGGCTAATATAAAGAAAAGAAAATTTCCTTACCACTGCCCTGCTGAGAAATGGGGCAAAAAAGAGCCGAGAAATGAGGAGATTGGCCCAGGATAGGACCACAGCCAAGATGACCACCCGGCGCGTGGTCACAGGAGCGATTAGGAAGATGCAAAGTCACTTAAACCTCCACGCCAGGACCATTTAGTGCTGAAACTCTTCCCATATCTCTTGCACGTGCAATGGGACTTTCCACCACATGTAACACGTTCCTGAAACCCCAACAGAGGCAGGCAGGGGCTGCCGCAATGCAGAGGTTGATGATTATTAGTCTGTTGTTGCCCGTGATCCGCAAACCTCAAGTTGTCTTGGCAGAAGGAGGCGCCAGATGAGGGCAGGATGGGACTTAAGGGAAAGAAAGAAATAAAATCTAATCTAATTTGGAAGCCGGGCCATATCTGAAACCCCACACTCCACTGTGCAATTATAGCCCTAATCGGTGAGATTAAAGTTTTTTCCAACCTCTTTAACATCTTCTCCATGCAGCTGGGGGTTTGGGACTGTTTTGAGACCTGTCGATGGTTGAATTCTAGGCACACCCCCATCTGGACTTGCAATATTTTTATAAATTTATACATTAATATAAATAAATTCATAAATTAAGCTGCAATTATTTTATTGCAAAATATTACAGCTTCTTGAGGCCACTGACTGTTGGGGAAGAGCAGCAGATGCTGGACAACGTCCAGCAGCTCCAGCACGTAACAAGGGTGAAGAGGATGTGGTTAATCCATATTGGATATCATTATATTTTACTGTTCAGACCTTTGCACACAAAAAGGAGGAAAAAAACTTTTCTTGACCTCCTGAACAGCTGTGGCATTCGGATATTTATAAAGCTCCTTATTTATTCTATTTAAACCTTTATAAACCACAGAAAAGAAGTCATAAGGAGATGCAGCATCTGGAAGCCAAGGCTAGATGGTGTCAAGAGGAGAAATGTGGGACATATTTTTAAGCAGTGAAGGGAATTACCCACTTGAACAGCTTATGGTGCGATGGGATGGGCTCTCCATCCTGGAAAGGCTTGGAATCAAGCACAGGTCCTTTCTGAAAGAGCCGTGGACTTAATTTAGAAATTACTGGGAGAATTTCTCTGGCTGATGATATTGCAGATCAGGCACATTTATTTTGATTTTAATCTGCCACGTGCCAAGGGCTGCCTCAAAGCAAAGACCCCTGTAGACACCTTCATCTTCCTCCCTTCTTCAGCCCCCTTGCGAGCTGCATAACGGAGTGGGACCTGTTCTAGGAGATGCTGCCTCGAAAATGAAGAGGAGCAGAGTAAATGCCCTAGGAAACGGGGCGATCTAGGAAAGACCAAAGGAGGATTTTCCTCCATTTCTTCCCACTGCACAGCTCCGTGTGCCACACAGAAGGCAAAAGCAGAAGGAAAAATGAGCTTTTCCATAGGGGAACGTTTGTGACAGCCCAATCTTGTCACTGGGAGATCACTTGGTCATCAGAGGCACTTGAGACATTTAAATCTACCCCGAGTGATACCCGGGTAAGTGTGTGATAGGAACATCACAGCTATGGCAGGGAGATGGACGGGATAACTTAATAGATCTTTCGTATCCCTCCCTTCTCTCGTCCCGCTGCGTTCTGTAGCTATTATTAAAGACATTTTTTAAGGTATTTTAATTTACTTCTCCAAATGGCTTCCCATTCATTCACTCCCACCAAGCGAATGTTGGCAGGGACATTAGCGGCATGATGAAATAGCTGCAGCTTCCTGCTGCGTTTAATGCGTTACATACACAAGGAAAGTCATTAGCTTTTACCCTTTAATATACCCTCTCTATTGCTGAAAAAACTGTTTATCACTCCAAAGTGTCAAGCGCCAAGCAGGGTCCTCCTTTACTAATCAATAGACATTTGCATGAGAGCGCGAGGAAAAGGAGCAAGATGCAGTTATTCTGGGCATGGTTTGCAGCTCAGGAGCTCAAGAGATGGTCCCTGACACCTTCAATCCCTTGAATATCCCCAGAATATCTCCTTTTTTTGCACAATAATGGTCCAAAAATACAGGAAAACTCAAGGCAAGGAGCCAATTTGTTGCTGAGGGGCACATGCCTTTGTTGGAAGACCTCAAAATCATCAACCACCTGCAATGATTGAACGTGGACCACGAAATTAAAGATGTTCATCAGGAGCAGGATATCAATCCTGTGAGTCAGTGAATCTATCCAAAACAAACAATTTCCCCAAACATGATTTAGGGAACGAGACACATCAAGACTTAGTCTACTCTAGGGTCTATTTTTTTCCTGATTTAAGTGTACCGAGACTAAAAATGCACTTATAACCACTCAAAATGCAGCTTGTTGGAGCCCTATATGTTTGCTAGATACCTTTGAGGCAGCTGAGATTATGTTTCTCGAGTCCTGGTGCCAACGTGAGCAAATAGCATCCTAATTTCTGTGCAAAAATTGTAATGAAAAATCAGAGCTTCTCTTTTGTTTTCCCCTATGCGTGGCAGGACCATCCGGCCACCTGATGCAGGCAGAACATAAAACAAATCACACAATGAAAGGGTCAAAAACATGCAAAAATAATGATATAACATCTCCAACACAGTATTTTTTTTATCCTAAGGATAACATCAGCAATGTTTTTCCTCTTGACAGATGTGATAACTGATTATGGAGAAATAAAAGCAAACAGGGAGGATGGAAAGAGAACGGGTTAACTGGACAGAGCCAAAAAGTAGATGCTGTGGCACCGGATTAATGCTACATATGTGGATTCCAATGTAAAAACCTACCAGGACAGAGAAAAACTACCATCTAAACTCAATGAGAACTAGCAAAAAGTGATAGTGTGTGAGAGCACTTGAAATAAAAAGACCAAATTAATAAATGAGCCACACGTAGAGGCTTCTCAGCTTCCCCAAGCTGAGTTTCTGCCACCAAAAGGGGCCACCTCGCTGCAAATATGAGACCATTTGTCAGCATTTGGAAGAAGTGTCAAATAGCCTCATGTATAAGTCAATGGATTTGATTCCTACCACCCCAACCAAAAATACACTAAAACTGGCAGTTAAAATAATTGCCACGTTTTCTGTGGTTTGAATGGGAAAGCCTGACTCAGCCAAAAAGGGGAATATATTGCCCAACACAGGCCAAAAAAGTGCAAGAGATGACGTGAGGATGGCAATTTTTTTCCTCCAAGCAACTTCTGACGTTTCTAATTTAGGGTTCCTCCTGGAACAAGATCGAGACCTCTTTAACATCTCCTCTAGAACAAACCCATGCTGAAATACCTATTTGCAAACCCAACTTTGCTTTACCTGGCTCAAAGGTAGGGAACCCAATAGGAAGGAGCATGAATTTTCTCCCACACAGATCTCTGCTTCAACCCCAAAATAAGCCCAAGCCGAAACAAACTCAAGAAAACAACAGTCTTCAATTGCAGCTCCCAGTTTCCCACACCAAAAGATGAATATTTTTCCTTCTTTGAGCTTCTTACAATGAGCAAAATGAACGATTCTGCAGTTTATAAACCATCTTCTCATAATTCAGGGGTTCCGTCGCAGCAAAGCACCACAAAGTGCTGCGCAACCACAAAAATCGTGGTTTCCAAACACAGGAACTCAGCAAAAGGGCAATGAATAAGGAGATACCCTTTCTCCTAAATCACGTTGCAGGAGAAAACATAAGAAAAGAGCAAATTCAGCAATGAAAGCCCGACAGCGTTTGCTCCTTCGTTATTCCCTCCGTGTTAATGACAGTGTTTGCTCCTGTCCTGGGAATAAATCCATGTAGGTTGAGCAACGCTGGCTGCAAAGAGACGGCGAGGGAGCAGCCAGCCTTGGCACAGCCGCGATCGCCACGAAATATCCATTTATTACCCGAGCAGCAGCGTCTCCAAACGCAGCGGGGTCACTGCAGAGCCCCGCTGGGAGACAGGAATTAACTCCGAATGGGGATAATTTGTCTCTCAAATGCTGTCGAGGGCTCCGTGGTGCTGTGCTGACGCAGGGAGCGATATCCCTGGCAAAGGGAGCCGATGAAGTGCAAGAATTGAGATACTGCAGCAAGAACGGTGGCCGCTCCGCGTCTGAGGATTGATTTATTGAGCTGCTCGTCCGTGGTGTTGGTGTCTTTTGGTTTTATCCTGAGGTGGGAGAAGCAGTTTCGAAGCAGCCTGGGGGTGAGAGAGCAGTGATCTCCATCACCAAATCGGTCCCCCGAAATAAATGTAACATCCCCTATTTCTTGTTGGAGATTCATTGGATCCCGTCGTGCAACCCTGGCTCCTCGACGCTTGAGACTTGGGAATCTGATGCAGAGAGGCTGTGATAACAAAATCCAGGCATTTCCCCCAAACAGCAGACCCATTAACTTTAAGAAATGCATTTTTTTTAGCCAAAACATCTTCACAAGCTCAATGATCAACCTGTTGCNTTTGGATCCCATCGTGCAATCGTGACTCCTTCTCGATGCTTGAAGACTCTGGGAATCTGATGCAGAGGGGCAGTGATAACAAAATCCAGGCAAAATCCTAAACCCCAGACCCATTAGCTTTAAGAAATGCATTTTTTTAGCCAAAACATATTCACAAGCTCAATGATCAACCTGTTGCTGTTGCTACAGAGCATCATGTCTGCAAAAGGGAGGAAATTTTCATGCCCCAGCACAGGAACTAAGCTCAGATTGCTTTCCAAGAAGCCAATCCCACGCTTCAGCTCCAAGTTCTGCAACATCCATGCCAAAAGCAGCCTAACTTGGAAGGATTTGCACGGGATTCATTAGAACGGAGGGTTTGAAACCCTCTCCCACAGCGGGCGCAGGGGAAAAGGGCACAGGAAAAGGAGACTATTATCCCACCTCCTAAAAAGACAGCTCGGCATTGAATGAGGAGTAAAGACATAGAAGGTCAGGGAAACAGCCAACAAAGGGGAAATAACGAGAAGAACCAGAAAATATTAAATGTTCAAATAAATACTCGTTGGACTCAGATGCTCACGAGAACCGTAACGATATTTGCTGCTTCCCCAAGGCACCAGCAAACTGAGAGCAAGGAGGGAACTGGATCCTGCAGCTGCAGGATTTAAAAATTACTAAAAGCGGCAGAACAAGAGGCAAAGTTTGGGATCAAGAACTGCCTGAGAGCCCATCGGTAGTTAAGGCCAAATGACCAAACTGCATTGGGAAGAGCAGACTCAAGCTTCTCTATCAAATTTGTTGTCTTTAATAGAGATCATTAATGAGCTCCAAAGAGGAACTCGGAGTAGAGGGACTTGCAGATGACTCCAAGTGATCTAGATCACGTTGGTCCCAAGGGAAACTTGGCGAAAGGCAGATAGATCAAATTGGCAACTTGAATGGGTAGGCAGCATGTCAGCAAGCTGAGTTCAGGACCGATAAACAACCATAAATATTATTTAGGCTTGGAATTTGGGGAATGGTAAAGCACCAACTGCTTTACACACCCTTAAAACATGGGGAAAGAAATCCTGCCTGCTTTGAAGCTAGACTTAACGTGTTTATGAAACGTGATTATATGATGCAGTTGCACACATAGCTGGGCTCCAAATGAATTAGTGGCAATTGCAAACTGGAAAAAGTTGAATTTTTCATTCAACGTGTAACAAGGGGCTGGAATCCCCTCGCACAAGAATGTGTGATCAGATCCAGTGATGGATGAGGAACATCTCAGCAGCCTTCGTGTTAACCCATCTACCAAGATGGGCTTGATGAGGTTGGGAAAGGCATGTGGGGACACATGAATGACCAGAGACCACGAAAAGGCTGGAGGAGAAGGAAGATCTTCCCCATCCTATGTGTTTAGAGCAGACTCCACCTCCGCTGAGCTGTCCCAAGGTGTTAGAAAAACTGGATAAACCTCCTTATTGGAGAAAATTGACCAAATTATTGGCCAATTTCCATGGTTTTACCTAAATATCCCCTCTACCCCTTTAATAATTTGCAGCACCAAGGATAACCAGAGCATTAAAAGAGAGAGAAAACACATTTGGGTTTTTTTTCCTGCAATAAGCTGGAAATATAAACATATTTTTAAGCATTCTTGCATTTTTTTCCCACAGCGGCTCTTTGAGATTGATTGAAAAAGCAATTAGAGCATCAAGTTTTGCTGCTGCTTCCATTTTCATTTGCCTTCCGTAAAAGCACAAAAATAAACCGGGGAGGAGGCTGGAGGCTACAGGTGATCGTAAATCGATGGGGAAGCAAAGAGAGCACCGAGATGGGCCAAAGGGAGCTGATCACAAAGGTAAAAAATGCTTCAATTTGTGCCAGGACTGCTGCTTTCACCAGAAAAAAATGTGATTCAAAATGAACCACTTGTAAATGCAAACGCTTTACTATGCAATTACTGAAAAAAACAATCCTGGGGCATGACCTAATGCTCATAATAATGTCCTTTATATTAAGTTATTGCAGGATATGGCCCCAGCAAGCACTTGTGGATTTGCTCTTGCCTGATATTTATACAAGGAGGTGGAGGATGAGGCAGGAAAAGGAGCCTTTTTCTGCCAGGAATGGACATGACCCAAAGGCAGCACCTTGATGTGACCAGCTCATTCGCAATCCTCATTCCCATCTCCTTGAAGCTTCAAAAAATGATGCACCTAAAAATACGCACGTGAGAAATAATCCATGAATCACCTTGAATTATCCTACAAATCAATCCCAGTCATATAGTGGTCACTTCTCTTCTTGCATTTTAAGGTATTTTTCATCTTTTGAGGGCAAAAAGATGCTGAGAAGAGTCAGGAGCAAATAACCAGAAGATGCTGAAAATCCTCTTGGAGAGGCTGTTTGGGGACCAAAATCTTCTTCCAAACAGTCTCCTCATGGCTTGGGAATCACTCCAACCCCATGGCATTATTAAGAGCAAAGCAAAAAAACAAGGGAATAACAGGAAAACTTAGAAGCAAAAACTGAAGTCTATCACAGAACACTCTTTTTTGTCACTAAACTCAGGGGGAGATGCTCCCCCATCATTATTTCATTACCTCAATTCCAACCCTTGCTGGCTTATTAGGAGAAAAACATTTAAAATAATTTTCCTCATCAGCGGGAAAACAACCTCTCTCGTTACTCAGATGTGGATCGGTNCCCATGGCAGCTCCCAACTTTCCTCAGGGAGATGCTGGTTTGAGCGGGCCACCCTAAGCCTTAAAGAACTATTTGATTATTAAGAGTAAAGCAAAAATCCATGGGAATAATAGGAAAACTTAGAAGCAAAATTTGAAGTCTATCACAGAGCACACTTCCTTTTTGTCACTAAACTCAGGGGGAGATGCTCCCCCGTCATTATTTCATTACCTCAATTCCAACCCTTGCTGGCTTATTAGGAGAAAAACATTTAAAATAATTTTCCTCATCAGCGGGAAAACAACCTCTCTCGTTACTCAGATGTGGATCGGTGCCAGATGATACAGGGAGGAAATGTGCTTTAAATCCAAAAAGCCAAGGGGATCCCCATGCAAACCACAGTGCCTGTGAAGTTCCAGCTCATGCTCCAATAAATGGACAAACCAACTTGGATTTAAGCAATTTTTGGAGGGTTTTGTGCTGCTGCAGCCCTGGCATCGTCACCTGAGCCATGCACTGAACTTTAGTTTTCTGCTGCAATTGCAACAAAGTGGGTGCATTAACTTAACAGAGCTGCTGATCACCAAGGGATTTGTGCTTCTCCTCCCCATTAGGGCAATTTTCCCCTTTTTTCCTTTTAAAAAACAGATGAAAACATGTCAGGTTGAGAGCAGGTAGTGATAAACGCCTTCCCCTCTTCAAGGCTGGATTGTTTAATGCTCCAGAGCTTGCACTCCCATTATATCAAAAAATAAGAGTAGATTTGTGAAGTTCACTCTTTCCAAACAAACCTGCCTGAGCATTAAGTCCCATTTTGCACGCACTCATCGTCAAATCATTATTTTGATTGGAAAAACCTTCTGCCTCCTTTCAAGACTTCAACTGGCTCCTCTTTGCATCTCCATCGCCATGGTCTTGGTGATGCTCGTTGCATTACATGCAATTTTCTTGCCTTGACAAATCCTGCCAGCATTGCCAAAATATTTCATTTTTAAGAACAAAAAATCATAGTTGGTCCAGTTATTTGTGGGTAGATCTTGCCTGTCCAAGTCCATTTGTCAAGAGTATCCTTATTTTCATAGTGTCAGACCTTAACCTCGAGTTCACAAGCTATTTATTCCTCTCATTTATATATTTATTTATTTATTAGGTAGTCTGGAAGACATTTATTTCTGCCTCGTGGGGTGGCATTCGCTGTATGCCCTGATTCTGGTCCCCTTGGGCAGTTATTGACAGATGATTCATAGGAGGGAAGGGAAAGCTTCATGGTGCCCAACAGCAGGAACATTCCTTAAATGTGGAATGGTCCTCCGATTGGAACAGGTAGGGACAATCCAGAGGCCACGGGCACATTCCCAGCTCCGTTGGTCTCTGTTTGAATGACTTTTGGTGAACACTTACAGGAACATCCCTTCCTGCACTCCTCTTTGGGGATCAATCTTTCCATCTGCAAAAGAAAACCTTCCCAAATCTCATGGCAACTCACCAAGGAGCAAGACTTACCCATCTAAGATATATTTCTGTTATTCACTTGGCCAGTATTTCTCAATCAGAAACACTAGGACCTAAATTTGGATGCTCCTAGATGAGCTTTTCTCAGGATTCCTCCGTCCTCCACCCGTCTCCGAAGTCACGTACACAAATTCATTAGGAAGAACAGCGGATCCAATCAAACCCCAAACGCAGCAAGGATTAAAGGGAATCAGCGCGAACGGCAAAACATAAATCCAACCTCATGGGAAATCAAGGGGTGATGTCAGCACAAAATCAACGGGTAAATCTTGGCTGATGCCTTTCACCTGGGAAATGAGCAAAAGGGCTTTGAAAAGCAAAACGTGGTTTTGGTCATTTTGTAAAAAAATGCAATGGCTGCAGCTTAGATGCATCTTCTGGATGCAACGTAGGACGAGGTTGTGCTCGTCTGCGAGGGGATTTTTCCAAGCGATTTTCCCAGTCCGGAGTGTGCAGGATTCCTCTGCCATGGGCAGAAGCATCATCCCTGCTCCAAGTGGCTGGATGTACATGGAGAGCATGGAATTGCTTTAACCAAAACGCCGTAGGAAACAACAGAGCAGACAAATCTCAGTGCCCTTTGCAGAAGTGCCTCCTCCAGGCTTGAACATGTCATTTGCCTCCATTTCGAGCCTGTTTTTCCTTTAATTGTGTGCGGCTCAAGAGGGTATCGAGGCTGCTGTTATTAATGCAAACAGGAGCCCGATGCGATTCAGTGAATGTATCTTTTTCTCCCCGTCCTTTAATGTTTAAAATGACTGACTGCAGACATTATTGAGAGTTAATGGGATAGATCGCATCTCGCCCACGCTGGAAGGAATCCGGTGCAATTCCATCGGCTTCAAGGTCAAGGAAAACGGCAATCTCGGATTCCATCTTTACAAACCCAAAGCTCTTCATGGCTCTGCTGTCTGCAGCTTTTCCAGCAGCTGCAATCAGGATCTAATTAATAGAAACAGAGCAGAGCCCCAGGCAGGACTCTAATGTGGAGTTGCATCATTTTGTGCTATTCCTGCTCCATGTATAAATATATTTTATGGAAACTCAGGCTCTCCAGATATTGTAGTTGGAAGAGCCCATCCTAATTGCTTAAATGACCCAGTGAGTGCCACATTAAGCCCGTGCCAGCCAGAATTGCATGGAATAAGACACAACATCCAGTCCTCTCAAATCGTGTCCGCCTCTTTGCAATCCTTCCAGCCAACGGGAGGATGGTCCTGGCCAAAAAACAGTCTCTTTTTCTCTGCTTTCAAACACTAGATGAATCTTCCTTTGGTTTTTCCCAAGAGGTAGATGTCACATTTCAAAACATGCTTTTAAAGCAGGTATAATTAACCCTCAGCCAAAGGATGGCAGGCGCAGAAATTAGCCACCGAAGCAGTAAAAATGGCATTTTAGAGCACGCTGGAGCTCCAGCCCTCCCCTCTCAGCATGCAGCTACAGAAAGAAGAAAAAAAGGAAGAAAGAGAAAGAAATGCAATTATAAAAATGAACTTTTCTTCAAAAGATGAGCGGGCCGTGAAGAGGAATCCTCCTTTGGACATGTGAGAGCTTCAAAAGGAGGAGGAATTAGTGCTGACAACTCAATAAAGTAGCCATCAATTATTTAAAACGCCGTGGCTTGTCTCATGCAGCACTTCTGATTAGGAAAACAGTTCAAAAACGGGAAATTATTCTTTCTAAGGGAAATGGGGCCCAACTTCAAATGCCAGGAGGGAAAAAAGAAGGAACGTGGCTTTTGGTGAGCCCAATGAGAATGGGGGAATGTTTTTCCTCTCGGATCATCTATAAAGTGCATTGCATGAGTTTGCAGTGCAAACTGCATTCGGTTTTCAGGAAGCAAACCAGGAGGAGAAGAAAATTCTGCACTATTGCAATGAGTGGACATTCAAAAAAGCCACTGCGAATGAGTCTCAGTTAAGTTTTCGTAGTGAAAATAGAGCTTTGGAAGACAATTCTGGAGGCCTTTTGGGTACAGAACGACATGTAGGTCCCCTTGAGTGCAGTTTATCACACTTTGCTGTTGTATCTGCTCCCAAGTGAATGCTGAGAGCTGGGCACTGCAGATAGATAGGGTCATGCGTCACAGAAATGACCACAGAGAAATCAAAGCACTGGTTTAAATGTAAGAAATACCTAGGGGAGAAAGGTAGCTGGCAGGAGAGAAGCAAGGCGGAGTGAAATGTTGCTTTGGAGGTTACTAAATCCAAGTCTTGACACTTCCATTCCCAAATGACCCCTTAAGAAGGCGGCTCACGAGTGCCCCAGCATCCCAGGGACACGGTGGACATGGTCTTCCCTGTCAAGGAGTCGGCACGTTCAAGGTTACAAATGAGAAATACGTCACTTAATCTTTCAATAAATGGGAGTACGGCCGAGGCAAACGGTTTCTGCTCCAGAGTTGCAAATATCACACAGAATTCCAGAATGGTTGAGGTTGGAAGGGATCTCTAGGGATCATCTAGTCCAACCCCTGCTCCAGCAGGGACACCCAGAGCAGGAAATATCAGGGGCTGGTTTGGAGATTGGCCACATGGCCAAATGAAGATGTACAAGGGCAGTATTAGTGCTGAAAGCAGCCTGTCGTGCTGGCCGGCTAATTAATATAATCAATCAACAGGAAAGATTTGGGAAGAACCAAGCAGACAGTGCACAGAGTCCCTCTATTTGCCCTTAAAAAACCCTATTAACTCAGAAGAGAGGAGGCAAAAATCCACCCATTTTGATGGCTGTGGAGCCAGGATCAATCAAGCAGTCGCACAGGGATGTGCAGGGACACGGGCAGGACCCGCGAATGAGATGCTGACCTTGAAGACCAAGAAGACAGCGATATTTTTTGTGATTTCTCTCTATTTTGCC
Source organism: Crypturellus undulatus (assembly GCA_013389825.1). NCBI lineage: Eukaryota > Metazoa > Chordata > Aves > Tinamiformes > Tinamidae > Crypturellus > Crypturellus undulatus. The sequence goes on from VWPW01014134.1 coordinate 19,173, forward strand.
AGGTCGTCTCTACCGTGCGCGAACTGGAGAACATCTCTCCTTCCCTTTGGTTGAGGTCGCACTCATCCAACCAACAACCAGGAAAAGCAGGAGGGAGAGAGAAGACAGGGAGAGGCCAAGAGATCCTCTCCTCAGGGTCACCTTGGAGGTTTAATGCCACTTCTGCTTCCTAAGTTGATCCCACTGGTTTTCCGGCAATTTGTTGATTGTCGGCTGCTCTCCCTACACGAACCAAACCCCGAAGACATCTCTGATAGCCGGTAAAGTCAAATATACGTCAAAAAAGATGGGATTGACAGAGCGCTAACGCGGTGCGGTCCCCGTCAGCACATGTGTCACAAACCATCACGTCTCGCCCGCTCGATCCTGACAACTGGGTTGGTGGTGGCATTGCAAAGACCCAGTTTTAGAGAGAAAGCAGCATTAGGAAGTCCTTGAATAGCAGGTTTTCCCAATTAAATTACATTTTCACTTTGTCGCTTGATAAATATGGATGACAATATTGATCTTCTTGAAAACATTTAAGATCCGCTGATGAAAAAGGACAAAGTAGTTGCTGAGAAAGGCAAGATGGGGTGATATCCTTTTATTAACTGGTCCGTTTTTCCCATAATGTCTTTTTATTAGACTCGCTGATGCTCCATGGATACTTTCATGTCCGGTACTGTCAAGGCCATTGTGGCTAGACTGACCTTAATAGCACAAAAAAAGGAGGTATCCAATAGTGCTGGGATAATTTAAACAGGAAATCAAATAGAACCATAAATAGGAGTGCAGAGGTTGCGATCACTGGATCAGGATTTGTGCTTCACATCTAATGCACTTTACATAGATGTTCTGCTTGTATGCTACACAGGTCCATCAATGAAATATATAAAATAAATAAATAAAAAATAATATGTGATTTAAATGAAGGTTCTTGGTCTGTTCTGTAGATCAAAGACATGAAACATTGAAGGACAGTGGCCAAATCTGTGACTTGGGAAGTTCAGATTAGACCTAGAAAAAGGCTTTCTTGAGCTATTGGAGAGTTTCCATGTCTGGAAGCTTTCAAGACTCACTAGACAAAGCCACAGATGCCCTGATGCAGCACTGAGCATCGTTTGGCTCTGGGATGGAGGGTTAGCTCCATGAGATCACCCTCCACAGGTTCCTTCCAACCAATATTGTTACAATTTCACAATAATGAGCATGTAAATATTAGAAAAAAGTTATCAAAACCCTAAAAACAATAGTAATCCACTAGTTAGGAAGTTCAAACCTAATCTGGGCTGATATGAGCAAAACATTATGCTCATATGAGCGTTACTTGGCAAGGAGAAAAAGTGGAGCTAGAATTAGCATGATGTCAACCCTTGGGTAAAAGGACAGGGAAAATTATCCTGGATTTAGTGCTAAAAAAGCAGGTGTTATATGGATTCTAGCTGTCTCTTACACAAGATTGCACCTACTTATATAAAAGATATATAAAAGATATATAAAAGATTGAAGAGATTAACAGGTCACTCACTTTTCAATCCTGCAGCTACTGTTTCCTTCGGGTCAAACACGAGACACATCGACGGGACGTTTTGGGGAACCTGGCTTTGCTTTTGCACTTCTGGAGAGGAAGAAAACAATTGTGCCTGCAAGGGGAACTGCTCCTCGATGTCCTTATGCAACCTAAACCCATCGCCCACCCAGGTTTTATGGGACGGGCATGTAAAATGCAATTCTTAAAATAAATTGAAGCACTGCCATAACCGTTTGCCTACAGCTAGCAATTGCTTTTATAGAACTTACAACTCCGTGATGCGGAGGACTGGAGAGCTGCTCACGGCTTACATGGGAGTTTCATAACCGCTTCTGCAAAAGGCAGTAGCCCCATTAAACGTTTGAGAGCTTTCTAAAGAAATACTTTAATATTTCTAATATTAATATTTCTATTTAGTATTTCTAAAGAAATACTTAATGGGGTAGGGAAACTCAGATGCTCAAGGAGAGAGAATTTTGTCTCTTGTTTCAAAAGGAAAATCAGGATATGGGAAAATTAGGATGTTGGGTTTAATGGGAAAAGATGCTGCTGACTAGGTTAGTCAGGCTTAACCTCTCGATGTCTAAGTCTTCCCTCTTGTACCGTGGAAGTAGATAGGTTACATGGAGATGAAATCACCTGCAAAAGTGCTTAATTCTGCTCCAGACCCCATGTTGTCCCTGCAAGATGCCTGAAATAAAGGGACTCGAGCCATAGGTGCTCCCTCAACAAGTCACATATCTCTCAATGGGAAAAATTCAACTCAATCCATTGGTTCTACTGGAGATGTTTGGAGGCAAGTCCATGCCACTGCAATGATCTCTTTGAAAGAGCAAAAAATGAAGCACGTTGGGCTGGAGAGAGACCAGGAACGTGTTTTCAAGGCCAACAGTAGCAGTGACCAGCAAGCAGAAAGATTAATCACGTTGACATCAACTCTACTAGCGCGCTAGATGGGCTATAAAGAGCTGTCAAGCTGCTTGTAGCCTAATTTAATATTGATTTAAACAATTACAGCGTAAAGTTTAGTGCGGAATAATTGTGAAACAAATGAGTTGCACGCTTATTCGCTTACCATTAAAGGGAAGGGATTTGCAATATCTTACATTTAAGGGCAGAAGAATGAAAAATAAGACCTTCACCCTAGTTAGATATTTAAAACGAGTCACTACAATGTGTTTTTTTTTGCACAATCTTTACAGAAGCGGATGATTCATCTGTAGGAATATGATAGCACCGGGTGCTATAAAATCTCTTATCTACAAGCTAATTCATTTCAAGCGGTGCAAGGATCATTCGCATCAGTCTATATTTTCATTGCACCCATGCTATGAATAGGGTGAAGATTTCATCCAGCACCGTCAATGCAGAAATAGCCCTTTTTTTTCTTAAAAAGTAAAATCAATAGAATTATTTTAGGGAGCTATTTGGTTGACTTGGTTCAAAGAGGCAGCAATTTTTCTTCTCTTTCACAAAATTACCCATCTATAAAGCTGAGAACAGGCAGACCTTTTGACCACGTGCATTTTGACCAAGAATAATTTCAGTCCAGAATGATTTCCATTCATCATGAGAAAGGAATTACAGGAACTGGACAATAAAAATCCAAGCCATTCTGTTTCTTCCAGCCCAAATGTACTTTAAGAAAATGTATTGGTATAACAAATTTGCACGGCCACAAATGAAGCAACCGTCTACGTTATCTTGATAAGATTCCAACTGTGTAAGGGTAAAAATTTCAACAATCCCAATCCAAAGCTTTTGGGTTGATGTTATCATAAAATACTTCCAGCTCCCAATAGGCCGGGTGCCTGGGCAGACTGATTTTAGGTTCTTCCCCATCCATTTTAATTCTGATAAGCAGAAATAGAAGAAAAGCAAACAAAATACAGCACAGAATATACTAATTCTTCTACGTCTCTCAGAAGGAATTTGAGTTAGCACCTTCATTGCAGTCCTCAAACCATGAACAGGTACAATTTTGCCCTCTATCCTAACTCATATTTTTGATCTTCTGCTACTTTTCTTGCTCTAAACTGCCCTAAAATTTATTTTTTTCTATGCTGTTCTGGCTCCTGCCATCCCAGCTCAGCCACACATGGGACTTCTTGACCTACACAACTTCTTCTGCTCTTTCACTGGTGCCTCCAATCCTCTGTTGATGTTTCATTACCAATACTGCAGCATTCCTGCAGTATTCCTTGCGATTCCAAGGGAAAAAATGCCACCAAATGGGGCTTTACCTCATGAGAGGTCTCATGAGACACCCAGAATTAAGTTTTCTTGCAGAGATGCCCTATTCTCATCTTCTGTTGGGCACGCTCAGTGAATATCAAGGCTAAAACAAGGCTCGTAGTGGTGATTATTTTTAATAGATTGTATTCTTCCTCTTCTCTGCTAGGCAGTAGTGTTTGGAAAAGGCTGTTAATGCTTTTCTAGTTGATGTGAAGGTGGGAGTTCAGAGTTTGCTGCTGCAAAACATGGTTTTAACTTGTGGAAATCTAAAGAACGTGTCTGCTGCTCTGAAGTTTTCCTCCAGAATCCAATTTTGCTTTGCTTCTCTAAGAACCATCCCATATTCAGACCACTCAGATGATAGACACAGCATTTGTAAGTGTTTACACCCGCAAAAACCCAAATAATAGCTATTATATATATATGTATTCCAGATGTAAGTAATATAGTAATAGAAAGTGAAGTATAAATCTTCGGAGACACACATTATTCTCATTACAAATACTTATTCACCACTGAGGATCCCATTTTATAGATGTGAGGAGCAAATTCAAAAGGTTAAAAGACCCTGACTCATAGCACAGCACAGGTTGGTTCATTCCTTTCAACCTTGTGCACTAAACAGGACAATAGAAGTTTCTTTGAGGCTTCTATATTGTTCTGTTACATATTTACTATTAGAAATGCACTTATCCCTATTATTATTAGTCCTTATTATAGCTTAAAATGAAAGGAAGCTGTTCCAATAAGACACTTACATGTGTGCACTGATATCAGTAGAGAAATGACTGTTCTGGAAGCAAATGTTGGAATAAGTTATGGATTTTATGGGGACAAATTGTGGCAGTCCCAATGAGCTACACAGGGAACAGACAGGCAGTGAGGAAGGTTTCTCAGCTCCTACCTGCAGAAGGGGCCTCTGCACACCCAGGACCTTCATGGTATCCGCGTTAGCCAGGATTTTGAGCGGATCGGAGGCCTTGGTGACTCCCTCGATCTCCTTGTTGATCTCAGCGAGGACCTGGTTGAGGAAGATGTTCTTGATGTACATGGTGAGGAACTCGCGCAGCGGGCACTGCTTGCTGGGGCCGAGCTCCATGGCGTGCTCGATCTCCTGGATAAACCTGGAACACAGAAAAGGGAGGAATCCCATGGAGTTAAACATTCCAGATGCTCTAAGGGGGTCGGTGCTGCATTTTGAGCTCCTGCGTGTCCAAGTCAAGCCCCAATAGCGAGGGGATCCGTGTAGACTGCAGCGACCTGAGGCAGGAAGGGTAGAAAATGCCTTTAAAATGGCCTTTAAAACACATATAAAACAGTCAATTATGAAGGACAAACACCGGCAAGGGCTAAGAATCCAGAGTCCACACACGATTCCTGCATTATCCAACCAAATATCACAGTGACCTATTGAGGTGACTGGAGAAGTCACCAAATAAAGTGACACCTCCGTGCTATGTCGGTATCATACTGTGTTATGTGCCCTCGTATTATATCTTTATTATGCTCCATTGCTTCATACCATCATCCCAGTCCTGCATATGCAGAGCAGGATGCTGATTCTAGGAATATTTTAACACAAAATGTTTGCCATCTCCTCCTGCAAAATATCTTTATTTTAGTAGTGCCATCTGCTTCCCAGACAAGAGTTTCTTTTAGAAATTACCTCATTATTTCTTTAGCTCATATCCGAGACAACAACGCTGGCTTTGCTTTCAAATTGGTATAGATTAAAAAAAAAGAGAGGAATTCAGTATCAGGAGTTATAGTGGCTTGAGATGCTCTGGCTCGAAAGAGAGAAAATGGGTATGGCATTTACATTGCCTTATTCATCAGTGCGAGTGCTTTGCAATTTTTAGTATTTCATTTAACCTGGTCAAGCTGGGAGTGCTTTTCTCCTCGTTTTGCAGATTAGGAGTGGTGGAAGCAAGTGTTCGAACCCGAATCTCCCACTATTTGCCTTAAAACCTTCCGCATCCCTCAAAGCCACTTCTTCCTCAAGGGGAAAGATTTTTTTGCAATGAAGACGTTTCTAAGAGCTCCGATGCACTTAGTGGTTATTAGACATGCCTTAACACTAACCGTGTTCCCAAACACTCCAACGAGGGCTGCTTAATTGCCCGTAATTTTCTGCCTCCACGTTCAGCGCTTCAGAGGAGGCACCTTCCCTTTGGAGGAAGAGGAGCTCCTGTTGATTTTAGCAGCATGATTTCTTCCCAATCTAAAGAATTTGCTCCTTAAATCCTCTGAAGACTCAAACTATCAGTCTCCGAGGCCATCTCCAAGGGATATTTGGAAATAATAGACCTCATGTCACCGGTTTCTGCGGTGACAGTCACTGCTGTCCTTATGGGAACGCTGCCAAGGTGGATGGGACCACACTCAGCTCTGACTTCCTGCATCTTTTGATGCTTTCCGATAAATCTGCAACATTTGGTACTCTTTANAGGAGCTCCCGTCGATGATGATTGCATGAAGCAGCATGATTTCTTCCCAATCTAAAGAATTTGCTCCTTAAATCCTCTGAAGGCTCAAACCATCAGTCTCCGAGGCCATCCCCAAGGGATATTTGGAAATAATAGACCTCATGTCACCAGCTTCTGCGGTGACAGTCACTGCTGTCCTTATGGGAACGCTGCCAAGGTGGATGGGACCACACTCAGCTCTGACTTCCTGCATCTTTTGATGCTTTCCGATAAATCTGCAACATTTGGTACTCTTTAAGTTTACTCACCCAGCACTTCTGACCTGCAGAACGTGTTTAAATAGGGGGAAAAAGGAGTTAACTCTTCTAACACCTGCACTAGGGAGATAAATAGCATTATACCGCTGTCAGGTGGGAGAAGTGAGACGGTGATGTGAATTTGGAACGGGTATTTTCAGTGAAGGGGACAACTCACACTTTGAAATATTAATTAATAAATAATAATTAAAATTGCTAAGGCAACACAAGCAACCTAAAACTTGCATTAGGAGAATGGCCCCAAATGAGCAGCAAACTCGAGTTTCCTGCTGGGGAGACATCTCTGAAGGCACCAGAGCTGCTGACCTGGGCTAACTTCTTGTCCTGAAACAACCATATCGTGAAACAACCATATCCTGATGGTATTTCTAAGGCTTTGCCACACTAGCAACTAAATTGCTTGCACAAGGCCATTGGAAAGGTCAGCGTTAGAGAGGGATAATCAAGAAATTTTGACTGTCATTAATCACCATCTCAGATCCCTTCCAAAGACTTGTGCCTTAATCACCCACCGGCTTTATCTTCATTAGAGAACTGAGTCATGGTGCTCGGCACGGTCTAATAGAACTTAATTTCTTGGCATAAACAAGACAACAGGCTCATTTAATACCGGCAAGGATCAAGAACGTATCCTTATTTCACTTGATACAAACCATAAGGTAATTGCAGATTACAGGGAGGTTGTTAGATAGCAACGACGCCAGGAGAAGGGATTTTAGGAGTGCTCAGCAACACTTGTGATAAAGAGTAAATGGTCAAGAGCTTAGAAAGCAGATTTAAACTTGATATCGGGAGAAAGTTATTAAGAATGAAGCTGTGCAAGGCATGGAGTGCAGGATACTGATGAGAGAGACCTCAAGTTTGGATGCTCAGGGATAGTCTGATTAAATGATAATGGGTATGAAAGACAATTTCTGAAGTCTTCATTTAATGGAAAGATCTTTACTATAGCAAGTGGTTGAGGAAAGGAAAAGAGAAACTTAGTGTGGACCTCAGAGCCTCTCAAAATATTCCCATTTTACTCATATAACCATCCATGTAACCACCGAGATGTCAAAAAAGCAGCCTGACCTATGACTAGATGTCAATACTGACATCTGTATGCAAAACGGGGTAAGAAATCACATTTTGATCAAAGAGCCACCTATAAAAATGCATTAAAAGTAAAAGCAGTGACAATATTAGCGCTTGAATAGAGCAAAGCAGAGCACCGGAGGCATGTGCCACATAAAGGTTCAAAGGGGCTTTTGGACATATATTTATATGCATAAATCCAAATTATGGGGGAAAAAACATGCGGGAAAAGTGCTTTGTCATTGTATCCTCTGCTATTTTCTTTTCACTCTCCAAAGAGTGAAATTCAAGCTACAACTCACTGCANCGCTTGAATGGAGCAAAGCAGAGCACGGGAGGCACGTGCCACATAAAGGACTCTTCAAAGGGGCTTTTGGACATATATTTATATGCATAAATCCAAATTATGGGGGAAAAAACATGCGGGAAAAGTGCTTTGTCATTGTATCCTCTGCTATTATCTTTTCACTCTCCAAAGAGTGAAATTCAAGCTACAACTCACTGTAAAAACAGGCTGTAAAGAAGGGCCTCGGAGGGACTGCTTTGATTCACATGCCATTTGCTTTGATTATTCTGCTAGAAAAAGGACGATTCTGTGGTAATTTACTAGCGGTGTCTGCAACGGTATCAACAACCTCATTTAAAATCATCTCTCCCCGGCACCCGAAAGCTGAAGAAAAGCCCAAAAAGGGTAAGACCCTGCAGGGAGGATTCTCCAAATGTGTGAAAATGAATCACGTGGCACTTTTCGGAGTGCAAATTCCCCTAACGCGGAGCAATTACATTTATTTAACATAACCACGAGAGCTGTCGACCTGCAAGACGCTGAGATGGTTTCTTGGAATAAAAATGCCAAGCGAAGTGGCCCGATGGATTGTTGATGATGGTCATTGGAGATAGGAATGGGAATTATTGGAACATCCAGAGGGGATAGCAATGATCCTGAGGACACTTCTAAAAAGGATGGAGTTCTTGAGGACAGATGGGGAAAAAGAAGACAAAAAAAACCCAAAAAACAGAAAATCTGCATCTTATATTGAATCCAGAGCCTGCATTTCCAAAGTGGTGCACAATTTTTAACTTGTTTTATCTTCCCATGAAAGCATTTGAGGTGATTTGTGCCTACAATTAAGCATTCCCCTTAGACAGAAAAGCACTCTCGGTGAAATGAGGTATCTTTTGGCAAATGACAGTCGTTTGGATTTAAAAAAAAAAGGAATAAAAAATAGGCAAGCCATTTCAGCAAATTTAATCCATTCTAACTCACAACTTAATTGCACACGAGGACTGTCTTACCTAGGCTGAGAGCATATAATAAAAAACATAAAACCTAAAAAAGTGACATGGATTGATTTAGAAACCTACAAATCTCACCCTCCCTCGGCTTTCTTCTGCCTTCTCGGTACAAGATTTCTTACAAAATAACATTAAAAGAAACTGCAGAGAAGTCACTGAAAGTGCCTAACATCAACTTCTCTTTTTCTTAATGATGATGTTAATAGCATCTGAAATTCCCTCCTCAAACAAATGAATGGCAGCCAAAAAATAAGATATTCCAACACCTTAGTAAGATGTTTTTACAGACGTTCACCCTGAATTTACATTTCAGCACGTTTGATTTTTCTGTGATCCTAAACTGCTCTCTCGCCCTCTTAGTGATTAAAATTTCAAGTTGCCAGAAGTAGCATTTTGGCAAGCTTAGACATGGTGAGGAAATGGCAGGGAAATAGCAGAAATCCTTTGGACTGGATCCCTACCATGGACAGAGGAGTAAATTGCAAACTAAAACAGAGGGGAAACACCCAAAACTCCAAGTTCTTGAGGCTCTGAAGACACGTTTGAGCTCAGATAGATGCCTAGAAGACCCCAGGTTGTCCACTTGTGCAGTAGGAAGCCAACGTATCCAAACCCAAAGGGTTTCAGGAGATGGTTGGTAGATGGGACAGCCAAAGGCTACCTTTTTCCACCCAACTCTTTGACATCCAGCAAGGCACAGCTCTGATATCCGTATTTACTGCAACGGTGACAATATGGCCAAGCAGGGAGGTGATTTGAAGTGTCATGTCCCACCAAATTGGATGCCCTTGTGGGTCGCTTGCTTTGAAGTAGTTGTTTCAGTGATGGTCCCCAAAATGATCTAGCTGGAATAAGTTGGACTAAGGTGCAATAAAACCTCTTTTTGGTCCATTCTTTAGACTACTCCATCCTCTCCTCTCTTCTCTGCCAAAATGAGATACACAGATGCTCCTGCGGTGCCAAAAGGTACCAGTTATCACACATGGACACCATATATTAAATTAAATTCAATTATAACATCCGCCATGGCAACCAGAGCAGAGATCGTCCGTCACTGCGGATCAATCAGGCAGGTACTAAAGTAACAGAACACAGAGGATTTTTGCATAAAACTAGACCACAAGGAGTTATTTTGCTTACATTATCAGCTACTTTGAATGGATATTTCTTGGAGGAACGTGTAGGTGATAAATATCTTGGTTGTACACATGATAACACTGCGGTTGCTGTAAGAAGTCAATCTTGAGGCAGCCACATGCAGGGGACAAGAGCGGGAAGGAAGCTCTTCTCCAGGTGCCCCAAAATATGATTAAAATAATAATTATAATGGTGTATATATATATAACATATTATAATAATAATTAAAACTGTATATATTTAAATTATGCATTTTAAAGAGGATAAACAGCTATGAGATGCTCACTGGAGATTCAGCTCTGCTAACTGTATTTAAAATCTGACCAGCTTCCCCCGAGGCGAAAAAAGATATTAACTTCCTCCTATTTTAAAATATACTGGAGAAAACAGCCAGGAAAGTAAGATTTAATGAAAAATGACAAGTGTTAACTGAGAACAACAACCTCCCCTTCATTGACAAGAAATAGCTGTTTTGGGTAGTTTCAAGGTTTCTGGGTATGCCCCATAGAGCTGGCAGCTTTGGCACTGGTCTATGAGAAAGCGAAGAATTTTATTTTATTTTTTAATGAAAAATAATAAAAATAAATCAAGAGCCTTAAAGAATCTCTTTGTGCTCTGGGTGCTCATCCAGGAGATTTAGGTAAATAATCTTTCCTTCCCTATACAGGTGTAATGGAAGAATAAATATGTCCTTGCTTTGGAGATGCTCGGATGCTGTTCTGGACAACACACACTCATGCTCATAAAGAAATTATGATTTATCAAGCAAATAGTACTAAAAACATTCCCTGCTTAGGGCTCATGTAACGCCCCAAAACCACTGCTTTCTGAGTTGGCACTTTATTTCAGGACAGAAAAAGTGCAATTTCTATGGATGTCTCCAGAGGGAAATATCAGCTTGCATTTGGACCTCAAGGTGCAGAGCTACAAGTGTTTAGATCCAAGGCTTCGAAATGCCTCTCTGTTGCCTGATCTCAAAGTTTTGCTATTGCAGGATGCTTTTAGGTCCTGGCAGTCTCCAAAAGCCTTGGTTAACCATTGCTGCCTCAAGTAAATATGTTTTTTCTGCTCCGTTTTAGGGTTGGGGAACCTGCTGAAAAGCCTCCTTCCTCATATTTTATTTTCACCTTATACAGAACAAGCTGGCATGACTTAAAACCATTACTGAGGAAATGAAAGCTGTGAAATGGATATAAATATGGTCATCCCGGGCAAAATACAGGGAAACATACTGTGCAGTGCTACGTTGCATCACACAGAAATGGAGACACTGCACTTCATGCCGGGTCGTGTCCTTGCAAGGATGTTATTTCCCCTTCTGAAGATGGAACATGGTGCCACGGGTCTGAATTTGGTATTTATAGAGCTGGGAAACCCAAGAGGGATCCTCCAGGAGCAAACACAATCCTGCTGCTTGTCCTTCGGGCCCAAGGGGATGAGTAACTCGGGTGTGAGAGCCTTTGATATCAAGTTCAGCCTTTGATGAAGATGGACCCGAAACGAGAATCATGAGTCCAACCACAGCTCCAGGCCAGCGAGACTGAGCAAAGAAGCCTTGTTGGTCTCCTGCAACGAAAACAGGTCATTGTTTGGCCTCTTCAATTCCTTCTCAATGCTCCTGCGAGGAAACAGTGGAAGGACCTTGGGCTTTGGAGGAATTTATTCATCCTAGAAGCAAGACATTGCAGAGAAAGCCATAAACCTTCTCCCCAGGAGCACCTTGTTGGTTGAGTCTGTGAGCGCAACACGGGCCACCAAAGCAAGTCTGGGGCTCCCCATGACAATAACCGCATGGACTCCACTTGCCTCCCTGGAGATATATGACCATCCACGTAGCTTCTTCTGCATGTTTGTGAAGGCCTTTTAGATCAGCTCGAAGAAGCAAACCAGCCCCAAACCCAACGGAGGTCGAGCAGAGCTGTCCAGCTGCCCCCACGTTATCCTACTGCTTCACTGATGGGGATGATAATCCAAAATGACCACTGAACTAAATTACCCGCTGTCGATCCATTTGTAATTTAAATCCAATTCTGCAGAAGCCGGAAGATAAATGCACTCAGCACGGTCAATCAATCTCCCTCGCTACAGAAGTTGTGCAGTGTATTTATTTTACGTGAACCCGGGGCATAGGGAGGCTTAAAGGCAGGTGTGGAGCCGGGCAGGAACGGTCAGGACCGGGTGATCCCGTCACTGCTCCGGGTTTAACTCACTCTATGAGCAACTTTTTGCTTTTCACATCGTGACTTCGCTACTACTGACTAGTTTGGCACTCTGCAGGGTAGAAAACACAGATGGTTTTGCCTAAATGGTATTGTAAATTTGAACAAATTTGCGCATCAATCCTAAACAAATCCCTCCTTACCTCTTAGGAATATTGGGAAGTTTCCTTAAGTGCATATAAAATCCAAAATCATGCATGAATGGAGACGTTGACAGAGCCAAAACATACAGCCATCCCATTAGACGGAGTCATTGGAAATAGGAACCTTGCTAACTCTAACTTTCCCTGTTATTCAACCTTATTTATTTTAATATTTCGGCGCATTCACTTTGTCGACCATCCCTCAAATACTATGATAAAAGAATCAGCACAGAGATCTGCATCTTCCAAACACAACAGCCTTTTAAAAAAATAACTTATTATTCGCATTATTTTTAAATCTGATCTGGTGGCACATTCTTCGTGCTCAAACCCCACAGCTCTCAATCTGCTCCCTGCAAAAAGCAACATATGCTGCCTATAAATCTTTAAAATGGCTCTATTAATAGAGGAGCCGCGGTGACAGCTTTATAAATGGGCACCATCTTTATGCAAACTGTTTTATTAGATTGCATTATAATGATTTGTAATGAGAAGGCAAGGATGGATTTGGACCGGATGGAAACTCGGAGGAACTCCAGGCAGTCCGAGGTTTTGGAGAGAGTGAATTGCGCCTGCGCTTGCAACAACACACGCAGCTGCATTAGTTTTGCTGCAGTTTTCTGCTCCTCCTGCTCCTTTTTCCAATCCGTCAGCAAAATGTCTAATAAATGGCTTGGTGTCTCCCAAGCCGATTGCTTCCCATTCGGGATGCACCGATGGACCATTAACTAAGCAGGTGGGTGGCTCGGTCCTTCAGCTGCCGGAGGGGCCACCCGTGTGTCGAATGTTGAGTCAGATGGTCCTCCAAAAACTCATTACAGCACATGGAAAGCCCAATCCAAGTTTGTTTTCCAACCGGGGCAGCTGTGGGATTGGATCCTTATGAATCTACTCTTTCAGGGACAGACCTGCTCTCTTTGCACACCCACAGCACTGTCCTATCCATGCCAGAAGGAACCACCACCCAAGAGGTCTATGAGAGAAGGACCAAGGAATGCCCCATGCAGGGCTCATCCGTTAACCTTGCGACATTCTAATGCTCAATCCATCCCAGTAAAGATTTGGCCTTGAAATACATCAGATGTAGATGAACAGTTATGTGCGACTCAGATAACTGCATCTGTAAAGAGCAACTCCTCAAACGAGGTAGATTTTGATAGTGAGGAAACCTAAGTTTTGTGTCTAGAAGCCAAAGCGGAGAAAGGAGTCAGAAAGAGAAGTTATAAATACAGCAGGACCCATTTGCAAGCCTAAACTCAAAGAAACTCTGTCATTAAGTGAAGAACAAAGCAGATTCCAAGATCATTCCCACGTATCTTATGATCTAGCTCATGAATTTGGATAGAAACAAGTTTGAGTAATCCTGTGCAATCTGTGATCCAGGAAAAGCCAGATTCCCTGGTTATAACACACCTGGTGAGGAAAACTTGATTCCCCAAAATATTGGGGTAAATAAAATAAGTGGATCTTGGAAAGAAGGAAACTGGCAAAGTGTAGCCGATAGCTGAACACATGGGAACAGGCTATACGCATGCAATAGCTCTAGAAACAAGACCATAAAACACTTTCCAAGGAGACCTCGAACATCCAGACCACCAAAAAGCCTGATCTGTTAATGAGAGAATCAGAGCCAGGGAGCCTGTGTTGGAACAACCTGGGTTTTTCTCCTGCTTTCTTCATCACCGAGCATAAAAACTCCCTTGGCAGCTTGAAGAGCATCTACTTCTGCCATCTCATTATGGACAACAACGTCCCGAGGGCACCAGAAAGCAAAAAAAAACGGGGCTGCAGCCAGGGGAGGGATGACTGCACTAGGAGGCAGCAGCATTAGTGTGCTGAGCCACTTGGAGCAGGCAACTTTACAGCTCTTTAATGAGGATAACGATTTTACGGCCTTGGCTTGAGGGAAAAACCACAGTCATTAAGTACAGCAACATCTTTGCTAAATTGTTCTGTTCCTTACTGATTAAGGAGTATCTGTATTCTGTAGGACGCCTGTCTTTTTGCCTGGTTTTGCTTCTTCTGAGCACGAACGCTGCAAGCCCAGGGCCACATCAACATTAGCAGCGATCGGGTAAATAAATATGAAGCCTCCCCTGAAGCTCGGTGTTGTAATGACGACCTGTTGCTCTGCAAAGGGAATTGAGAAGCAGGGAAAGGTGATGGTCTGACAGGAGGGAATTCTCTCCTTGGGGAGTTGCCTCATGTTGAGATGTGTTGCCCCATGTGTTGCCCCATGACCAGATGTGCTGGCTCCTTCTGTGCATCTCCACTCTGACCCTCGAGGAGACCCCAAATACTACAGTAAATTCAGCTCCTAATATTCATCAATTAAGGGATCAAACAGCCAAGTAATGATGATTTTACTGCCTTGAGCAGGAGCAACCTAGAGGGATCCGAACTGGATCCCGAGGGATTTGTGTGCAGAGAGCCATGATCTCAGATGCCATCGGGTTGGGTATGGATTTTAGGGTTGGATTGGGTTGGATTTTAGCTGTGCTTTGTAGTCCAATCATGCTGAAATTATGAGACAAGATTATCCGCAACGCTAATTCCTTTTATGTTTATATTTATGTGCAACCCTGGCGCAACTACTTTACCTTCTCACCGTCTCCAGGCACACACCACCATAGAGGAAGGCTCAAGATCCTGCCCAATCTGGTGCCAACCACAGCCACGTCCCCACTGATAAGTCACAGCTCTTTGCACGGGAACACAGAGATCCCATAATAAACAGCAGCCAGCACAAACACATTGCACTTTTGAGATCTAGATGACAAATCAAGGCAGCCTCCACGCAGCTTCGCCCTAATCACGTTCATTAGGAAGTTGGCAGAGAAACTTAACTCAATTGGGGCACACTAATTTCCCCATTTAGGAAGGCAAGAAAAAGCGATCAAAGAACCAGCTGTGCTGCAGGCTCCAGTCATTAATAAGCAGCCACCTTGTCTGCCGAGCCAACGCCGCGGAAAAAAAGGCATGATGCAAAGTTTGCCACATGCCCTTGAAGGTATTTACGGAAGGGAAATTGCAGCACAAGTTCAGCAGCCGCCGCAATTTATCCCAAGGGCTGTGCTGAGGCTCATTGGGTTCGTTTTAGGAGAAACGCTTGCAGAAAATGTCGCAGAGAATAGAAAGAGCATCCAGAGAAAATCCAGATGAAAACCAGGTATTTTTGACTTGTCTCCGATCATCCATCTCAGGCAGCATTCAGGGGTCAGGCCAAGGTGGTAACTGATGGTTAGGAAGGAAACGGATCCTCATCCTAAGAGCCCTGAGCAACAACTGCTGCCGGAGGCGCTGCACAAATCACCCCGTGTATCTCCATTACGGAGCTCATCCCTCTTTTCCAAAGGCTGAGGACACCCGCTTCGATGCCCTCCACAATTTATGGCGCCAGGAATCCCACTAACTAAACCAATTCCCTGCACAGCCCTGTTTTTGTACATGATTTTATGTTTTAGCCCCAATCTTAAAGAAATGGAAACGAGGAACTGCTGGTAGATGATGTGTGGTACCCCAGACAGATCCTTTCTGCCCCAGACAGGGCGATCCTTAGGAAAGAGAAGTGATTTATTAGTCTAATAAAGTGAGCAAAACTGCTGGAAAGCACTGGATAAACATACACGGGTTGTACTGTCATTGGGAAAACTATTTTCTGACTCTGGCCCACATCATTTTATGTTTTTATGGTGGAAGTTTTATTATCCTGTAATTAGTTTGTGCATATACAGTGCATGCAAAGCAACAGTTGGTCTTATAAACACGTAATTGTATAAGATGGTATCAGAACAGTTTGAAGAGCACCAAAACTCTGGATTACAGGCTATTGGATTAGAGAAACCAACATTTTAGAGTGCGAAGCAATAATCTTCATGCCCAAATGCAGAACTGTCTATTCAAAACACACTTTGGTCAGTGACAACCAGCTCCTGTCACGGCCAGCCTGGAGGAGCTAGAGATCTTGTGATAAATAAAATAATAATAATAATACAAAAAACACATTTACTGGTTTACAAGGATGTTTCTTACAGCAATAGAGGCAGCATCGAGTCTGAACTTTAAGTCACCGCACATATTAAAGTCCCGCAGGGCAGGATATTATCTCCAAGTGAGTCCAGTGAGCTCGGGAAGATGAAATAAGTGGGAGAAAATAGGGAGAATCGAGGAGACATCATCCTTACAAAACACGGCTGCATTTTCCTGTAAAATCGTGCGGGCTAAGTGCATTGTAAACCGTGCTCACTCTCTTCGTGTTCCTTTCTTGCAAACTCGCACTTTTCCAATTATCAAAAATAGGTAAAATGGGTAAAAAGGACAACTAAAGGAAGGCGAACAATGAAGACTCCACGAGTTCCTGAAAAGGGTGGATGTTACAGCAGCTTTATTTGGGATATTTTTTTTTCACCAATTTTCTTTTCCTCTATTGTAAGAGCAGGAATCAGGAGTATAATACTCCTTCCAGCTCAGGCAGCTCATGTGAATCATTTCAGCCTTCTGTATTTCATCTTTTTCTCCGCAGAAGAGTGTGAAAAGTGCTTGAAGACTGTGAATAACAACTCAAGTGGGGGCTGCGAGATTCCTCCTTGTAAAGAAAAACATTTTCAGAGATCTGAGGTGTCGTGTACAAGACACCTTAAAAAAGACCTGCTCTCACAAAGTGCCTAAATCTCCCGTATTTTGAGGATGAGGCTTTCTGGGAATTCAGTGCAAAACACCAGAAATCAAGATGTCCCCAAGTACAATCTGCTTTTGAAAGCAGACGCTAAGGCACTTTGCCAGCGAGATCTTTACATGGAAAACTCTGACTGAGAAGATGCCTTTTCTGTTTCACCCCCTGCAGCTGTAAATTTCATGTTTTTTGCAAAAATCTCCAGGAATTTATGCTTCCAGGAAAGGGAAGCAAGTTAGGAGCTGTGGTTAGGAGCTCACAAGGAGCTGCTGACCAGCATTGAGCTAGTTGGTCCACTCAGAACAACTGCAAGGGCTGCAGCATCTCCAACTTGATCTACTGAGACCAAATGTGCATTTTTCACAGGGAAAATAAAGTGGACGAACACATCTCTTCAGTTTTCCTCACCTTCTATGGTCTCTTTTTGGACATTTATAATTGATAAGTGAAACAAAAATCACAGCAAAAAATAGCGGCTTTCATCCCTTCTAGCAGTATAATAAAAAAAGGTGAATTAAAGAGACATTATTCCACAAAGACCAAGTATGGATAGCGATACCATTTGTTTCTTAAATACTTATCTCAAAATAAAGGCTGCTGTTATGTACACAACACCATAACTGGACTTGACACACAACATGGCCTGTCCTCAACATTATGAATGAGTCAGACTCAAGTGAAGTCAATATAAAATTTGTAAGGATCAGAAAACAGGCTGTTTACATTCTTCATTTGCTTTCCTATTCAGATTTTTGAGTTGTCTCAGATGCATTTTCCAGCTGACTTCCAAAGGCATCAAAATCACAAAAAAACAATATTGCGCTGATCTCCTAAGGACCCAAGTTTTCAGTGTCCATCCACCCCAATTTCCCATGAAATGTTCCTTAACTTGCCACAACACCCAGACAACGGAGCAGGATCCCCCTCCCAATCCTAATAAACAGTTTATTCCTTTCTGATGGAAACAAGGACACCTCTCTCTGCTGGCATCTCTATAATCTCTGGCGTTGCTCAGCTGCCGCATTTCATTTTTTGGAAAAATTAAGAGTTACAAGGGATAATCTCCCCAGTGCATCCGCGGAGAGGATCTGATCTTGAGTGGGGCAATAAAATTGCAGCAGCACACGGTACATCTTAACTTAAATCTTCACTTAACGCTATATGAAGTGCATTAAGGTATCTCTGGATTTTCCATCTCCTTTCCTGCAGATTAGCAGGGCTTATCTCCCTGCAGACTGCAGGGTACACGGCGTTCGCAACATCCCGATGCGGCGGTCGTGGAGGAGCCGGGCGAGATGCCCTACAAAGAGAAGCAGGAACCGAAAGGAACCGGAGAGCGAAAAAATACACGGAGCATCGATGGTAACGCACTCAACATACCCGTTTCCTTCGTTATGCTTCTGATGTCAGCAACGACGGTTCAATTTGAGAGATTAACTACGCAACGACTTAGCACCGCTTTAGGCTGCTTAATTCTGCCTCTGCTTTTGCAAAGGGAAAAAAGGAAATCAATTTGGGTTTCAGCTTTGATTTCTGCTCAAGTTCACCACTTATCCCTCACGGACAAACAGCTACTTGCTTTGGAGCGCTGCCCAATGGTACGTATGCAACACTTAAAATATATATATTGCTTAAAATAAGCATGAAGAGATGACAAAGAGATGGCAGAGAGGAATCAAGGAGCTCTGTTTTCCCTGTTTTCAGCCCTAAAACACTGAAGAAATGCATGGCTCAAGGATGCCAGCAAGGGAAATCAGTCTGACTGTGAATTCTGGACCTATGCAGGTATTTTAGTTAGCCTAAAGGGTATTTTTGGCAAGAAAAATCAAGAATGATTTCTGGACCTGGAGGTGTTTACTACATCCTGCATTTCTGCAATGAAAACAACAGCCAAAAGGGCTGCTGGCATGCTATTATATTTAAAAAGTGGGGTAGAACAGCATGCAACAGGTATTTAAGGGTCTCTCGGAAAGGAAGGATGTCTTTTGTGATTGCAAATCTCCAGATCAAGACCCAAAAATCACCATTCTCACCCTATGTTCTCGATCCTGCTCTTTGGCAGCTGGACAAACCAGCATCCAAACAAGGGGAAAGTCCAGTCTGGTTAAAAATACTAAACCCTACAAACAAGAAAATCAATTTTGGATAAAAGTAATTGCAAAGAGAATTTTTTGCATTTTTTTCTTACCCTTTTCATTCACTGAGAATCCCAGCACAGCACAGCGAAAGGTAAAGGATTTATAGCTCAACAGAAGACACATTCAACATTAAACAGACACTGACACTTGATCCCAATCCAAAAAGAAACTCCATCACTCTTTGCATTTACAAAGCCTTATGTTGACTCTAGAGCACTGCCTGGAAGAAGTCAAGAAAAGTTAATTAAAAAATAACATGCCTGATATTTTATCCTTTTCGCTGCTCTCTTCTTTCACCTTCCTCTTTTTCTATGACCTTAAGGAATAGAAGACGCAAAAATTAAGTCAATGAGGAAAAAAAAAGGATGATTAAAGTCACACAAGAGATGGAACACTGGCAAAGAAAGTGCTTCCATTCCGTTATTTGATCCCTAGATCCATAAGTCTTAACGTGATTAATTCTTCCCTGCTGATGAGAGTTGACACACTGGGGAAAAAATAAATTCTTCTCAATATTTGGCCAAATCTCCAATGTGATCGGAAAGGGTATTTGATAAAGATGGAAATAAAAGGTTGGCAGCCCATGACTCCCTGCCCTGTGCCCAGCTCTGCTGTGGGAGGACCAAGTCCCTCTCCCAATCCAGGGCTCTTGGGCACAGAGTTGCAAGACCCAAAGCGCCCCTCAAACTAGGGGTAACCTCTGATGAGACACTCAAAAAGCACATTTAAGACCCAGAAGTTTTCCAAAATGGAGCTCCCGGGGAAGCAATCGTGTTTTTGGTGCTTCTACAGCAGCAGAATAAGGAACCACCACCTTTCCTGGGTGGTCTTTGAGGTCGGTCCTTGACTTGGGCTCTAGAGAAGCAACCGATGACAACATGGCCTAAAGAGGGACAGTAGCAGCTGTTAGAAAACTCCTGACATTGTTAAGTTCCCAGCAAATCAATCCGCAATCACGATTTTCGTTATTTAAGTTTACGGAAAAAAGAAACCCGCACACAAAGCACTGCACGTCTGAGACGCTAAGAAGCCAGCACAAGATGTACAAGTCAGCAGCATCGAGTAAGCTGTTAAAAAAATATCAATTTATAGACAAGGACGTTAAATACTTTGTATTTAAGCACNATGACAACACGGTCTAAAAAGGGACAGCAGCAGCTGTTAGAAAACTCCTGACATCATTGTTAAGTTCCCAGCAAATCAATCCGCAATCACGATTTTCGTTATTTAAGTTTACGGAAAAAAGAAACTCGCACACAAAGCACTGCACGTCTGAGACGCTAAGAAGCCAGCACAAGATGTACAAGTCAGCAGCATCGAGTAAGCTGTTAAAAAAATATCAATTTATAGACAAGGACGTTAAATACTTTGTATTTAAGCACTTTGCTTCTGCGCTGAAATGGCAACTGGCTGTAAATTTCACGGTTTCGAAAAAGCAAAAGTTTGTACGCTACAAAACCAAAATTATCTTTACAATGCGACTTTGCAATGGAAGTTTCAACCGCAAAGGTAATTTTCCATTGATGGTGCTCACGGATGCAGGAATTATACTCACAGGGACACATAAATAGGATTTGTTTGATTGCTTTATCATCCCTCTATTATAGCAAATCTTCTAAAGCAGTCGGAGACGATAGGGATGTTTGTAGATCCCTTGTCTGAAGGCGCAGTGGGGGCAAAGCCACGTCATTGCTGCGGAGATACAGGGCCTGCCCATGAAATCCTAATTAATGCCATAACAATCTATTTATAAGTCTCTGAAGCAGCCGGGATGGGGATAAGTTAGAAGCAAGATATTGATAGCATTTTATTTAAATTAAAAAGTCTGACATGATAGACACCGTATTACAAGCTAATAAGAGATTAGATAAAGCAATTATAGAAAGAGACACAGCCCTTGTCAGCATCAGTGCTTTGAAGCAACGGGTCCAACCTTTCCTCAGGTGACATAAAAACTGAAAACGGGTTTGGTGGATGGTTCCTCGAGCTTAGGAATCCAGCTAGGCCAACTTGCCTGTCCAAAGTCCTCAAATTCCTTCTCCCAGAGAAGATTTAGCAGTTCAGCACCTCCCATATCAAGATCCCATCAAAGCGGGACATGAAACACACGAAAACAGCGTTTGGTGGGACAGCTCCGAGAAGGAAACACTTGGTAGTTGGATGTACAATAGTGAGAAGAGTGAGAGAGACGGATTAGGCAGTCGGGAGGAGAGGGTGACCTTGGCCATGGGCAAATGCCTGGAATTTACTGTTTCCATAGGATGCTTTCTAAGCTCTTGAAACAGATTTGTCCCAAATCTTGCATTATCTGAGAAAATATCAACTTTGAAAACACAACGTGGTCCAACTGTCCACGTACAGGGGCAGCAATCTGCAGCTCTAACCCAGGTGCAAGCAGAGACCTTGCAAAGCTGCTAAAATTCAACCATTTTGCACCTCATTCTATGAGTAAAAGCTGAAGAGCACCTAGTTACCCACTATGATGCTGCCAGCACCAGTATTAGCTGGTTATTGCTCTTTATAGGAGTCCTAACAGTAGCTAGATAACTCGTAATATTTACCTTCAGATGCTGTGATCTATGGAAACTAGAATCTTTAGGAATCCTGCATTAATATATTGATGGATTACATGGAAAGGCTACTCCAGGCATTCAATGTGAAGTCCCAAGTCTTTATTATTGCAAATATGGAGAGACCTTTCTCAAAAGGGAATAATTATGGAGTGACTTTACAAGTAACTGCATTTTGTGAGTGTGATCACAATGTATGAGAGACACCCAAAGTAACTGGTGTGCCTATTTGTAAGGGATAGCTTAGGTGTGATTGGGAGAAAATAAATAAAAATTGCATTTTAAATGCATAGTCCTGGTAAATAAATTGCCAAGTTGGATGGATTCTGATGCACAAAAGCTGCAGCAAGAGGCCAAAACCAGCCACAAAACGGAGCAGGACAAGATGCAGAGTCCAGCTGTGAGCTGCAAGCAGCAGAGGCTCCACTGCAGCTGCAAGGGTGTGCAGCAAGGCTGCAGCTTGCATGGCTGCAGGGGGGACCTGCAGCATGAGGCCTTCAGGGTAACTCCGTAAAACCCCAAAGCTTTCTCTCTGCTACCAGAATCGAAGCCTTACAAGATGCAGATATTATTCCCTGATCTTCTTTTGAAAACTGGGGGGGTTTCTTCATTACAAAGACCCTATGGCTGTCTTTGTGGTAGGAAAAATAAGTCTTTTATTTGGCCAGTTTTTGAAGGGGATGATGTGAGAAGAGCACAGAGACAGTGAGATGCGGTGAAGAAGAGACCTTGGCTCTATTCTACAAGCACCAAGAAGCCAATTTTCCTGAAGTATCACAGTGAACACCAAAATTGAGACCAGAGACCAGAGATATAGGGTTTTCTGACAACAGAATTACCTCCTTGGAAGAGCTTGACCCAAATCTCAGATAATGGAGGAGAAGAGAAGCACCTCTGGAGACCCATAGCATGAAGCATCTCTTGAACACCCAATGGCTCCTTGACAGGTAATGCCTCTACAAGAGCTTGAGGATGGGCGGGATGCAGAGATGCTCCTCAGTGTTCCCAGGAAATCCCATCCTTTTCCCTGTATTCACTGTGGTTGATCCAGCCACAAACCGTGAAGGACTCCAAGTCCTGCTTCTTGCACGTGGGGAGAAGTCAACCTCAGCTGTCAAACCAGCATCTCACATCTTCGTCGTTAATTCCAGCAACCCATTTCAATTAGGGCAAGGAGGGGGGAGGAAGCTCTTCTGTCCTTCACGTTCCGAGGAATGTATTAGGAATGACAGCCCATGATTGCTGCCGACAGCCTCTAATTAACTGTCATTAGAAAACACATGTCAAAGCCTGGGGCCTATGCTGGATCTGCTAATTTAGCTCCGGAATATTAAAAACCCCCTTGAAACGAGCTGGTGAATGAGTCTGGGTGTCTTATTAAACATCTTTTGCCCTCCCATTCCTAAATCTGTTTTATTCTTTGGTACTCGCGTTTAGAACAAATGATGGACTAAGACTGTTGCTTTTCTTTCTTCTTGGGTGGCAGCCGTCAAGGGAAGGATTAGAAGGCAAATATGACACGAAAGTGGAAGCTGTCTGCAAAACCATTAGATGACTAATGAAACAATTATACTTAAACAACCACGACAATTACTTGGAGCTTATTTTTTCAGTGCTACACTGCACGGGCAGACCTTAGCTCTCTTTCTTATTAATTACAGCAAGTATAAATGAATCCATGCGTGTGTCTGTCAGTATTGCATGTGTGGGGTAATGCAGTGCAAGGGCAGGATGGAAATGTCTTCATTAACCTACCTCTTGGCTGTGCAAAGTCACCTGCGAGAAGATGACTGGTGCTGAGGTTCCCTCCAACATCAACGTCAATGTCAACGTCAACGTCNCGGTGTTGAGGTTCCTTCCAACATCAACATCACCCTCAACGTCAACCTCAACGTCAACGTCAACCTCAACATCAACCTCAACGTCAACGTCAACGTCAACTTCAATCTCAACGTCAACCTCAACCCTTCTGTGATTCTGTGAGATTTTGTGACATGGAAACAGGCATGAAATATGCCACTAGATGCAATCTGATGCTTTAAGAGATGCCGGATTCCACTTGGAAGGGGTGTTTTGGTGTTGTTTTCATAAAGCTCCTATATACAAGTTGCAGCAATTCCTGATTCAGCTGTGACGCTTATTTTCATGTTGGAACCCAGCTTAGCGTTAAAGGTTCCTCTTGTTGGACGAAACACAGGTATTTCTGCAACATAGGGCATATTCATTCCAGAATCTCACACACTCTGAGTTTTTACTGCATCTATTTAATTTTTAGAGAAATCCCTCACTTTTGCTGAAATCTGTACAGTCTAATAGATGCAGATGTTTCTGTGGGACCTTCCTTCCCCAGCCACAGAATGCAGACTGGAAAGAAAATGAGGAGCTGAATATTCGCTCTAACACTATGTAAAAGGCTAGAAAATAACCTCCGGTGTGAGTGCAGACCGAAGATACCAAGTCTGAAATGCTCAAACACATGTAATCCACGAGTATTTCTCAGTTCAGCTGTTTTTCTCTTTCCCAGAGGTAGAAAATTGACCAAAACACAGTGTCATTAGAGGATGTTGAGATAATGAACCAAAAGATGCCCAGAAAATGGCTCCTACTGTTAAAGTCTCATTACCGCAATCTAAAGGGTGTATGTGATCACTGTCTCAAATAACTGGATTTTCTCTAATTCTGCC
Source organism: Crypturellus undulatus (assembly GCA_013389825.1). NCBI lineage: Eukaryota > Metazoa > Chordata > Aves > Tinamiformes > Tinamidae > Crypturellus > Crypturellus undulatus. The sequence goes on from VWPW01014134.1 coordinate 43,597, forward strand.
TAAGCGGCTCTGACATGCATCGTGTGGGACCAAATAGGTGGCAAACCATTCACCAAACCTTCACCTTGTAGAAATGCAAGAAGTCTGTCCAAAAGAGCTGTTTGGTTTCACATAAACGTTCAGTGCTCCCAAATGCACGGGTTGGTGTAATGGGTTGTACCGCAGCGGCACGTTCCAGGTGTTGCAGTCTGGTTTTAGATGGGGAATGAGATTCCAATCCAGCCTCCTGCAGAAAGGAAGGGCAAATCTCCCCCCAAAAACAACGCAGGGAACCCCAGAGAGCCCATTAATCACTTACTCAGGCATGAAGCTCCCTTGCTCCACAGGTTGCTTTGGTGTTTGTAAATATAATCCTTCACTATAGTTAAGGCTTGATATAAAAAAGGTACCTACAGGACCCCAAGGGCTGATGCGGAAAGCAAAGAGCTTGGTTTTCTACATTTGCAATCACTCTCCACATTAGACTTGTCTCAAAAAGGATCAACGTAGACACAAATCTGCTGCATTTGGTCTTTTATCAGAGGTTTGCAAATTTGCTGCCTCCTTTAGAGACACCTGAGGCTCTTTTCTAGCTTCCAAAGCTGCGATTTGGATGAACCTCCTTGTCAGGTACAAGGTTCAAGTCCCTACTCTATAGATTCCCATCAGGAGGCAACATACCTGACAGGTCTATATGTAAGACAAGGCCAAGAGTACTACATGCTGCAAATAATGATCCTATGAGTCCATCAGAGAGAGCAGTATGCCAAAAACCTTCCTGGTAAATAGCCTCTATTTAAAAGCTGAGCTGCTTGATCTCCCTTCTATGATAAAAGTGTTGATACCACGTCAAAGAAAGGGAGAAAAACTAAATTTTAACAGAGTTTGACAGGTAAAGTGATGCTTATGGAAGTTCAATACCTGGAAGAAAGTTTTAGGCATGGAAAATATAACTAGATTGGGTCTAGAATATTTCCCTTCCTCTGCTAAGCAAAGACCATTTGAGCAGCCTCCACACAAAATCCCAGACAGAGCAAGCTTGATTGGGGTTTTGCGATGGCTTTTAGTGGAGAACCTCCAAAATAGGGTTATTCCCCTCAACTTTACCCACATGTGGTGCCACTGGCAGCAAAGAGTCTTCTTCCAACTTCTAACTGAAGAGATAGGTGGGATGTCCACTTTAGCAATTAAGTCAATTAATATATAGACTTACGATGGCTATGGCAAGTTTTGACCTTGTTGCTCCATGTCCTGGGCATAAAGCACCTTCTGAGTGCAAGTTTTGCAAGTCTACACTAAATATATATATATATATTTCACTGTATTTACTTCATTTCTTTCTCCTTCGTGATGAGATAGTGAAATATTCCTTTTTACAGGTGGTTATTTGCAGCAGTTCTCATTAATGCTACTAGGGATTCTTGTGAAATCCTTGCTAGTTTTAATACTCTATTCTCAAGGTACCACAGGTCAGCTTCTTTGAAAGGAAAGATTAAAATAGATACAATTGGGGAGCTTTTGGATCGAACCGGGTAAAAAAATTATATAATTGAGTAACTCTTCAAAGAAACATTCCCAGCCCTTCCCGGGATGAGAATAAACCCCTTCTATCTTGCAAAATAACCCAGACCATGTTTATAGTTTGCTTTAGAAAAATTATCGCTTCCATCTGCTCCTACCGCATTAGCCCGTTCAGCTGCTGCTTTCGTACCCCCTTCCTGCTTAATATAAATAAATTCATATATTGCAGTTCAATGACTGCCCAGTGCTAAACAGGTTTTTGCTGTATTGATTAGTGGTGCACTGTTCAAATGAGAAACCACCAACCGAGTCAAGGCTATAAGGTTGGAGCTCTACAAATATATATATATCCCATATATATAGTGAGACGATGCATATGCGCGTGGGTGGATGTATACAAAAAGCCCTACCCGTGTTGTGCAGCACCTGGTTTCAAAAACACTTCAAAACTTGGTTATTAATTTCCTTATGGAGCCCGATAAAAATAGCTGTTGCCCCTTTCCTTTCAGTTTTATGCACTAAATATAAATTCACAGGTCAACATTACAGTTGATAGGCATAGGATTAAAAAAATGCAATAGGTCCCTGGTGGTTACAATACAGTTTTTAGTACTGATTTTTTTTTAATAAAAAAACAAGGTGAAGAGTTGGAAGTTCCTCTGGGTTACATTTCTCTAGCAAGAGAATGTGTCTTCCAAAATCTTGTCGCAAGTAAAATAAATAAACTCCTGTTTTGTCAGATGGAAAATAGACCTTGGTGGGTGATAAATAACAAACTGAAGCAATTTTGCAATCCAGTAAGAAAAAATATACATCTTTATGATGAGGCACAAATCAAAATAGATTTTCTTCCCTTTGCTTAATCGCTAATTAAAAATATAATATATTATGTTAAGTTTTACTTGGTTGAAACTGAATTTCATTCATTTGAAGGAATGCAAGCCATCATTAAAAATAATAAAAGGAGCAACCATTCTTCCCGAAAGCACCCACAAAAAATTCAGTAATTTAATTTAACTAGAAAGTGTGCCGCTTCTCTGAAAGAATTACACTGTTGATTGTGTTAAGCAAATAATAATTAACACAAGTACATACAGCTCTAATTAGCATGGAATTTAATTAAACAAATATGTCAGCATAACAAGACGCATTACAAAGCAATCGTACCATGGCTTGCGACTTGTTTTTTGCATCTGCAAAGTTTTTGTGTTGATTAGAGAGTAATTTTGGAAGACTCGGAGCACACGCGCTGCAAGCCAGGCCCTACACAACCCAACTGACACGTGCAGAGCCCCAAAAAGCTGGAGACTCTCAGAAGTTTTGGACTTAATTCCTTCTATGGGATTTCCATGGCAAAAAACACGTGATGGTTCTGCCTGTATCCCTACGATCACTTCCATGATGCCCATGACTGGAGGGGATGTACGTGAATATTTGATGTTCACCAACAGTGTTGGCCTTCATGGTCACAAGGAAAATCCTGTTCTAAAGCAGCAGAACCCAAGGCCAGACCTGTCACCACTTTCCTTTCCTCTGGCTTTGACAGCCGTGACAATACGAAGTGACACCAAGTGACACACACAACAATAGCTCCAAGGATGAAGACTTCACAACCTCTCTGGGCAACCTGGTCCAATGTTGGATGACTCTTATCATAACATTTTTTTTTAACATATCATAACTTATCATAANTGGCCTTCAGGGTCACAAGGAAAATCTTGTTCTCCTAAAGCAGCAGAACCCAAGGCCAGACCTGTCACCACTTTCCTTTTCTCTGGCTTTGACAGCCGTGACAATACGAAGTGACACCAAGTGACACACACAACAATAGCTCCAAGGATGAAGACTTCACAACCCGGTCCAATGTTGGATGACTCTTATCATAACATTTTTTTTTAACATATCATAACTTATCATAACTTTTTTTTTAACATATAAGCCCTACTTCCTGCATTTCTGTTCACTGAACAAACTTTAGAAGGATGCCAAGAGCACCCTGGATTCCCCCAGTGTTTTCACAGTGACTACGCAACAATCCTACCAAGTCTCCATGAACAGGGGTCCTGCAATCTCATCTTCTAAGACGGCATCATGGGCATGGTGTTTTCTCAAGGTACTTCTAGAACTTCATCAAAACATCTCCTGAAACACCCCACCACCTGCATGTGGGTCCCCTCCAAAGCGGGGGATTATCACAGTTTAGCATTCCTAGAAGGAAATCAAGATTTGGAAGGAAAACTCTTTCTTCTGTAAACATTTAAGGACATTTGAGTAGGTATCTTGCAGGAGTTTCATGTGTATGTTTTGAAGGGGGTCCATTTCTAGGGGCTGGCTGATGGGTTTTAAAACTGATCAGAAAAAAACAGATCTGAAAACGCTTCAAAAATTCAACTCCAACACAGAAACTATGAGCTGAAAATCAGAAGATTTTTTTTAACTTCAAAACAGGAGATTTGAACTAAAGCACAAAAAAAGGACTCTTGTTGCTCTCCCCCATGGAGCTCTATCTCTACATTCAGCTCCTGAACAGATGGTTTTAATCAATAAAAATAGAGAATGGAGAGGGGACAACAAAATAAGCGATATGTTTTGGAGGGTTCTTTATGACCTAGGAGGCAGGGAAGAGACACGGGCACTTCTGAACAAATCAGTTAATATCTTTTATGAGTCCGCTCCGAAAGTCGCAGTAGAACGGGTACGATGGAGCCTAATTAAATCAATTCATCTGTGTGACTTTGCAATGCTTGGACTTATTCCAGGAGAGCTCCGTGGGGCATCTTTTGTTCATTTCTGGCTCTTCCCAAATTTCCGAGGTAAACAACAACAGCAAAAATGCTAATTCCTTTGCTGACACTCGCCAGCCAGCGAAGATTGAAGCCCCGGAGGATTTATCCTTAATGTTAAACTCTTGGTTTATCCGCTCCGTTCGGCGCCTAGAGCCGAACGCCGCTATTCTGCACTTCATTATTTCTTAATTTATTATTTGCATTGCTGGTGTGCCTAGAGGACTGGAGTGCAGTGATTTACTAGGTATTTCTTCCTCCTTTTTTTTCCTCTAGTTGATAAAGTCAAAGGCCGGACATCCTAGTGGCATAAAACTCATTGAATGAGGACTTGGGAAATGCTCCGCGTGCTCCGTTCTCGCGGGCACCGCGTTTTTCCGCGTGGTGCTAACGGTGTTTTACCCCAGCGGGATGTTTTCCATTACCGCGTGTCAAAACTCAAGCGTTCGCACGTCAAAACCGTTGACATCTGCAGCGGGCAGGCTGCCGTTACTCGCTTTTTCGCTTGTTTTCCGCGCGCTGATTGCCACGCGTATCATGTCAGCATCTTCTTTTGTGATTAAAGGAATCAGAGGATCTGGAGGCAATTTAAGCAAATGGAAAAAGCTGCTGACAGCAAGGGCTACTGTACGTGCATAAAAGCATCCCGAGTTACAACACGCTGGAGAACTGAAGCAAGAGATAGACGCACTTATCGGAAAGCCAAAGCCTCTGGAAATTGCTGTTTCAGCTGTGTTGTGTCTGCAGAATCCCAATAGGGATTCTGCCCAACTACAAGGCAAAAATTGGGATATTAATTTGCAGGATTAACTTTCTGGTAACTGCTGGGGACTGCAGGGACGTCAGATACTTTGCAGGTGTCAAGGGGTGCAAGCAGGAGAGCTGAGGTGCTGCAGGACCAGATCCTTGTGTGACACAGCCCATGCAAGTGATCACTTAAGGAGAAGAGAATTAGGAAACCAACAGCCAAAAATAAAACAAAATCCTAAGAAAACAAGCTAGGTAGGTCCCATTGCATCACTAGCGGATCCTCTCCGTGTCATACTCCTGTATCTTCACAACTAGATCCATTCACGGATTATGGAGGTCTCATAATCCACATAAACTTGAGTCACAACCCTCTTTTGATGGTCAATAACTGTGGCCAACCTGTGGCTTCCATGGCACATGCTTAGGGACAGCAGGGATCTCCTTGCCAGCCTTTGCCATGAGCAACACGTCACCCTCATCCAGTTTGCTCCTCTCCAAGACACTTTCTGTNCCTAAGAAACCAAGCTAGGTCTTTCTAGGTAGGTCCCACTGCATCACTAGAGCATCCTCTCCATGTCATACTCCTGTATCTTCACAACTAGATCCACTCACTGAGTATGGATGTCTCATAATCCACATAAACTTGAGTCACAACCCTCTTTTGATGGTCAATAACTGTGGCCAACCTGTGGCTTCTATGGCACACGCTTAGGGACAGCAGGGATCTCCTTGCCAGCCTTTGCCATGAGCAGCAAGTCACCCTCTTCCAGTTTGCTCCTCTCCAAGACACTTTCTGTCCCTGCTAAGAGCTCCTCTTGGCACCTTTTTGAGGATGGGGAATCAGAGCAGTTATCACAAGGAGGGTTTCCAATGCGTCTGGTGTAACAGTGCTAACACATCTAATTAATCCTTCATTAATTTTCTAATGCAAGTGTTTCCTAGATTGCATTTGCCTTTTTCACAGCTGCACCACACATGGCTCAGAACCATCCTGTGATCACCTAACACATTAGGACTTTCCTCCTCCTCTTGCATTTCCAAAACCATTTTCTTCTCTTTTCAGCAAAGCCCCCAAAAGGAGTTTTGAGCTGCTTAACCGAAGTCATCAAATGTTATTTTGTCCAATAATCTACAGCAGAATCGAATTCTTGTCCCCCCAAAAATCCAGCTGTAAAGCCACGATTTCACCAGAGAAAGCACAATGTGTGGGAGTTAGTTAGGACCATGGCATAAACATGGAGCAGAGCAGTTTAACCCTCAGTTTGCACAGTTTCCCATGGAAATATGTAAAGAGACATTATGAAGCAAATGCAGCGTGGGGGATAAACCCCGAATACCCCAACTTTGGGGCTATTTCACTGCTAATACTGCAGCTACCCAAGATCTATGATGATAAACCGTGCTCAAGAACGGCCAGTTTTGCACTGCACCACAGGGCAAATCCTATTTATGCTGCTTCCAAGATAGCAACAAATCATCCTCTAGGCTTGGGGTGACCCGTTTTCAACACACAGCCCTGAAGCAGCCCCCAAATGAGATGAAAGACAAGTGAAGTTGCCATCCCCAAAGCCATGGAATGGGCAGGAAACTCCAAGGTCACGGAAACTCTGTCCTGCCCCTGCCAGGACCTTGTCTACGCCACAGTTGGGAACAGGACTAAGAGCAGCACTTGGTCATTGAACTCAGTTTGTCCAATCCCACAGACATAGGTACAATTTTTCCAACTTAAAAGCACATTTTCAACTGCAGTCTGTGTATCCAGGTCAGCATGGGAGAGAGGGAAGAAACTCCACAGACACGGTTATCCCAAGGATGAACTGGAATGATACAGGATCACTCCAAAATGATGGGACTAAGTGGCAGCAACCAGCCTGCGTGTCAGGCACCCTCCATCCTTCCTCTTCCATCCCTCTCTTCACAGGAATGGCACGAACAAGGAGAGGGAGATGCTCCCATCCCTGTTCATCCCATCCCTGATGTGCTGGGTTGCTTCGACTGAGAGGTTGGGAATGGCTGTACCCCATTCCCAGCCTTTTTGAGGGATGGAGGAGTTAAAAGCCTAGACCAAAAAGAGCTGGGACAGCTGCTATGTCACATGTAACACAAGGAGTCAGGCTGTCCCCTTCCTCATGCAACTAATAAGGACCATATCTAGGCAGGGAGCAGAGGCAGGGAAGCTGCAACCTATTCCAAGCCTCCTGGTTTTGTGAGTCTTTCGCCCTCATCCCACATACTTAGCTAATTGGAGCTGCATATTTCCAGCATATGTTTTCCACTGTAATTTGCTGCAGCTGTTTCACACTGCAACTACAATCTGAAATGATTTAATTATAACGTGCAGGCGTCAGGAACAGCAACGAAATTACAAGTAACAACCATGCAGATGCTAATAAACGTCACTCGCTTGGCAAAGGAGAAAAAGGCAAGAAAATACCTCACGGGAGCAATAGCAGAGAGGATTTGGTAAGCAGGAGAACGAAGTGGCCTTCAAAACATTTTCATGCTTTAATTTGCAGGCAAAGCAAAGGTCTGTGAAGGTGTTGGGTGGAAGGAGCCATAATACATGGCAAAGATGCGAAAGGACATTCACATGTGGGAAAATGCAAGGGAAGGAAAACAGATCTTTCCTCCTTTGCCTCCGTGCAGAACGGGGGTGCATCCCTGGAAAACCGTGCAGTGGGGAGGAGCTCACCCTCAGGAACTGTGTTCCTAAATCCCAAATTTTGTTGCTCTGTGATGTCAGGAAAAGCCTTCATTGGGGGCAACTTGCAAAACGGTTTCCTGCCAACCTACGGCTGCAATTCAGTCGCCTTCCCGGTCCGAGAAGGTAAACACGACAGGGGAACAAGGCTTGCAAGAACCTCTTTGCACATCAAAGGGGAGTCGCTGGAGACGAGCTTGAAAGAGCCCATCTCTGGCCTGCCTAATGCAAAGAGCACAACAAAGCTGCCGTTCAGCATGTCCACCAAATTAAAAGGGAAACTGCAGCAACTTGAGGTGCTCTTTGAAGCCTGATTTGCATCCAGTAGCCACTCCGAAAGGAGGTTCGTTTGGAAAGGCAGCAAGGCAGACGCAGGGTCCGCATTAGCATGAGGTGGTTTTGAAGTGAATCCCCCCGTGTCCCTCTTTCCCGTGCGCTGGTCCTGCTCGCAGAGCTCCTTGGGCGCGCACATGCCAGATCGCTTTTAGAGGAAACTCAATTATAAGATTTGCACAAAATGCAGTTTTGCAGCTAATGAGAACGCCGGGGACTGGATCGCTGCTTGGTCCTTCAGATATCTGCAAGGCACGAGAGGTAGGAAAAGTTTGATGCAGAAGACCAGACTACACAGAGCCCAGAATGAAGCTCTCAAACCACACGTAGAATAACAGCAGGGTCCTTAAACTGCTTTAAACTACTAATCTATCTAAATTGAGATGAATTCCTTGCTAAGCCAGACGCAGCCTTAGTTACAAAGGGGAATTGCTGTGTTCAACCTTGAAGATCTTCAATGACACACAAGAGTGGGGTCTCATTTTATTTTCTCCTATAACTGTTTCCAACTTTGTATCTGAGAATTTAGCTCAGAAATACCAAGTTGTCCCCAGAAGTACATTTAGCTTCAGCTTCAGACACTGTAGGTTTCCATATAAAGCTAGAAGCTCAACTCACTCACTAAGACTTGGATGACCAGTGCTATTTGGGATGTCCTAAAGTATCCTTGCCTGGTGTCCAGATGATGCTCTGGGGTGATGTGGCTCTTCTGTATGTCCTGCACCACAGCTGCATGGGTTTCAAGCCTGAAAAGCAAGGAAATGCTGGGAACTGCATTTTTATGCCTCAAAAACACCTAATTCATCAATTCTGGCTACCTACAAATTGTCACCACTAACTGTGGTCTTACAAGCTTCTAAAATATGATACTTCCACCAAAGACAAGGTAACTCAACCCAACGAAGACCTAGACTCGCTGTTGAAAATAACTGTTGGCCTGTTTTATCATCTAAAATAGCAGAGTTTCCTCACTGCTGGGAATCTTGGGTTAGTCTTGCTTGGATACTGGCCATCACCAAGGACAGAACTAAGTTTCCTTTAGAAATGCCCATCCCTTTACTAAATTTGCAGACTGAGGCTCTAAGAGACCTAGAGAAACATCTAACCTGACCTCCTGCCCACTCAGGCCATAGTATTTTCCCCTGAACTACTGGATTAAATCTTGTTTTTTGAGAAATACCTGTAACTAATCTGCATTATCCAAGAGCTTTTATCTTCCCTGTGGTTCATGACTACAGGGTAATGTGATTATGCACAGCGGAGACGCCGCAGAAAACCAAGTTTTATGGTCAGCGCGAAAGCTCTCTGTTTATCTGACCGAGCAATAAGAATTATTATCTTTTTTTTTTTTTTTCAGAGTTTAGCATAGGTGGAAAGATTACCATCAAATTGCCTCCATCTCGCAGATGGTTTTAAACCCAAACAAGCCCAAGTCTGCCTTTGCCCGGGTCAATGGGCAAAATATGGACCCAGTATTTCTTCATATGGCACAGCTGCAGTGACAACATCCATCCATTTGTCAACTTTTATCTTCAATCATATATACCTAAGTGAAAAGGTTTAGGACAATCTTTTGTAAAGCACCTACATGCTCAGAGGCTTTACCTGATTATTACAACTCCCAGATACAGGAAAGCAAGAAACTGAGGGATGGAGTTACATGAAAATCTTGCAAATGAGTGACCCCAACATCTTGAATGACATTCTATAGCTGTTCGTGGTCTCTTGAGGGCACAGGGAGGTGAGAGGGGGCTGCTGTTTGGATAAGCAGTTATTGCAATGCAGCGATGTCACCCCCTTCCCCATAACAATTCTGCGTTGCAAGAGTGACAGCAAGCGGGAGAGCCTGGGTCACCACCATATGGCAGCGCAGCGAGAGCAGAGCACCCGAACGAGGCAATTCGAGACTCTAAAAGCTGCCTCGAATCTTGCGAAATGACAAAAAGCTTCTGTGCATCCGGGGCGGGGGGAGGAAAGGCTGAAAAATCTCCAGCAAGAGCCAAGCGCTGACAGCTCTTTGGGGGCTTTTGCAGGTCCTGGTGCTTTTGCAGCTGTGTCTACCAGTACCGCTCACTAGCACTTCCAAATTAATTCCAACACTTCCTATGTTAAAAAAAAAAAAAAAAAAAAAGAACTTTTGAAAACAGGGATAAAGGAAAGTGTGATAAATTCAACTATTATAAAAAAGAAAAAAAAATCCTGCTCTGTTCTCTCTAGGGCGACGATGCTCTTGGAGCACAACCTGCTCCAGAAATGAGATTCATGAACACGATCCGCGGTCTTGAACCCTGGAGGAACAAGACAATTTCTGTTAAAGGGCAAAGACAGTGCATGATAATGACACTTTTTTTCCCCCTTCTATCTGTGTGACTGCAAATGCGTGTGTTTAAGGTAGAAAACTGTACTCAATCTCACCAGGGAAGGACGACTAAGCGCTTCTCACACACTGAAGTGAAGCAGCGAAAATAGAGTTTTCTTTTTTACTTTTAGTGGTTGAGGAAATCACCGGGAGGATCCCGGGTCTCACACTTTGCTTAGATGCTCCTTATCTGGCTACTTTTAGCACAGCCAAACCAGCGCGGATGCAAAGGCCACTCCATCACTTTGCTGAAGCTCCAACAGATCTTCCTTGGGAGACATCCGTGGGATGCTCCGTAATGTCCTTCACTTGTGAAAAGGTCTTTCCCTTGGTGCAAAAACAATCTGTTTGTTCAAGTTGTGCCATTTTTACCGCATCAGCAGGTTTAAATATAGTTGCAGAAAGGTTGGGAAGACCTGACAAGTTCAGATACACCATGGGCTTCAAGCTGTGGGTTCTTCCTTTCTTCCCAGGTCAGTGTTGGCTCTCCAAGCAAGGCAGGAGCTGGTCGTGGAGGTTTCCCTCCACATTTTCCCCTTCCCTAGGGCATGTGGATGTGGGACCTGGCCCCCCACATGCCCTCCATAGTCTTCAAGGTCCTCTGTGGATGGAGCGACAAAGACCTGAGGTCTTTCTCCACCACGATGGATTCAAGTCTACTTGAATAATGAGACTTATTGAATCTCTGTTGGGTTTCAGACTATGATTGTAGGACATAAATACTCTCAGAAACTTTAGTTTAGCTTTAGCCAAGTCAAAGGGACCTGAGCAACACGCTCCACGATGCTCTAACCTCTCTGTTGAGCACCACGAGCCCTTGGGACCCTGCCAAGGGGGCGAACGCCGCAGGGCTCGGAAATGAGGCCAAGCAGGTAAGGGAGAATGGCACAGCTGCTCGCTGGCACCAGCTAAAATCAAGGCTATTCTTCCCCTGCCTCCTCGAAAAAGCCCCTTTCTGTGCAAAAACAAAAAGCACTAATTGTACTTCCCACTTGGCTCGGCAGAATGTTGACATGTCCTCAGTGAAGCAAGACGCACTCCTTCAATCAGCCCCCATTTTCTTGAGCTGCTAGAAAAGGAGGAAGCTGAAGTAATTATCGAAAACTCATAAGCAGCAGCTTTAGCCTAATTACCATGACTTCTTTTTAATTTTTCTTATTGATCGCCTCCCGTGACTATAGTAGTATCGACGGAGCTCGCGGAACCGGGTGCTGCCGCAATCCGAACAGCAGCCCGTGGAAAACAAAATGCAATTAGACAACTCGATATCCTGCTGAAGGATCAGGAATAGAAAAGGATGAAAAAGAAAGGAAGGAAGAAGAAAATAAGAAGGCTGGAGGGCAATGTGCACATTGGTGTGTTCCCCAGTCCACGTTGTTTGGTGTGGGAGCCCTGTACTCAGCAAAGACAGAGCAACAGGGACAAAATATTTTGGGTTGTTCATCATCATTGTGATTATAACTAATTCTGTGTTGCCTAGGTGTGATTCCAAGCTCACTGTAGGCAACCTACCGGTTCCAAAGGTCTTCAGACAGTGAAACTTGCACTTTCACACCTAGTAAATTCTGCTTTGAAAGCTCTTTGGTAGGCACAAGGTTGGTAACATCTTGCTGCAGAATCCACCCAAGCCATTCAAGCAACCACTAGCACAGCAAAACCACTCCAAACCCTTTACCCCAAACCCTAATCCAACCAGTTATCCAACCAGGTTGCTTTTATCATGTTTCCAGCTCTTGTATGTGACTTTACTGCCAAATAACTGGAAAAAAGAGTCTGCTTCAACTTGAACAAAGTCCAAAGTCGACTACAAAGGTTGATATTGACCAAGGAAAGATCTCAGTGATGTTAAATAAACGAGATGTAAAGATGGCTCCTACCACAGAGCGATGACTTCAAGCCAATTCAAGAGTTTCCAGTGTGCTTCAAAGAAAGTTTCTGGGTCTGGATAACCAGTTTCGGGTATGACTTAAAAAAAAGAAAGAAATAACGTGCAATATCTTATCTCTCCATTCCCTGCAGTCAGAATGAGCCCAAGACAAATGCCTGCACCCCTGTGCTGAAGCCAGGGCCGTGCACGGAGAATATCAATTGTTTCAAACTCGCACACACGCAGAAAGGCCAATAAATTATTATCAAGTGCAGTCCATCCAAAGATCTCATTTAAAAGGTGCCACTTCTTATTTAAACCTCCTGGAAGATTCAATCTATCAAATGCCCTCAGTTCACCTAATGCAATAACGACCCCAGAAGATGAAAGTCATTTCAGCCTTGGCTTTCCTTGGAAAACCGTATGTGACCCGGAAGGGTGGCCGGAGTCGGGGAAGGGTTTCAAGCGCTATCCGTGCAGTGGATGGGAGTCATCCTGGGACACGGTTCAGCTCACATAATGCACAAGTGAATAAATAAAAATACTGCCCTTCTTCCCCGTCCCTTCTCGCACGCTCGGCTTCGATCAGCCAAAGGGAGCAAGTCACCAGCGCTTGGTAAATGGTTCGCATCAAAATCCATATATTGAGTTTCAAGAAAAGAAATAAAATGCGAGATGTGACAGAATGTCAATTATGGGGGTTGCATAATAGCCCTTTCTTGGTTTTATTTTTGAAAGCTGTTAACTTTGGCAGTTCCCAAGATCAGACACGAGATTTCAACCTCTCATTCCAAGGCCTCACGGTTGCACTTAAGAGACAGAGCCCCAAACTGCTCCGGGGAAAAAGAGGAGCAAAAATCCCTTCCCGACATTGTCATTGTGTCCTTGGGACCTCAGCACAGCTAAGGGGCATTATCTGGGGTGCAAGATTCCCATTGCTGCTGTCACTTAAATGCCACGTTATAAAATGTGATTCCTCAGCCTGCTTTTACTGCTCCTCTGCTTTTATCTATATATCTATATATCTATATATTTAATGAGGTTGTAAGAAACATCATTTCTCCTTGCCCAAGCAGCTAGTCAGTCCCCACTGCACCACAAAACCAGATGGAAAAAGGAGAAGAAACCCAGGTCTTCCCAGGTCACAGCTCTAACTAGGATGGCTTCCCATTAAAATACATTTTTAAGGTACAGAAATTCTTCCAGAAAGATTTTTCTTCCCTTTGTTTCACAAAATATTGACCTTTTCTGTTTGGTAACTGAACAAAGCTAAATTTAAATGTAACAACTCAATTACTAACTTTATTTTTTTTGGTCAAACTAGACAAGCAAAGTGGAAAGTCAACTTAAAACTTTTTGCCCTCCAAAAAATGCCCCCGATGCAACATTTTCGTTTGTATTAGCGAAGCAAATGCAAATGTCGCGAAACCACAGGGAAGCCTAAAGCAAAGAGCAAAGGAGGGATTTGGGCAGGAGCTTTACCCTGCAGAGCCCTGCTCTTGTGCAATGTGCTTTTTAGTTCAAAAGAAGTGCATTTTTATGATGTTTGCAATTAGAAAGAGAGAATCTCTGCTATCGGAGCATCTCCAAATGCAAGACAGAAGCAAGTGAAGAGGATTTCCATTATGGAAGTGATAGAGAAAACCATCACGCTGCATCACCTCTGGCTTTGTAGCTCATTTTACTCATCCTGCATGCAACTTTTCTAAGAAAAACACAGCCGTGAGATCGGTGTTTCCTCATACAGCCAAGATCCTCCCTAGCTCAGGCATGGTTTGACATTAAGGGATTCTTTTGCATTGAAAGCTGGTTTCAAAAATACATCCCACCTTCTAGCACTGCTGGGCAAAGAATCATTGAGGTTGCAGGCAGGAGAAGACAATCTTCAACTGTGACTTGCTGTGGTGGTCAGGTTTGAGAGTTCCAAAATTTTGAGATTCAGTGAAGCTAGAATTAGCTTTAGTATATATAAATATTCTTAAAGAAAGTGTGGTTAGAACTGTAGAAGATTGGCAACATGCCCAAAGTTCCTTTTTTCTTAATGCTTTGATCGTTTGGAGGCACATGCTCTGCTTGCAACCTGCACAACGACTTCCCCGGGATGCCGGGATGGTTTGGAAGAGCTGCAGCCCATTGCAGTGATTCCCCAGGGATCCACCAAGGCTTTGTTGCTCCCCCTCGACAGTTTGCAAGGATTAATAAGATCCTGTAACAGAAAATTCCTGTTTTTTCTGGGTTGAGGGCAGAGCCTCAATGGGATCCCACTCAACGTCATGCTCCCATATCCACAAGGGAAGTGTTTAAAGCACCAAAATTCACCAACCCCAATGCTGAAGCATCGATGAGTCCATCAATGACTATCATCTGTGAGCTACCTGCTCAATAAATTAAATATAATCCCTTGATTTCACCCTTTTGAGCAATAGGAGAGATTATCCTCACTAGCCAAGACTCACCTTGACTCCACACCTTGTGCATATAAAAGCAGTATGGTCATTTTTTTGCTTTGGTGATATTTTTGGTGATTTGTAGGGTTGATTGATAGAAATTGCATCAAAGCAGGATCTCTGGAGTAGCTGGTGAGCTGCCTCCAGTATCTCCTACAAACCTACAAGGAGAATTGTGTAGTAATAACATCATAGGTCCCCCCAGATCCCTTAGCTGTTGAAATTAATTTGGAAGAAGCATTTTAAAATAGGTAAAATACGAAGGCAGAGGGAGCGGGTGCCTCTCACCCAAGCACCCACATGCACAGCTCCCATCTGCTCGTCATGCATTACATCTCTCCGTGCACAACCTGATTTTGATCCTTTCTTTTTGTGGAAAAAATGAATGAATTGCTTCTCCCAGCCCTTATTTCCAACTCTGTGCACAGCTCCAGGTCTATTGGTGTGCTGCACACGACTGCACGCACTCCCACCAACCTTAATTATTAATTAGTATTAATGTTGCTTCAAAAATAGCACCTGGTTTAAAGTTGCTGCTTGAGAAAATAAAAATGTAAACTTGGGCTTGGCAAAAAATACAGGAAAAAAGATCTGTCTCCGAGTAGATGGTGATTGACAGAGGGAGAGGTTAAGAGTAGCTCTTAAATAATATATGTAAACCTGCAATTCGGGCTGACACAAATTCATTTTTCTTGCTATGACACACAGAAATAACCCAATCAATGAGACAGGCGACGTGGCAAAGCCATTATTTAAACAAAGCTGGCTGGGCTTACAAATGCCTCAATTTGGGACAATTTGGGAGCGGGATATTATGCGGCATTTTGCATCGTGATGTGCTGCAGCAATCTCCATCGATCGCTCCGTGAAAACGTGAGCAACGTGATGACAGGCTATAGATTTCCCTCCTTTCCCTCACGCTCCAGCATCCCCCAAATGTGTCTAATAGCCCAGCCGTTTGCACCTCTGCTTATTGCACCGGTTTGGGCGTTGATAAAAGCAGAATTGGAAGCTTTCTTAAAAGGCAATAGCAATAAGGACACATAATGACCTAAATGCAACTTGCTCCCTTCAGAAAGCAGCACCGTTTGCTCCAAAGACGGCTGCTTCCAAATGTGCTGCCCACACAGTAGCAAAGGAGGTTGGTAGGTGCAGAGGGATGACCTGGAAAACTTGGGTTCAGCTCCCGTTTCCCTCCTAAAGTTGGGATAATGGAAATGCAATTAAAGATCGGCAGCTGCTTGGGTTTTTTTGCTAGCTCAAGGCTCAAGTTGGTCCGAGTTTTGCACGGTCAAACCCAATACCTTCCTTTCCCATGCGTAAAATGGGAGTTATTCCTCTTCTTCCCTCATTCCTCATTTGCTTTATTTGCTCTACACCCTTTCCAATAGCCCATACGGGCTGCCAGACCCTACCTGACACGGGATGGCAATACAGGCTGCATCAACAGTGTCACTGTCTCCATCTCCAGCTTGTGTAGCTTCCTCAGGCCGGGAAAGCACCAAATTATCTCAATGTAACGGCTGTTGCTGCTCCATCCAACACCCGCTAAACACTCCGCCGCTCATGCAGGAAGCAGAGAGGCCTAGGGGCTAGTCCAACACAGCTCGAAAAATGTAATCTGATGGGAAATCTCTTACAGGAGCAAAAAGACGGAGTTTTTTTAATCAATTTACAGGTGAATTTCAGCACTGCTGCTCTGGCGGGGAGGGAGCTGGGCTCCGAAGGCGCTTCAAGGCTCAGCATGGCAAGGGGGAAGCAAGACGGTCCTCGGGCGCTCTGGTTTTGGAGATTAAAATCAAGCTCTTGGGGCTCTACCGCTCCGTGCATCAGCGACTGCAAATACTGTAGAGTGCAAAAACATTCCGGCTCTGCAACGGGATTTAGGAGATTCCGCCAGAAGAGACACTCCAAAGTTAACGGAATGCTTCTGCCTTCAGGAACTTCTCCTGTGCTGAAGAGTCACATCTGGTCACATCCCACGCTTGCACCTACTGCACAAAATTCTGCTTTTGAGGGCTGAGAAGCAATGGGAAGGGTGAATCCCCACGTGAACCAAAGGGACCTGCTGCTAAGGTCTTGTAATAACTTTTTTCTCCTTGGAACGCAACCATTTCAGATGAAAGAGCAATAAGTAAGCTCCTCCTTAGGAAGGACATTAAAACAGAAACACTGCTTCATCTAACTACTTTCTTGTCCCTTGTATAGCTTTCAAAGTGAATCTTTTATTTTTCACTAATAAAAAAAGTTTATATCATCTAAAAATAACAAAATGTTCCTTAGCATTCAGGGCAATCATCACTTAATAATTACGGATCATCACCTTGAAATTGCAGTATCGTCGTGTTGATCTTCATACAGCGCAAGCAGAGCCGCTAGGAAGCAGGGTTGGTCTGAAGAACTGGATGGTCGGTTCTGATTTTTAGGTAATTAATCATCATCTTGGATATTGTTTTGCACCCCCAAAACTGTAGAACTGGGGACTGTGCAACACGCACCAAATGGAGCTACTCACTTAGCAAGACAAACGGATTTTATTGACTTCATCAAGAAGAGCACCAACTCAATATCTCATTTCTTCATAACTGGCTAGAACAAACTCCGGGGGCATGAGGAGATGATGTAAAACCCAGTCTATAAATTATGAGAGTTTATTAAAGAAATGCCAACGGAACCGGCTGCAGAATTAAATGCCCGTGTTCTGCAAGGCTTCAACACCAAGTGGGCAAAAGATTGACCTGCAACAAATGAGGCAAGCGATCTAGAGCTAATGTATCAGATAGATACATAGTTCCTTAACTGAGGAGATTATTCTGCTACGCTGTATTTGATGGGAAATGAAAGGTTATCACATCTGTCATGGCTGTCACGAACAATGTCACAACTCTGCTTCTCGGGGCCAGCCAACGATGCCATGGAAAAGGCAAGTCTTGGTCAAGGCAAGATTGACCAAATTAGGGCTTGAATCTTGATGGTCCTGAGGTCTACAACACTCAGTTACTGCGACTGCATGGGCAGAAGTCTCTTTAGGCCCAAAATATGGCCAAGAGGTACAGAAAGTTGAGGCAAAGAAGGTTGATAAAGTCCAAACTCTGGTTTTATGCAGAAGGAAGTACCAACCTTCTCATGAAGTATCTTTTGCTGATGACTCTTGGGAAGAGAAAACCAGAGAAGAGACATCACTGGCCTCAAAGGATATTCCAGAATGGGAGAATCCTCAGGAATTATTGCATAAGGAAAAATGTTGGAAGATTGGATCTACTTCAGGTAAAAAAAACACACAAGAAAGAGACCAAAGATGGAGAAAGTTCCATGAAAGAGGTAAAAGAACCAAGCATAAAGTGTTACAAGTATAAACTGTACTCACAAGGCATTAGTGACAAGACGACAAATTACGGAGAGAAAAGCAGCTTTTTTGGAGATAACTAAGTGTCTGCATTCAAAGCTAAAAATGTTAAATCGGAACCAAGCGACTATTATATCGATTTGCACGCAGCGAGACACAGGAATCCGAAACAAATGAGAACAAGAGAAAAGCAAGAGAAAAAGGAAATGTTTCTAACAATGTAAGATATTCCTCTCAGGGATCTATGGCAATCAACGTAAAAAACAAAATTGAGTTTGCAGAGGCGCTGAGATGCTCCTGCCATTTCCCGACCGATACGAGCAAGTCCTGGATTTTAACTAATTGACAATGTTTCCCAAAAGAAAAGAACCCCGAGTTGGACTGTAAACGTTTGCTGGAGATTTATTGGTCTTAACAGTATTGTTCTACTGTTCAAATTAAGACTGCAAGCCTTGGAAAACTGCTCGTTACAATTTACTCATTTTTTTGTTTGCTTCACTTGCCTCTGCTGTTGCCTGCTGCCCTTGGGCAATGTGGTGCTTTGAGGACTGACAACGGTATCACACGGATGGCAGCCAAAGCAGCCTCCAGGTCACACCGTTTTCTACATTAAATAGTCACATTTGGAAAGAAAAACCGCTTCTGTGTTGCTGCAAGCACGCGAGAAATTAACAGGCAGAGCCCACAGGAGATAAGGTGGAGAAACTCATTTTTGGGCATTATGTTCAAAAATAGATAGAAAAGGTCATCTCCTGGACAGACATTTAGGCCATATATTGCATTCACTCTCACGCACGCCATAAATCCAAGTGTTATTTCTTTCTGATTGCAGCAATTGCTCTCAAAGACTTGAGAAGCTTTCGGCCACGTGGCCACAGAGAAGGTCCACAGAGGTCGGATCTCTTGGCTGGCACCAGAAGATGCACATTTTATTTCTCGCTGTGTGGGACATTTAACACTTCTCCCACCCTTCTGCTTTTCCAGGCACAAAAAGCTATGGACAAACTCAAAACTTGCCCAATTTGCCAAGTGCTTCGTGATCTTCTGATAAAAGCCTTCCTGGAAATAGGACATCCACTTTTGAAGGCCAAAAGACCCAACCAGCAAGGAGACAATTAGCAACGGATTAAGTGTTTCTACCTTTGGAATCACAGAAGGGTTGAGGTTGGAAGGGACCTCTGGAGACCATCTAGTTCAATCCCTGTGCATGAGCTAGGACATCTAGAGCACATTGCACAGCATCACGTTCAGGAGGGTTTGGAGTATCTCCAGGGAAGGGCACTTCTGTGTAACCACCACAGAGCTTAGAGAAGCTCTTCCAAGTGCAATAAGTCCACACAAACGGTTCTGTCAAGCCCTTGGCCATGAAACCCAAGGCCTCCCATCAAGCCCTGGCTTTCAGCCCAGCCCCAAATCCTCTCGTGCACTTGAGCCCAGGGCTTGCAGCTCTCTCCGGGCTGCAAATTGAAAGGTTCAACCCTCCAGCACAAGGAGGTTGAAGAGCGTACGGCAAGAACGAAGGCATCGACACGGCGCGGCAGCAATCCCGACCACGCAGCGATGCGGATGAGTGACGGAGCATTTGTTAAACTTCCACCGTCGCGAAAGCAACCTATTATTTTCCCGGTTGTGCTCTGAAATGCCTCAATCACTGACAGAACGAGTGAGTGAGAAATAACACAGTTCATTTTCTCTTGCTTTTGTTCAATAGATACGTCGGTTGTATATCA
Source organism: Crypturellus undulatus (assembly GCA_013389825.1). NCBI lineage: Eukaryota > Metazoa > Chordata > Aves > Tinamiformes > Tinamidae > Crypturellus > Crypturellus undulatus. Next base: position 63,413 of record VWPW01014134.1, read on the forward strand.
TATCCCCCAGTGTTTCATCAACAACACTAATATTTTTTCCCCATCCCCCTTTTTTGATAGCATGTTGTTAGACTGATGACTCCTCCATTCAAGAATTGTGCAAGTATTAAAGCTCCCCAATAGCACCCTGCAACACGACAAGGTTTTCCATTCAGGACATCTTTGTAAAGCAAAACAAGCTGTTGCAGCTATAACAGGACAGCTATATAGATCTCGTAATGCAGAAAAGAGACTTCCAGGAGGAAAAAAAGTCATGCAAAGTTTCCCCAGGAGCCAATATCCTTTTTAGAGCTCTTGTTTGTATTTTAGTCTTTAAGGGTTTAAAGAAAAACCCATGGACCTCTTGGACACACACACTGGATAAGCAGCTTTCCAGGTCCTCATCATGATGAAACGTGGATTGTGGATAATTTTTATTACAGAAACAACAGCAAAAACAAATCCCAATCCTCCTTGAAGCACCCTGAGGAAAGTGCTTAGACGCTGAACATCCAGACTTGCTGTTTCTGAAACAGAAGAAGGTCTCTCCTGTTCAGTCCTCCCATTTATTCCCATATCCAACACCTAGGGACTTGTTGGGCACTTCCCCATCTCCTGTGATGGATGGACACCAAAGGCCTAGGTGGATACCTTGATAAATAAATCCAAAGCAGTTGGATGGCAGGATTTGAAGAATAAATAAGATATTGTTACCTGGCAGACCTCAAAAGAAATACAAAGAACAGAAGACAGAGCACAAGAAGCAAGAAGCCACCTGTGCTGCTGAAAGCTTTTACACTTTTCATGTTGATGGTTGGAGCAGTTCATGGTTGGAGCCTCTCTGCTGTTGTAAGTGCAGAAAGACGATGATGTTGAGCAGCTGAAGCCTCTTGCCTTTTCAGTTGCTTGTGAAAACATTCAAGTTTGTTTGCAAAACCTGCTTGGGAAAATCAGNTCTGCTGTTTTAAGTGCAGAAAGACGATGATGCAGAAAGACGATGAGCAGCTGAAGCCTCTTCTTGCCTTTTCAGTTGCTTGTGAAAACATTCAAGTTTGTTTGCAAAACCTGCTTGGGAAAATCAGACATTTCCTGCAGATTCCTAGCTAGTTGCCCAGCGGCTACCTGAGCCGGGTGGCAGTGGGACAGAAGGGTCCACCTCTGTTAACTGTAAAAAAGTCATTTGCAAGAATCTTTTATTGCTTCTCCCAGGATTTTTGCACTACCCCTGTGGAGGCCAATGCTTTTCTCTTGTTTCTGCATTCAAAAACAGGGTTTTTGTTTCCTTCTGCACCTCAGGATGAACCTGATGGCAGCAGGATCATGAAGGGGCTGGGGGAACCCCACATTGCTCCTCCATCGACCACAGGCAACAATGAACTTTAGTCAGTGCTCATGCTCAAAGATATCCCAAAGTATTGAACAAACACATGAGGAAGATATTGAGTTAAGACAACACAAGAGACACCAGACTGGTCCTCAAAAGTGCAGAGTCCTTCTTTGACTTCATCCTTCAAGATTTGGTCCATCATCTAAGATTTGTGCCCTTGTCCCTTTGGGAAGGTGATCTGAGAGCTCAGGACAACCAGGTTGTTTGAGGAAGAGATGGTCGTGCACAGTGTCCCTTGGGTGCCCCTGAAAACTCTTTAGCCTTTGGTTGCTAACTGGAGAGGAATGAGGGATGGGAGAGGGAATCAGCTTGCTCAATACTGTGATATTGCTATTTCTACATCTTTATAGGGAAATGATGTGCAGTTGGCACGGACTGTAATGAGGATGATCTGGCATGGAAAAGGGTACGAAGGTTAAATAGGCAATTTAATGTATTCCTTAGCAAAGCAGAGAAGCTAAGATGGATAAGGTAGAATTTGGGCAGCATGAAACTATGAAAGGGAAAGCAGATTCTTACAGAAAGCTGCAGATGCTCCAGATTTAATGTCTCCTTTGGAGGGTAAAGAGTCCTGACAAAACACGTTGGATGTGTTTGCCAAGCAGCAGTTCAGGGATCCCTGGAAGCCCACGAGGACGCCGTGCTGTTATGCCATCCTCAAGCACCGATGACTTCTTGGCCATGGAGCAGCGGGAGTTGCTTCTGGAGGCTGCAAGGCATCGACCCTTGGGGATCTTCTCGATGTGAATTAAAGGCAAGTGGACAGCCTCGCTAACATAAAAAGAAACAAATAAAATGCAATTTCTATTTCCATCTTATTTAGTTGACATGAAAACAAATTGCTGCTGTCTGCAGGCAAAGATTCACCAAGATTCATTTGCTCCTTCTGGGGGATCACGGCCCCTTTGGCCTTACTCTGTGTTAGGTCTTGAACCTCTGCTAGTCCAATCTGCTGCTTGGGAGCCACGGGGCCGTGATCAAAGGGTGATTTAATGATCCATACGCTCCGCTGGCACCGCGTTTCATGCTCACCGGCCGCAGCGATACCCCAAGCTGCTCGCACAGAGATGCATGCAGGTTCCTTAGAAAGGCAGAGGTTTTACCGGGGAAAACCTCCTCAGAATAAAATCCCATCTGCAAAACATTAAGGTGCAAATCTCAATTCCCCTGCTGTCAGCAAAATCAATCTAAATACAGGCTGAGAGCAGACACTAGCCCGGGGCTGTGAGGGGCTTGAGCATTGGGAGAGGATAGGTGCTGCAAACCCACATCATGGCTAGCATGGAAATTTAGCTATAAGAAATGAGAGTGCATTAGAAAAATAAACGCAGCACCTTTCTTATCTTTTTATTTTTAATAATGTATTTTCTCTCCATCAAAGAACTACTCTAAAATAATTGCCCTAAATGTCTTTTTAAGGACACCTGTATATTTGCAAACCTCATCAAGTTACAAGTCTGAGGAGCCTCTAATCTTCATTTCTCGATTTAGGGTAAGAATGAACAAATACAAAGAATTTAACGCAATAATTACTGTTAGTGCAGCTCAAACGGCTGCAAGGAAGCGGCTTCCAGGCCCTGCTGCTATTCCGAACACTCGGAGAGACCTTTGCTTGGCCAAATCGGGTTTTAAGCAGGACTGAAGTAGTCTAGGAGGGTTTCTGAATTATCAGCGTCAACTTGGCGACTACCAAGACTTCTCCTAGGCAAAAGTTACAGCTAACAGAACCCAACTGTTCTGGCATGAAGACCATTCCCAGTGGATGAGGACAAGGATGTTATACGGACCTGAGAGCATTTATCGCCAGCAACAGACTCTTTTTTCCCCCTGTAAACTGTACCAGGATAAGAGCTAGATCGCTAGATCACAAGTGTTTATTCCTCTACATTATAGCTTGGCACCTAGTACATTATCAAAGCCAAGATAAAGATTTCCACCGCAGCAATCTATTTTGTTACCCGCAGCAAGCAAAGAATAAAGTTGGGGAGTTAAAAGATTTAATACAGTAATGATTCCCTTTAACTGCTTTGTGCTGGGGTGCAAAACAAGAAAGGGAAGCATTTTAACCTCAGCCACCGTCCCCTGCATTTCACTTCTGCGTCCATGCATGCTGGAGGATATTATTTCAGAATGAATTTTAGAAAGGCACAGGATAGAAATGGCAAACTTTTCCCATTTTATCTTTTCGTGCAAGCCCCTTAAACCCACAGAAGTTTGTAAATAGAGAGAAAAAAGTTTGTAATAGGGCTGCGTTCCAGGGCTGCTCACTGGTGAGGTTACTGAAAAAGGCCAGGATGGAAGCGCATCTGAAGAGCTGGACCGTTTGAATCTCCACAAACATGTATGTCCAGCTTGAATTTTAATTCTTTATATAAGCAGACCCCGCTTTGGCTGTTCTTATAAAATGAATATCCCCACTCCAGGCTTTGCAAAGTGACCCCTGAGACCTTAGCAAAGACAGTGATTGGTGGTTAATGCATCAATCTGAGCATCAAGCATGGGCATTGCTCGTGCAAGCACACCCAGAGCCCCCCAACTCCATCATCTCCAAATAAAAAGAAGGTTGAGAGCTTCTCCCTCACCTTCCAAACTCCCTGACTATGGTGCACATTCACAGGTCTGCAAGTCTGCAACTCAGGCAATTTTTTCTTAGTTCAGAGGGACAAGATAGGTCAATGTTAGCTTAAAAATCCAGAACACGTTGGTTTTTAAGAGGAAGGCAAGGAAATACAATTATTATTTTATCAATTTATAAATTATATGTCTGAAAAGAGCCTTAAAATTGTGCCAGGAAGGGAAACTTGCTCAGATAAGGACAGTGCAAGAGTAAATCGCCAGACCCAATTTCATTACTCAGGTTGGGATTCTGGNCTTAAAATTATGTCAGGAAGGAAACCCACTCAGATAAGGACAGTGCAAGAGTAAATCGCCAGACCCAATTTCATTACTCGGGTTGGGATTCTGGAATTCTTACTGGATCTGAATTTTAGCTCTTACTTAATAACACACGCAAAAAAACCCATTTAATTCTTACTCAAAGGGATGCTGAAAAGCTGAAGATTGTGACCAAGGAATAACCAGTACTGAGAGCCCTTCTCGTGCTGTGGAGAGCTTAACCCAAGCAGGTGTTGCAGGATTACAGGAACATGTTATTACCATGGATGGGTAGATCCTATGTACTTACGCCTCTTGGTCTCACAGTATCACAGCTCCATCCGAGACCATGCCCATAGCTCTCTGCAGCACTTCTTGGAATAAAAAAATTCCCTGGTCTGATATAGCAAAAGCAAAGAAGCTGGGTTAACCCCCCTGTGCCACTTACATCCATAAGAGAGCAAATAAGTAGCCATAAACTCTGTCTGCTGGTAAAATTAATGGGCATCTATTTACTTTAAATACCACGCTGCAATACGGGATATTAAAATGATAATGTGAAACCTGTACACAGGGAGAGGTGCTGATCTAACACGCTGTTCCTTCAGTGCTCCTCTTACTTGGCATCTTGGAAAAAAATATGTTAATAAAATGTTTGTGAGAATGCAGAATAGTCCAGCAAGACAAGCTCTACCGCATTCCTACAGTATTATTTGAAATAAATAATACAGGTTTGAAATAAATCATCTACTGGAAACATGATTTCGGCAGAAATTACTTTCTCGTATAGTAAAGCATGAGTTAAACTATATGTTACACTGCACTTCAACCCTGGTCCTGAAATTATCGCTTTCAGATAAACGTAATTACATAAATAAAAAGCTGATTTTAATATATAAAGAAAACTTATTTTAATGGACTGCTGCTCTTAGCTAATATATCACATCTGAGCAGGTTCAGACCGCTGGTGCGTTCACAGGGGCAATTTCCCGCCCATGAACGAGATGTTGGATCCCAAACCGCTTCTGCTGAGCCTTTCCATCTCGAGATCTGGCCCTTTTGTCTCAATTTGCTAATCTGCAGCTTATAAAAAATAAATAAATAGATGCCAGGGAGAGGTGATTTATCAGCTGTTATAAAGTTTTGTGACATCAGACATGGATTAAACTACTCATGGCTTATAAGAGTTGAAAAGGAGGCGCATCGGGCAGCCTAGATGCACGTCCATGTGGGTGAAGAACGACGGGATGAAGTCAACCAAGACCGTTCTCAACACCAGGACTATTGAACTAAGAGGAAAAAGGAGGCAAGTGTTGGGTGCCGGGGGAAGATCCTGCTGGTTTGCATAAGGAGAAAGGATTATTTGAGCTTTCCTAGGGTCACCTAATTCTTCAGAGCTGCCCCTTTCCCCACACTTTCACGTTCTATATGGGGGAGAGAGAGAAACAAGACCTGAAATCTGGCATCTCTGAGGAAAACACCCTCTAAGACAAAGCTGCCTACGCAGAATTTCAAGCCAGCTAATAGAAGGAAAAGCAAATATTTTTCCATCAGATTGAGGAGAGCCAACGCAGACAATAACACGGCGTTTGCTTACTAAAAAGCCAAGCAGATGCTCGCAGCCGCCTCGGCAGCCAGCTTTCATCTCAGCAATTTCGTCTCCGGCTCCGTACAACTTTATTAGCTTAAAACCAGTGCTCGGCTCTGCCCTTTGGCTCCCCAGTCGCCGTGCCACTTAGCACGGAGAATAATAACGAGCGATAGAAGGGAGCTCCCCGGGGAGCAGCAATCATCTCGCCGCTGTCACCGCTAATGCAGAGCGGCGGCGCTGATCCGCCGGGACCCGCGGCAAAACGCCCGCGGAAATTGTCTTGCCGCCGCCCGCCCTTTTCTTCCTTCCCTTTGCAAAATGCCTCCGTCTCCCGCAGGAGCCGCCGAGATGTTCTGGAGCCCCGGAGACGCGAAATGAAGGAGGCAGGAGGGAAAACAGAGCCTCGTTGCTCTGCAAAGCTGCTGCTGCGGGATCGCCGTGGTGCAGATCCATGGGATGCTGCTGGTGGAAGCTGCCCGCTTGCTGGATGCCCCAGGTTGTGCACGTTGGGCTCGGTGCAAGGGATCAAATCCCAAGGCATGTGGGATCAAATCCCAAGCCACAAGCTGCAGGGATAGAGTGGGAACAGTTTTACCCAGGTCATACAGCCTCAAATATACATCAATGAACAATATTCTTTATCAACCTCGTGTTTTTCAGCTGCACTAAATAAAAGCAAATAAAAAGGTGCAATTCCTGCTTTTCCACAAATAAGCAGGGTTTTGGTGATGACATCCATATACCCAAATGCACAGATTATTTTGCTTTGAAATGTCTTTGTTTTCCACTTCGAGACTGGGCACACACATTTTATGAGATTCACTCCACTATCGATGAAGTATCAAAGCTGCTTTTAGTTTCCATTGCAAATTCTCTTATGGAAAATAAATGAAGATCGTTGCCTTTTATGCCACTTGCATTGAGAGCCAACAGACTCCACACCAGAACTTCAAGTATCCGACTTGATTATTCCAATAATTCTTTTACCTAGTTATGCCCAGAAGGACACATCCCTTCATCTATTTTTCCCCATAGAAATGTTTTCTTCACAAGGTCAAAGCACAAAGGAAAGGATAAGATGTGGCTACTGCTGCAGATGAAGGACCATCCATTTGAAGTCATTTCACAAGATATGCCTCCCATTTGGTGGGATATTAATTTCCTATCTGTTAAATATTGTTTTGGAAAGGTCTCGTTACACTCCTGGCCAAATCCTGAGTATTTCCAAGGATTTGTAGTGGTTCTTCCTCTGCACAGTGCTCTTCCATCCAGCCTTTCCCGGGTCGGTTGCATCTCAGGAGATGGACGGAGCTGCAGCCCTAAAACCACAAAGATTATTCCCTTTTCCGAGCAACCAGCACTGGTGGTTCCTGGAGAATTTTCCTAAATTAGGAGGAAGAAAGATGCTTCACAGGAGGGTCTGGGTTGGGATCTCATGTCCTTGCTCATCCATCACAGCTACTTTTGTTCACTTTTAGGGCAGATCTCAAGGCCCATCTTTTCATTTCCGCTTTTTCTTCACCAATGAATAAAAATTTGCTGCTTGTCTCAGCAAATAAGGCTCAGAATTTTCTCTCTTTCATGGAATATTAGAGCAAACAGAGGAGGAAAACACCTAAAAACAAACTGAATCTCAAAGGAATGTAAGTGAAAGCTGAGATTGAAGGTACCAGTTAAAGGCAGGAGAAAACACTGAAANTAGAGCAAAGACAGGAGGAAAACACCTAAAAACAAACAAACTGAAACTCAAAGGAATGTAAGTGAAAGCTGAGATTGAAGACAGCAGTTAAAGGCAGGAGAAAACACTGAAACAAGGGCACCTATTCCCACCTATGATTAATTAAAATCAGGTCTCCGTAACATTAATTAGGATTTGTGTGGGCAGCTAAAGCCCCTGCAAAGCCACAGGCAGGCATGGTCTAGATCCACCTCTCCTATGCATCCACAGAGTTGCAGATCAGGCCAAAAGAAGCAGTTTTCCCATTTCTGAAATTCTAATTTTCCCAAACCGAGTGGAGTATTTCAGAATATAAAGTTAAATCAAATCAATGGCCCAAAATGATTTTTCTATAGCTGGCAGCTTATTCAGTTAACATCAATCACCGAGGGGCGATAGGGTAAGCAAGACGCACGCCGCAACGCAGAGATGGATTTCCAAGCTGCGAAGCGTTCGTATGCCCGGTGGCGTATCAGAAACAATAATATTACCCAAGGAGGCATCAGCTCTGAAGCGATGCAATTTTGAATTTAAAAATAGGGGTAGAAAGCCTGAAAATGTTAAATTTATGAAGACGTTAGATGCTGGGAGACAGAGTAATGGCACAGCCACAGAGGAGCAGCTGTGTCCGCACAAAGGGGTTTGATCCAACTTCTCCTGCTGGGCACATCTCACTCCCTTTATATTTCATCAGGTATATTCCATAATGTGATGGTCATATAAGCCAAAATCACATACAGACCTGAACTGCTTCCCATTTTTCTGACATCAGTCTCTGACCTTCGCTTCATCCCAGCTTCCATAGATCCGGGCAGGAAAAGCTGGGCAATTAACCCAATTTCTCTTTGGTGAGAGCGGCACAGCTCTTGCTGTTCTCTGTTTATGGCTTTTGGAGGGGTGTTTTCCTGTTGTTAATTGGAAGATAAGAGTAACAGATGACACGAACATATTAGAGAACTATCAGAGTCACCTAAAAAATGTAAGGAAGGAGGAGAATGGGGAAATATGGTCCCCTTTCTCCACAAAAAGCAGTATTTCCCTCTAAATAAATGTATGTAAAGCAAGGACTTTCGCAGCTCTATTCGCTCCCCTCACTGGCCTAAAGTCTCCTACAGAATACACTGCACTCCCAGACTAATTTAGTTAGTTCAGAAGTTGATTTTGGTCCCCTTTTCTCTACTCCAAATAATTCCTGCAATAGTAGAATAGTGGTTTTCTGCAGAGAAAAAAAAATAAAGAATAATTTTTGCCCAGGAAGGTCGAAATCTTGGCAAAAACTGCACTCAGCCTGCACGGGGGTCTCCAATTTCTCTCTTCATTAGGTAGCAACCGGCTGCTTTTATTCAGCGCTGTGTACACGGGAGCTCTCTGGTGGCTTTGCTGATGCCCCACGTAAAAAATAACCAATTGCAGCTATTCCTGCAAAGGGCCTTTCATGTGCACGAGCAGGTTACGTGAGACAGCTCCTGCATAGCAAAGGAGGAAAAAAGCTTTATTCTCGCTCGCGGGGAAGGATTTATTTAGCCAAAATGAAAAAGAAAACGAATTGGAGACAGATACTCCTGCGATCGCCTGGGAATTCCAACCGTCTCAATGATATGCAGATGATATTCGGTTTTCTTTAAGTGTGGGCCTGCTTGGAAAAGGGCCTAGGCAAAACCAGCCCCTTCTTCTGCAGTGCATCTGCTATGCGGAGTCAACCCAGTTTGATGACTAAGACTGGTCACAAATTATCTTTCAAGTTGTTTTTTTCTCAGGGATTAATTTTACCCTGCACGTTTGCATGCGTTTTCTCCCTGAAAAAATACATTTGTCTGCTTGCATGTGTTTTCTCACCAAAAAAAGCTGACATTTTGCTGAAAACAAGCAAATGCACGCACCTGAAAACAGCAATATTGCTGCCAAGGGGAAATTCAGCCAACGCGCCTCGTTTTTCACCATCTCTGATGCTCTGCGCTGAGCAGGGTGCTCTAGACATCTCCCAGGACACGGTGGGTCGGATGCTCCAAGGATGCTCCAAGGATGCTCCAAACTGGCTCGACCAGAGGACAAGTTGCAGCCTCAGTGGGGACACAAGGGCACCAGGACCCCTACTTGGCCCAACGCACTCCAAAATCTCCCTAGCAGAATGGGAAAATACTTTGGAATAACAGGGGGCTGGCAAAGCTGGGCTCTATTTTCTCTTATGCTCTGGCATAGGGTTATTTCCATTGGTACCCACCAAATCCAACCTGAAAGGCAGTGCCAAGGAAACAACACAGAGGCAAAGTCTGGGAAACGGTTAAAACTCAGACCAGACTCATTTGTTATTGATCAAGATGGAAAATAGCAAAAGGATTCTGGAGTTAACAAGCAGAGACCAGTGATTACAAAATATATAATATACACACCTTTTAAAACAGAAGTTGTGCTGGATTATTGACAAGTTATAAAGTACATTAAAGGGAGAAGTATAAATTACTCTGTTATGTTACCATTTTATTCTGCATTTTATCTTTTCAGCTGTTTGATCAAGAAATAGGGAGAACAGTTTCCAGACTGGTTATTACTACTTTCAGGCAAAAACCATAATACACCAAGAGTATCAGGAGTGCAATTTTTCTAAAAATTATTATTCACCAAGTCTATTATTCATGTTTTTTTTTCTTTAAGTCTCCCTGTGCCTACAACCCAAACAGAAAGTGCAAAATTCTTTGATATTTCCCTCTGAGTAGAAAGCTGGGCTGAAAAGCAAGGCCAGGGAAAGGTCTATGGCATCTCCACGGTCCTTCCAAGCACACAACGCTCCCAACTTTGTTAGGAATTCCATCTCTTAGGAATATGCCATTTTTTGGCATCCTAAAAACCAACCTTGTTTCAGGACTGACAGGGATAGCACCTACTAACTAAAATATTTCTTGTCAATCCCACGCGAAACCATCTCAGCTTTGACATTTCGGTCTTTGACATTTAGGTCTTGACTGACTACGACTTCTCATGCTGTGATATATCGACATACGAGGATAAAGAATCCCAACGCATTTTAGTCCTCGTTTTGGGAATTTTGAAATCACAATCCCAAACAACAGAAGGTCTCAGCCATCCAGGGGAACACAAGCCCTGGGTTTGATGTTGCTTGATGGAGAAGGCCAAGGCAACCCAACGGCAGGTCATCCATCGTGGCTCTCACCATCCAGACCTCCAAATTCCCGATTTAACTAACGCGACCACGTCCATTCCTCGCTCCCGGGCTCATTACGCTCGGAGCCCGGTGCTGCTGAACACTGTAATTCTTCCTTTATTAGATTCAGGTATATAAATGGCATCCCAGGGAGTGCTGCGATATTTTGATCATTATTCCCGTCCTCGAGCAGGGCTCGTCCGCCTGCTGAGAGGATGATCACGAGCGCACCCCGCGCTCCTGCGGGACCCATTATTTGTCTTATTATGTTTTATCGCGTGGAGTAAATAAATAGCATTAAAGTGCTAAATGTATTCAGCGAAGTGGCTTGCATTCGCATGCCGGCGCCGTTTCTTAAATCAGGGAAAGGCTGCTAATAGGCACTCCATAAAGACACGGGGAACATTCCTTGTAATAGGGCTGTAATAAAGCCAGGCTGCTCTGTCACCGACGGAGACATTTCACATGTGCAGGAAAGGACAGGGACACTTTATAAACATCCCCTTCTTAGCTCGCTTCTAGCACCCGCAGCTCAAGAGGGCCAAAACGATCATTTTGGTGGCGTTCCTGGAAAATTAATGTAGTCATTATTAGAGGCTAGGTACGAAACAGCGACGAAAGGCTCAGAAAATCCTGCACGTTGGGAGGAAAGAGGAGCACGGTGAAACCTAGGCAGGGATGCAGCTGCTTCCACCTCCAAATGTGTTGTCCCTACAACCTTCCTGGGGCAGAGGCCACCGTCGTGCCGATGGCCCTGGTGGCACCAGCAGGAGAGCGGTGAACAAGGTCATCAGGGCCTCAGAGGGTCCAAAATCTCCCTGGTTTCCCCAATCCAACCCAAAGCAATAGGGAAGACCCAGTGATATCCTCGTCCTGCTGTTGCACTGGACTTACTGGGACGCAAAAAGGAGATTTTCTCTAATCACTCGACTTAAAATGGCACAAGACACCCATATAAAATATATACTCGCAACGGACTATTTAAAGCTCTAAAGAGATTATGAAACGTGTTCACCTTGACGGCAAATACTGCTTGAGCAAATGTTGCTGCTATCCCAAGGATTAGGCATTGGGATGCCTATTTACCCTCCAACGCTATTTGAGGAAATAAACCATATTTAGGCCATACAAGTGGGATTTATCTGTTTTCTTTCCAACATCTCGAAGTTAAATGTCTAAGTCTAAGTCGTCTAGGCTCTCTCTGTAGCCAAAGGATGGGAACAGGTTATTCCACAGCCATCCCATTGCCCTTCAGAGAGAGCTGTAGGATGCATATTAGATAATGCCCATGGAAGGCAGATTATATTATATATATATATATTATATTATAAAAAACACTATGCGATAACTTGTAGTGCAAAGACGGGCAAATATAGACAAGATGAATGGGAAAGGGCTAGATGAGATGAGGATGGGAAGAGTTTGCAGCATGTTGGTCCTCAAAAGACGATGGCATCACTCATGTGGGTAGTGCTCCCATCCAGCTGAAACCACCTCTCCCCTCTGACACAGTGCAGCAAAATTTATAAATGTTAATAAAATTTTTCAAAGGTCAGGTCAGTATTTCCTGTAATAGATGGCGGGGGGAACCTAATCCATCTCATCAGGAGGTCCTGGCGGGACAGCCCTGACATTAAGGAGAGGAGGATCTGCAGCGTAGCTGAATTAGGCAAATTAGCTGGAATGGGGGTTTTTCTCCTATTTTTTACCCTGCTCTTGCTGGGGGGGCAGCAAAGGAATAGGGAGCTGCTGATGGACCATCCGTAGGGTCACCGCGCTGGACCTGCATGGCCAGAAAGGAAAGAAGCATAAAGAATGCCCTAAAGGCTTGTGAAATGGTAAGGATTAACACAGGATGCACAAGGCAAGAAGCCAGTGGAAGAGGAGACTTGTTATCCAAGCAGGTTTTAAGCCCGGGCTCAAACTGCCCCCTTTTTTGAAGTCCAGCTTTACAAAGGGACGAGTGGGAGGACTGCCGGGCCAAGATGACACGGACCATCATCAGAAGGTGTCCAAATTGGGTTAAACCTGCTAATCAGAGCTTGTAAAGCAGCAAATAGACGGAGCGGAGATGCCGCCGATGCCTCAAAGGCTGGAGGCGCTCAGTTCTTTGGGATAGAGGACAGGCGTGGGGCTACGCCGTCGTTTCGGCCCTTTCTGACAATAAGTTAATCCTTTCAAAGCCTGTGTCCCACCAGCCTGTTAATGGCTACGCACAATTTGATCTCCAACCTAAAATCCTTGTGCCCCAGCCCCTATTATCTCCTCTTGGAAGGTTTCCAAGGGGCGATTCAAACGGAGGGGAAGGAACAACACAAAGACGCGGCTCATCCAGACGCGGTTAATGCCGGAGTTGTCAGTGCCCCAGGTCTACAGGGCTTGAGAGCACCGTCTGCCCCAAAGCAGCCTTGTTTTACTGAAGTGTTGTGAAATGCAGCCAAGGGAAATGAAAATTATCCACTTCACCTTAATATGCCACTTAAAATATATTTATTCACTAAAAAATAATTAGAAGTTGGAATCATTTAGTATTTCTGGATGTTCCATACGTTGACTAGAGATGTTGTAGAGACAGCTGAAAAGCACAAGTGTTATCGGTTCCACTGCCTTAAAAGAGGGATAAAAAGCTTAAAAAGCTTAATTGAGATTTTTACTTTTCCTCTTCTATGCATTTCAGTTTCTTTTGCTCCACAAACACCTTGCTGTATAATAAAATGCTTTTTCAAAAACATAGTTGGTGGTTTTGAAAAGGGATCATAAGTTCCATTATAACTAGATATACAACACAGGCAATGGTAAAAAATAAATAAATAAAAAGGAAGATAATAAATAAATAGCAAGCTCTTATTTTAAAGGGTACTGAATGCTGAAAACACTATGATGTAGTAAAACTAAGGTGAATGTCTTGTTTGCTTTCATGAGGTCTCCTGTATTAATCTTTTGAAGAGTTTATAAATACGCAGTTCATTGCCCAAGATAAACCAAGATTGCCCGGATAAACATGCTTCGTGCTGTACTCTGTACAGAAAAACTACATATAACCTCAGCACACTGTAAAAAAATGCACAATATCACCAGATGACCCAAACGTTACTAGATTCATTACAAAATTTTAGGTCTGCTGCAAATTCTCAGACATTTCCGAAGCTCCTTTGCATGCAATTAACATTTGAGCCTGCACTACCCAGCCCCTTGCAGACAGGCCCATCAAAATGCTTTATTTTTTGCCCTTGAACTACAAGTTTCAACTTGGCGTTGAGCAAAAAAGCAGTGCTGGGATGAGGAATGGGATTAGCAACTTGGAGGCAAAAGCTAAATAGCTGCTGATGTTTCCGAAGTTGTGATTAGTGAACGCTGGGATAGCCATAGTCTGAGGTTAACCAAAGTTTCCTTAGGGTTTATTGGGATCAGTGGAGCCGTGAGGATGGATCTTTGATTCTGTACCTAGGGGACACTATTTGCATGGCATCGTATAATTAGGAGACACATACCTACTTCTTTGTCCTCCCCCGCGAAGACGGAACTTATGGAAATTCTAAGATGATTGACAAAATCATTAAAAAAGAAACAAAACCCCCACAAACCTGAAAGGCTTCATGTGGAGGGAGAAATGGAAATCAGATAATTAGGTCATGTCCTTTCTGACATTAGTTTTAATAAGGAGAGAATCGGACGGTGCTCTCAGATTTCTGTGCATTTCAGAAGTGAAAAAGCAGATTTGCGCTGTACTTACCAGTAAACAGAATTTAATGTTGGGAACTGCTATTCCCACCTATTTGATATACAATTGATACAATTTGATATACAATTTCTCACTGAAGTTATAAGTAAACTAAAGGAAAATACACAAATTTCATTATCTATTGAGCTTTGAATATCAAGGTAGTTTATTAAGAACATGTCGGTTAAAAAAAGGGTAATTAAAGCCATGTTACATTAACCTGTTTTCTTAGGCTAAAAAAGGTTGTTCTGAGAATATTTAAAGGAAACTGTCCTTTCTGGTCACCTAAACTGTCCCTTTGTCCAAGGGGCACCACATGTCAACAATTTTTATATTTTGCTGCCACAATATCTACAGGAAAAGCTCAACAGACTTGGAAGTTGATGAGGATAAGGAAACCCCAAAGCATCAATGGTCAGACTGGCAACTAAAAAGAGGAGAGGAGTTTAAGCCTAAGTAAGACTCAGGGTTATTACGTTAAGAGCATCAGTAAAATGAGAAGGGGAATAGGGAGAACTAGCCCTTAGATCTATCTTTTCCATATAATTGGGAAATTCAGGTATATTTAACCACAGACCTGCTCCAAACCTGCTACAGGAGGAACAGATCAGGGGAGCTCAGAGTTCTCTGTCTCCTGGGCAATGTTCTCTCTGCAACCATCCCTCGTTGCCACAATGACTGCTAATACAGTAAAATGAATCTTGAATCTGATAGACCCTGGGCTTTGCTTCCAAGTTTTCATCGATTCCAGTAAACAAGATAACTCGGTAAGATAACACAAAAAGAAAAGAAGAGCAACTCATCAGAAGTGGTGGCAGGGTTTTGCGGAAATGTGGTGCCACACAGCAAGTAGCTGACCAGAATAAACAAAAAAAATATATATATATAAGCTTGCCTTGAGATGGAAATAGAGGGAATTGGGAACGGCAGCAGCTCTTCAGCTGCAGAATGCCTGAGGTTGCCACCTGAGCACGTCCCTGCCCTCGTGCACCGCTGAACTCAATATGAGCCAAGCCCACGTCCTGCCCTTGAAGCATGCAGGCTTCATGTTTCCAAAAAAGAGGCATTTTCCACTCCAAGCAAAGTGACACTAAGGTCACGTCCTCCTTGCAATGCCAAGGGCCACGAGCTGCTGTGCGGCAGAGGCCACCCCCGAGCGTGAATGTTCACGTCGTTCTCTAGCCCTTGGCCCCCTGCGTACCCCTCCTGGGTGGATCTCGACAGAGCTCGGCACGGAGCAGACAGCCCCGTTACGCTTCGTGATGATGAACATTAATGGCCTGTGACAAAACTGCTCTCTCTGGGGTGGCTTGTCACACGAGGTGGGAATTTCCCCCCAAATTGCAATGACATGGCTATCAAAACTGTCAAAAACGGACTGCAAAAGCAAGCACCTCCAGGCCAAGTCCAAGGAAATTTTCATTTTCTTGTTTTTCCCTTTTATCCCCTCTTTTCTCTCCCCATCCCTCAATGAATCTGAGCTCTATAGCACAATACTGTCCCTACTATTATAAAATCCAAAGTTGCAACATCAACACTCTACGTGGTCCCAACAACTTAGGACACTTGTAACTATATTGTGTCTCCAATTCATGTGCTTAAGAGAATACTCTTGGTTTTATGTCTTTCAAAAACTGGCATTGTATTACTTACTTAATTATTTTTAGAGGAAATTATGTGTCAGTCTCCAAAATAAGTAAAAATATAAGGCAGAAAGCCCACCCAGACACAGGAAAAGGAAAAATTTAGATATGCTTTAAGTGTTGTGAACAGCAAAGATAAGTACAGTAAAAAACAGCAGATATTGGCAAAGACTGTACTATTACATAACATAATTAGGCATCTAATTAGGATACCAAATTATTACTAATATATTCTTTAGAGCTTGAGGAACTCTATGTATATGAACTAAGCAGAAATCTTTCTATTTCTGTATGACTACTTGCAAAAAAGAATCATCTATAAAAATAACTCCGTATGAACCATGGTTTCAACACCCTCAAGTAGTGGCAGCACCTCGAATCTGTGAATCTTGAAGCAACAGTTTAAATGAGGCTTCCAGCATTCATCTCAGAGAGAGAGAAACAGAATATATGTTTTATATGGATATAAAAGTGTCTCTCAGACTTTGGCTTCACTGCAAAGGTTGAGTATTTTGGAGGAGCAAATGTACCAGCAAGGAGAGAATTAGTTTTACAGTGGAGCTTTAAGGTTCCTTGAGCAGAAGACATGATAGAGAAAGGAGATCCAAGGTGTTTGCCATGGATCTAATGGTGTTTTGCTAGAAAAACTTTGTCACCGGGCAAAAATGAGAAAGAAAATCCACTTACTGAAATACAAGCGCAGGAGACACCTGTAAGGAGAGGTCAAATCTTCACATAAGAGACAACGTGGAATGAAAGTTCCTGGAAAGCACCAAACGGGTTAATTTTCCGCCGTTTTTGCACACCATCTGATCGTCCTACTTACTCGAAGAAGGAGAAAAACATCATTCCAAAGGGGGAACTCCAGTGTGAAGCTGTATGAAGTGACAGGCACTAATGGCTTTTGACAATTTGACTTTTTTGGCCACGTTGAGCTGCTGGGACTTGCCACCGGCCGCAGGGAAATCTCTCAAGACGCCCGTTGGCAGCACTGACGTCCTCCCTCTCCCTGAGCCGGGTTCTTCGTGCCTAATGCTAATCTCATCCTGAGAGGGATTTATGCCTATTAGGCTCTCTCAAAATCTACTGTCAGTCCCGGTTATCCCAGTTGGAGTTTGTATGAAAAGGAGAGGAAAATAACGCATTGAAAATTGCTCTTAAAATTCAGAAGGCCAACACACAACACGAGATGTGTCTTAGAAAACATCTCCATGAGCTTCATAAATCTAAAGGAATCACTAAGACTTAATTTCATCTTTTCATATGAAGAAAAATGTCATTATCAGCATACAACTGGTCTTTTTATCTTCTTTTTGGCGATTAAAAGAATGACCGAGTCTTAAATGCCACGGGCGAGTGGAAAATCTGGGTCGTAATTTCACAGGTTTGCAATGATGTGAACCCTGTCATAAAACTGCACATTAACACGCAATTCCCTGTGGAAAAAGAAGACGCTCATAGTTTTAATTA
Organism: Crypturellus undulatus; assembly: GCA_013389825.1. Classification (NCBI taxonomy): domain Eukaryota; kingdom Metazoa; phylum Chordata; class Aves; order Tinamiformes; family Tinamidae; genus Crypturellus; species Crypturellus undulatus. Next base: position 80,955 of record VWPW01014134.1, read on the forward strand.
ACTTCAGTCTCTTAATCAAGAAGTATACTAAAATTATGCACGTGCAGAGTTGGATTCATCTCCCATTTGGTGCTTCGTTACCCAAATAGTAGATTTTATATCTGAATAGGTGTGGAGGGTGACTAACCTAGAGGGACACTTTTATTTTATATTAAGAGTTTGAAAAGGCGACAGTTCACTCATGTTAATCCTTACCAACCTGCACTGTGACTATGAATTATCAATTGACTTTGCAGAGGTTATGGGACCACAGAACACGGCTTCATCAAAATTCAATTTGGTGGATCACACATTGTCTGGAATTTGGGAGTTCTACACCAAGCTCCAATAGGAGGTGAAGGTCACAAGAAGCCGTTTGTCCTTCTGCTAGACTCCAGATTTCTTTTGCTCTCCTTTTCCTTGTCAGATGAAGCCTAGAATCCAAGTAACAACGTCCACGAATTGGGTAGCTCAACCTCCCGCCGTTGGTTTGTATCTCTTGATGCATCCATATGGTCAAGGCCAACTGGGACCTCTTCAAAAGCTTCATCCCAGCTTCCAACCGCAGCGTGGCCCTTTCTCAAGACAAATTCGAGACAGTGCTGCCCAAAAGAGCTTTCATCTCCTGGTTGATAGGGCTGTACATCTCAAATAAAGAGCTTTCCCACTGGATTTAAACACAAAGAGGCTTTCAGCATGGCACGGTGCTCTTCACATTGGAGGCGTGCGTGCAAAACTTCAAAACAGCTTTTATTTACCAGCCTTTCAGGCATTCTGCTTCGTCTCCCAAGAGTTTGGGAAGGATTAAGGGCAGAGAAAAAGAAATTATGAAAGAAATTTTTAAAAAAAGAAAAAAAACCCTTCATCTTGTTTACCTAACTGACTTGATTGATGTTTTTAAATGATATTGTACTCTCAATAGCTCTTGCCTTCGATTCAAAGAATTTAGCTACGTTACTTCAAAGATCATGTTTTTGCCATTGTAAAACGCTTGATGGTAGGTAATTACAACACATTATCAGAATAACTCAACTACTGCATATACTGCATTACAAATGACAACCAGCAATTAAATCCATTACCGCCTTTCATCAAACTAACCAGGGAAAAAACACTTAACTATTGGCCTGGGCGTATCTAAAACCGATAATAAGCACCCATTTTACTTCCTCCAACAATAGTCCTCAGCCCTTGACAACTTCTATTTATTTTTCAATAGGGAGAGGTGCCAAACATTTTCTTTGGGAGGCTCTTGAGGGACGCACGGGACAGATCCATCTCCAAAACTGAGTATTTTCCACAGCATCTCATGGGACCAGCTACTCTTCCTGTGGCAACAAGGGCACTGAATTATGTGCTGAACAAATCTAGCTACAGGACAGAGAGGGGACTGTCTGGGACTGCAGGAATTGAGTCTTTGAGGTTGGAATAATTGTTTTATCAACATGGATGGAGCACATGGGCAATGGGTTTGGGACCTCTCGCATGAAGGAAGATTGAGCTGGATGAAGGAAAAATGGAAAATAACCCCAAATACTCAAAGTAGCTTGAGGATTTGGGCAGATATCTCCCTAAGAAGATGGAGCAATAATTTAAGATAGAGGCAGAAGAGTGTTGCATAAATAGGACATGTGTGAGTAAGAGAAAGAAACTATAGCAACTAACCATCTACTTATTTGCTGCAATTAATGAATTCTTATCAAGACATTACTTCTTAACAACAATTTGCTTTTGACTCAGATTAATGATTTCCGCCCAGGCTGATGCTCAGAGTGAATCCATTTTGCTAAAATGAGTCACACGCTCCACCAAGAGGGATAACTTCTGCGATGTGGAACAAATTACAGTGAAAAACAGCACGTTCCCCAACAACAAAATGAGAAAACAAACCCGGTCTGAAGCCTGGACTCCACCTTTGAAAGGATGAACTAANGCGCTCCACCAAGAGGGATGACTTCTGCAATGAGGAATGAATTACGGTGACAAACGGCACGTTCCCCAACAATGAAATGAGAAAACAAACCCAGTCTGAAGCCTGGACTCCACCTTTGAA